>JAYESA010000004.1:17846517-17971517 GCA_036927795.1 Iris macrosiphon
AAGATTATTTTCTGCATAACTAAGTTGTAGAACAAAGATTTATAAAGTTCGAGTCTTGTAAAAGTGAATCATAAATCCATAATGCTTGTAAAATTGTTTTGCCAAAACATCTAGTCATATATTGTTTCGTGTAGGCAACCGCCTATGCCGTCTACGTCGTCAAACCATTGTCGGCCGCTTACTCCACCGCCTACTGCAAAAGCGGTGCGGAGAGCGGCCGCCTAGCGTCTAGGCGCCGCCTAGACGGCCGTCTCGCCCGCCATTTAGAACACTTAAGAGTACGGAAAAAAAAAATAACCTAATCAATATAGTAAAAGTTATAATGGCAACAAATCATAGATTTTTCTCACTCCCTTTCCCCAATCAAGAGCCAACAATAGAACCAAATTGAACTGTCATAACTATGCATAGCACACAAAGTCCTAACTGAGATCGGCAAAGCTCCAATTAACACAGAGTTCAATAGCAACACAGTTATTACCTAAACATAATCAACAAACCCTAGATTTTTCCCAATACCGATTAAGAGCCTTCCAAATATAGAGGCGAGACGGAACAAAACCTAATTAAGGACCCAAAATACCTAACCAAAATAGTGTTCCTAATCAACAGACCCAAGATATTCCAAAACCCTAATCAATTGAGAACGGAAACAGAAAAAGGAATCAATCACGATCTAGGGTTTGCTCAATTCGAAACAAACTCACGTTGTAAGTAACATCCGGCTTCTCGCTCTGGCTGAGCAGCGAGATGCTCGAGTCCGCCTCCGGCGGGAGGACGTCGACCAGCGCGTTCGAGTGCCGGTGCAGCGCCACCGACGCCGACGGCTTGAGCAGCTCCCGGTTGATCGTGCTAAGGATCCTCACGTAGTAGTTCGATCCCGTGGTGGAGCCTACGATGCCGTTGTTCTGGTCGACCATCTCCATGAACTGGCCGATGACGAGGGGGACGGACTGGATCCGCTTGACCTCCTCCTGCGCGCGGAGGAGCTCGCGCTTGAGGTTCTTGAGCTCGTCCTTGACGTAGTCCTCCTGGACGTCGATGAACTGGATCAGGCGCTCGAGGGACTTGAGGCGCCCATAGAGGTCGTCGTCCTCGTCGGGGGTCGGGGCTGGGGTTTGGGCCGGGAAGGACGGGGGAACGGGCTTGGGGTCGAGGACCATGGCGGAGGATGCCATTGGAGTTAGGGTTTCGGAGCTTTTGGTGGTGGTGGTCGAAGAAGAAGAAGAAGGAAGATGTGGGTCTGGTTGTTTTAGGTTCTTGATAAAGGCACCGCAAAAATAATTCGGGTTGTCTCAAATTTAGTTTTAAAAAATTTATTTAAAATTTTATTCAGGTCTAGTCAAAAAAATATTTCTGTCTGACTAAATTTTGTCAGTTCTTTCAATAGTTTGGATTGTCAATTGACAGATCTAAATAAATTTTTTGACTAATTTCAAGTAAAAAATTTAGAAACAAAATTGGACTAGTCCTAGTGTATTTTGTAATGCCTTTATCATCGGCCTTCTTTTAATAAATGGATAGATATAGATGTAAATTAAATTTTACAAAGAAAATTTATCTGTTACCTCTGTGTTACTTAATATAAATCGGCTTATAGACGACTCAAAAGTGAAAAATAATTACGGGAGCTAAATAAGACTTTAAACCAAGTTACAACGTATTTGTCAAAATCATTAATAAATACTCAGCCAATTTAATTAAAAAATTAACAAATAAACTAGTGGAAGATTAAAAAAAATCTAAGACTAACTTCCTTCTCATTATCCATGACCCAACTCTTTTCTTCCATAATAAATTATAATTAAATATAAATTCTTGTACGGATACTATCATAAAATTACGTGTACGATAATAAAATATATCTAAATTAAGCACAATAATATGTTTTGTAAAATATAGATAGAATAACAAATCGTTATTGATAATGGCAGTATGAGTACATGGTGATGACGACTTTGATGCATGCTCACAAATGAATGTGCATACATGCATACTACAAAGAATAGTCATGCATGACATAGCTCAATACATGTTGTTCACAAATACACGTACATGCATGGCTCACACAGAGCAAATACATGACCGCATGCATGTGTTCAGAAATACATGTGCATGCATGGCTCACAAAGAGTAAAAGAGCAATACATGCACTGTGACCACAATTGATATTAACGGTTATGCATCAACACTATAAATACTAATGGCGGTTTGGTAACAAATATTAAAAATAATAATAAAGGAAGCAACCAAGTCATAACAACCACCATAATACCATATCGTGACAATAGTGATTTGTTACTCTATTTGCATTTTACAAAATATGTTATCATGTGCTTAATTTAGATATATTTTATCATCGTATACGTAATTTTCTGCAAAGTATAAATGGAAAAGTTAGGGACGTAAATAAAATTTTACACTCTAAGAGGAAAATGATCTATGTCCTTTGATAGGACATAAATACTATCAGTACTATTGTGCATCGTCTTGGACAAAAAAAAACACTCATACCGCTATTGTCAATGACAAATTGTTATTCTATCTACATTTTACAAAATAAGTTATCATGTGCTTAATTTAAATATATTTTATTATTGTATACGTAATTTTTGTAAAGTATAAATGGAAAAGTATGGGTGTAAATGAAAATTTACACTCGAAGAGGAAAATTATGTGTGCCCTTGGATAGGAAATAAATAGTAAGGAGAGCATTATTCGGTTTTGGACCGAAAAAAAAAACTGAAGAAGTGATTCGATTTGGTTTAAAAAAAATGTTCGATTTTTGTTTTGAACATACTAAAATTGTTTATTCGATTTCGATTTTAGGTTTCGGTAAAAAATCGAATAAGATTTATGCAATTATATAAATACTCCAATTATATGCATATTTTGTAATTAAAAAAAGTGTATATTTTGAAAACAACAAGTCTATGTATATGTTTTTGAAGCACAAATTTGGACAAAAGTTTGAAATATAATAAATGTTATAAAATTCTAATTTTTTATATAATTTATTCCCGATATTAACTTTTGGCCGATCCATTAAACAATAGCAATAGCCCAACCGAATAGCTTATTCAGTTTCGATTTTGGCTAATTTCGATTCGGTTTCGGTTTAGAATTTTATAATTTTGGTTTTGACTATTTTTGTTTTGTTGAAACCAAATAAAAAAATGCTCACACCCTAATAAATAAAATAAATTTGCTAATTTTTTTATAGTAAAATTAGATATATAGAACGAAAGTTGTTTATGGAATTTAGTGCTAGGAAAATATTCCGCCACAGTGTATGGCCGAAATTTGGAGCTACTGAAATTCCACCATAAGTGGCGGAATTACAGCTAGCTCCAAATTTCAGGCCATAAACTATGACGAAATTCCAGATCCGGTCCGGTTTACTCCACGAGTAGATCATGCAATGCAGTTTTATTTCAATGAATGACAAAGGGAGGGAGTTTTGGTTCAATGAATAGATGACAAAGATAAACTTAAAAAAAGAACGGATTTTTTCAAAAAAATGAAGCAATTTTCGCATAATTGCGAAAAATGGGAGAAGTTTTGGGTAATTGCTGAGAGGGGGACAACTCGCCAAGTTAGTTGGCGGAGTCAAATGCAAATGGGCACGTTCGCCAACTTAGTTGGCGGGGTCAAAGGGCTCGCGAGCTAGGGGTGTTGGGGGCAGAGCCCGCCAACTCAGTTGGAGAGTGAGTGGGAGGAAAGTAAATTTCGGCCGTTGGCTTCTCAGGATGGGGGCGGGGAGGAATTATAGTCGTTGAGGGTGTTGGGGGAAGGATTATGTAGAAGCATGAAAAATACGCTGCAGAGTTATACGCAAATTTCAGTGTTGTGTGGCGTAAGACGTGACTTCAGAGCCATCGGCGTACAAACAGAGCTTTATCGCTAGTACAGCGTAAAACATAGCTCCAAAACAACCCGCATAATACAGCATTTCCAGGCTGCTTCGGCGTAAAAAAGTTGTTACATCACCACTCTGGCGTAAAACCTACTCGCTTTTAATGCAGTGGGAAGTTGTACGAGAACTCTTCGTATTCCTCGAATGAACCTGTCAGATCATGCAGTGAACCTGACTCCTGACAAAGAGTACTGCACGACTATCCAGACGACGGCTGTAATGATGGTGCGGCACAGAGACCCAAACCGTCGTTTAGTGACATTTTTTTGATACAAAGTGCTTTTACGCATACAAGAAAATACGCTGCCTAGTTTTATACAGGCAGATGCGAGCTTTTATGCTCAACAAGAGACAAACGAACCGCCACGTCAAAAGCTGCTCTTCGTACAGAACTCAAGGCACGTCTCTGCAGTTAATGCGCGTGATGGGGGCAGATCGCTGCATTTAATGCATGAGATTTGGTTCTAGTTTCAAAGACTGGGTGAGCCATAATTACGGCTAATACGTCCACATCATCACCTCTGCATATTACGCCATCAGGCTATTTTCAGCTATAGGAGCATGTTGTACGCTATCTCCTTGAAATACGCCGACCCGGCTATTTTCAACCATAGGAGTACGCCGTATGCTATCTCCTCGGAATACGCCAACTCAGGCTATATTTGTATTGGTGCGTAATAAGGCTATTTGGTCCAGAATTAGCTCAAGACCTCAGTCAAGAAAGGAGGATCAGCTATCTTTTACGCTAGCTACATATCCATGCAGCATCAGGCTTCTACGCCTACTGGGCTTCAACGCCTACTTGGCTTCTACGCCAACTTGACAACTACTCGGCTTCTACGCCATGGTGACAGTTATTGGCTTCTACGCCAACCTTTTCTATGTGAGGTACAGCTACCTACGTGGCTTGCATGCCGTGATCTTCACAGCAGTTATACGTATTATCTCATGATGGGACACGCGTCACACGCAGATTCAGAGGATCATTTATACGTGGGTGGCAATTATTGTAACCGCCGCGTAAAAGGTGCCACTCTTTCCACTATTCGACTTCTACGCCGACTGGACGGTTATTGTCACCAAACCTTATAAATAGAGGCCTCTATTGACAGAGTTCCAGGGTCAGAAGGTCGAAAACTCCAGAGTCGAAGAATCGTGGTCGAAAATTGTTTTTTTTTTTTTGAGAGAGAAGAATCCAGAGCACAGACAGAGAGTAGTGATCAACGATCTTGGCATCGAGCATCCACTCTCCTTTGCAATCTTTGAAGCTTCCCCGTCTTCTACAGCACTTCTTCATCATCGTGTGGTCCAAGGGATAAAGTGATCGACCGCATATCAGACTCCTATAGCAATATTTACCCAGATTAAATTTTATACTTGACATCCTCGTATATGATTAATTGTACTTCTTGTTTGTAAACCAAAGAGAGGGTTTCGTATAAACCTTATTTTATTTCTTTCGTTTATTATCAAACACAAGATGGAGACTCTGTTGGGGACGACTTTTCTCATCTGACGAGAAGGCAATTGCTCAACACGATGCAGTATCAATAGGATCAATGAAGAAGACCCTGGTCGTCCAATTCGACCAGTCTGCCTACGAAGACATGCTTCGAGCAGGGGGTAGCTCTCACTCCCTCTTCGTCCAAGACAACAGGAAACTGCGTAAGGTCTGGATGCCCCGGATATCCCTACCATTCCTGCCGACTCTCTGGTTTCTCCGACCAACAAGGTTGTAGCTTCGCAACCTCCGCACCCCGCGCGTAAAACTCTGTCTCCCGTCTGTGACGTGGCAGACAAAGCTTCTGGTGACGCCTCAGCTCTAGTCCAGAAGTCTACCTCGCGCTCTGCGCGTAAAACTCTGTCTTCCGTCTGTGACATGGCAGACAAAGCTTCTGGTGATGCCTCAGTTCTAATCCAGAAGTCTGCTTCGCGCTCTGCGCGTAAAACTCTGTCTCCCGTCAGTGACGTGGCAGACAAAATTTCTGATAATGCCTCAGCGCCAAATCAGAAATTCCAAACGCGCTCTGCGCGTAAAAATACATCTGCCCTCCTTGGAAAAGCAGATGGTCCCTACAATCTACGCAAGGGAAAACAAATGGCGGAATTCTCAAGAAAAGAATCTGTCCGATCTCCAGATTACGCGAGAAGCTAATGGCCGATTGAGGGCTTCCTCAGTTTTACGCCAGCCTGAGCAGAGCTACAAATTACGCCAGGTTAAGCCCCTCAGCGTAAAGAAGGCCCAGTTTGCGAAAAGACACACTCCTCGGGGATTATCTACTACTCGTATGGCTAACCTGCTGTATACAGGTGGCAGAGGGAGAGTTATGGTTCCCAACATCCGTATGCCAATGATGTAAACAGGAGGAACAAGCCTTCTTCTTCTTCTGTTAATCCTCCTGACTTGTGTGAATATCTGATCCAGAAGCGCAAGGATAGGGGATCTTCCAGCATGTCTATTACGCCTCCTAGGGAGCACTATTGTAATAGTCATAAAATTATAGTTAATTATTGTTGTTCTGAAGCAAAACGGTCAGTTTTCGACCGGTTGAACTACTCTCTGTCTTTCCAGGAAGAAGAGCTTACATATGCATCAGTGAACATGGCTTCACACGTACCTAAAGGAAGGTCGAACTCAAGATGTCATCCCTCTAGAACTCTAAGCCAAAGGAGATTCGACAAACTCCTTAAGAACACTGAAGCTGGGGTGTTCCGCCCGTTCGAGGTCATGACAACCGGCTTCGTACTCTTCTGATTCCGACACTAGGGGTCGCCAGTTTCCCGAATCAGATGCTGAAAGTATAGAGTCAACTTCTACAGAGACCTATACTAACCCTTCAATGACACCCAGGGAAATGGAAGTCTATGCCATTGGAGATGAACGCGAAGAGGCTTCTCCATCAGGAAGCACTGAGCAACGCATCGCTGTGTTGGAGACATCTCTGAAAGAGATGCAGTCCATGATGGAGAATATGCACCAGATGATGCTGACTCAACACACAGCTGTTACAGCTCAAGCATCGGTCCCTCCGACTCAAATACGTGTGGGGGTAGATTTACCACCATCCAACGCGAACCAGGAGCCTGCTCTAGATCAAGAGTCAGCAGCTCCTCCACTTCCTAACTCGGAGAATGTATTGCCTCCTGTTGGAGTTACAATACGACCGATCTCTCACCACTCTGCGGTCCTTCTACCGGCTGAAGATCCGATGCAGGTAGTGCGGGAGTTGAAAGTCCAATTTGATGCCTTGAAGCACAAAGACCAGCTCAAGAAATTGGGAATCAACCAGCCTTACCCAACTATCTGGGATGAGGTCCCTTTCCCTCATAAATACAAACCACAGACTATGACTTTGTTTGAGGGAAAGACATCACCGAGCCAGTACATGAACTACTTCAGTATGATGATGGTGTTATTGCAAGGGAATGACGCCCTTCTCACTCGAGTGTTCAAAGGCTATCTCTCAGGAGTGGCTTACCAGTGGTACCATAGTCTTGCGGACAACTACATTACTTCCTTTGAAGATTTTAAGACTTTGTTCTTCCTGTGATTCTACGAAGGAGGGATGGACATGTCTATGTCCTCTCTCATCGAAGTGAAGCAGAAGAAAAAAGAGAACGTTCGCACTTTCATCGAACTTTTTCGTCAAGCCACTTTGCAAATGCCTCTTGGAATTGCAGACTCGACATTGGTGGACATTTGCAGGAAGAACCTTCTTCCGGTGATCTCGGTGTTCACAGGACTATATCAGTTCCATGATTGGCCCTCGTTCATCATCTCAGCGGTAGCCGCTGAAGACAACAGTCGGAAGGCGCGTGATAATGGAATTATGATATCTGCCTCTGATAGAGGCAAGAGGTCATCCTCCAACAACGACCATCCTCGTGGTTCCAAAGGAAAGGAAGATCTGGCGATCAATACGTCCAGGCAAAAGACTACGGCAACCACACAGACGAAACCCGGGACTTCCAGGCCCATTGAAGTATACTCTTTTGACGACGATGATATCCCGAGTATATTCGAGTGTCTAATCAAAGGCGGCAAGATTACCCTCCCAGAGGTAAAGTGGCCTAATGAAGTCGGCAGTACCAATAACCCCAAGTACTGCATTTTTTACAGGTACATACATCACCCCACAAAGGCGTGTTATGTACTAAAGAGAAAGATCCAGGAGTTGATCGATGCTAAGGCCATCACTATGCGCAATAGCGAGAAGACGGTCACCGCCAACATGATCTCTCTCCAATTTGGCAATCTGCCTCCACAAGAAGTTCCGGATGGTATTGTACCTATTTCCCGGACAACGATGAACATCGTTAATCTCCCTCCAGCCAGGGGTCAATATCATGACCTGGTACCCCTAACTACCCAGCGGGGCGAGATTATGTGGGTTCATCTAGATCTGGTGTCAGAGATCGAGGAAGAGACTCAAGCTGCTAAGGCTAAGTCTAAGAAGAACTCAAAGCATAAACCATGTCATATGGTTGCGGTATCCTCGACATCAGAAGAAGAGATTTTGGCTACTGGAACCCGTTCAGGGAAAGCTTACCTCAAGGACTATGGAGCAAGTCAGGAAGATGCATCGGCAGACGCTTCAACTGCCAAGCCTTCAGAACCAGAACCCGTCATACCAGAGGCCGGTCCTTCGAGACCAACTTCGGCGGACAAGGAGAAGCAAAAAGAAGTGCGCTTTGATAAACCTTTGAAGAACATTCAAAACAAAGGTTTAGAGAAGCCGTATAACTTCGACATCCTGGCCCAATTGGCTAATACACCAGCCAGGTTGTCCATTTTTTGAACTACTCAGGCTCTCTAAAGACACTCGTCAAGCCCTGAGTGAAGCATTAATACAGGCGAATGCATACTTGACCCAGCTCAAGTCCCCTGATGAAGAACCTGTGGCGTATGCCATAGCGTGATGGAGGTGGTCCCAAATATCACTTTTACTCAAGATAACATGCTGTTAAAACATAACAGGCATGATAGACCCCTCTATTACACCGGATACGTCGGTTCCATGGAGGTCGACCGGATTCAAATAGATCCGGGATCATCGATCAGCATCATTCCTTATAGTCTGCTCAGACCGCTAAGGATTCCTACCAGCGAATTGGCTTACACCACCACTACAATCGTGGGCTTCAACTCCAGGAAAAGTAAGCCGTTAGGGAAAATTCATCTGAGGATCCAGATTGGCGACCTCAGATCAGTGGCTACATGCTACGTCATTGATTTAGAGGTGTCCTACAATATTCTGCTGGGCAGACCATGGATCCATGATCATAACATCGTTCCTTCGACTCTGCATCAATGCTTCAAATATGTAGACGTCCAAGGAACAGTACAAACGGAGTTTGCTGACCTAAACCCGTTTAAAGGAGTAGAATCCTACTACTCCGATGCCATGTTGTACACTCAAGACTACATGGAGGAGGTGTCAGGCGAGATAGAGGAGGAATCCCACCGGGAGCCAGAAGAACCCTCTGCCAAGCAACCTCTGTCAATCAAGGTGAAAGGGCGAACTACTCGTCCGAAAGTCATGGAACCCATGGCTATCCACCTGAACAAAACCAGGTCAGGAAAAGGAGGTGATCCTCTAGTGATCACTTTGAACCAGAAGCCTCCACCCTTGGTCATAAACCTTCGGCGTAACAAGCAGCCGATTGATGTAAATATAGCCAGGAACGTTGTTTCTGATGATAATAAAGATCCTCTTTTTTAGTACATTGACGCTCAAATTCCAAATCAGGAATCATCTCCCCATGACGATATAGAACCTATAGCACAAAAATTCTTGGAAGCTATAGATTCCTATCATCCGTATGTGTGGGAAGTAGCGTCATCATCTAATGTCATCACGACATATGGGCCACATGAGGATTCTATCTTTATTGTCCCACCTACTCGCAGCAGTCAGCGTCCAATAGTCTTCGGTCGCATGCGCAATAAACCAACTGTACAAGAGGATTCTCCCGATGACAATGCTGGTAAAATGCAGGTTCACAGATATAGCCCGTAAGCTTTGAAGATTATGCAAAGTATGGGTTATGACTTGAAGCTGGAACCAGATCTTAACTATAGGAAAGGCAGACGAATGCCGTTGCACGGTGATCCCTACTGCCAACGAACTCGTTTTGGGTTAGGGTATACCACCTCCCTTGCAACTTTTGAGTCAAATGAGGATATCTTTTCCTCTTCTCAAGATGGCTCATCGTCCTCTGGCTCATATGATGTTCTCGAACGAGCATTATCAGTAAATACGATATTGGCAGATTCCCTCGAAGCAGACGAACAAGAATCTGAACCGTTTGAGAATGACTCTTGGGCTCAACAAATGGATACACAGTGGGAACTCAGGTTCGAGCAGAGAGAACCTCCCACTGAAGATAAAGTTATCCAAATTGACGTTGGGGATGAACTTTCACTAAAGCCGATATTTATCAGTAACAATCTTTTCGAAGAGGAAAGTGAAGAAATAATCCAGCTGATAAAAGAATATATCGATGTCTTTGTGTAGAATTATGAGGATATGCCAGGTCTTGATCCTAAGGTGGCTACTCATAAGCTCAACATATTGCCTAATTCGAAGCCTGTGAAGCAATATCAGCGCCGGTTTCGTCCGGATATGATGGACGTCATCGAAGCTGAAATCAGGAAGCTGATAGCCTGTGGCTTCATCCGGGAAGAATAACATCCTGACTTGGTCGCCAATGTTGTCCCAGTCATGAAGAAAAGTGAAAAAGTACGTGTCTGCATCGATTACCGAGATCTGAATGCAGTCTGCCCCAAGGATGAGTTTCCTCTTCCCACTACAGACCTCATGATCGATAATACATGCGGGTTTGAACACATGTCTTTCATGGACAAATTTTCAGGATACAATCAAATCAAGATGCATCCTGAAGACGAGAAGCATACTGCCTTCCGGACACCATTGGGGGTATATTGCTATACGGTCATGCCCTTCGGACTGAAGAATGCCGGGGCTACGTACCAACGAGCTATGAGTAACATATTCCATGAGCATTTACGCAAAATAGTGGAATGTTACGTGGATGATATAGCTGTCAAATGCTGCCTCAAGGATAATCACATCCAAGACTTGAAGACAGTATTTGAGTTGATGCGCCAACATCAACTCAAAATGAATCCTACAAAGTCCTTTCTTGGTGTATCCAGTGGCAAATTCCTGGGGTTTGTCATTACCGCTAAAGGCATTCAGGTGGACCCGGATAAAGTGAAGGCCATCTTATAAATGCGACCACCCCGTAATCTGAGGGAACTCAGGGGATTTCAAGGTCGTCTCGCTTATATCCGGAGATTCATATCCAACCTCTCTGGGAGATATCAGCCTTTTTCTCGTCTCATGAAGAAAGGTGTATCCTTCGTATGGACGAAGCCTGTCAGCAAGCGTTTAATGATATCAAACGCTACCTCACTAATCCTCCAGTTCCGGTGCCTCCCGTCATAGGAAGACCATTTTTGTTGTATGTTCGAGCAATGGATCATTCTCTGGGAGCTCTCCTTGCACAGAAGAACGATGAGGGTCATGAACAGGCTATCTACTACTTAAGCAGAATGATGGTCGGAGCTGAACATCGGTACAGTCCAGTGGAAAAAGAATGCTTGGCCCTGATATTCGCCGTTCAGAAAATACGACACTATGTCACAGGCCAGACTATTCATATCATCTCCAGGATCAATCCTCTTCGGGTATTGATGAACAAGCCAAGTGTTCTTAATTCCTGACTCGCGACTTGGGCGATGTTATTAACACCGTATGATATGGTGTACGTCCCTCAGAAGTCCATCAAAGGCCAAGCCTTGGCTGATTTCCTAGCTGCTCATCCGATTTCGGAGACCTCTAAACTATACGAGGACATTCCCGACGAAGTTGCAGAATGTAATTCCGCAATGGAAAGTGATACATGGCAACTATTCTTCGATGGTGCCTCCAGGACTGGTCCCAGTGGAAACGTGGTTTCAGGAGTAGGAATTGTCCTGGTCACTCCCGATAAACTCGTCATCTATCGAGCATATTCTCTTAGCGAACCCTGCTCTAATAATGTGGTAGAGTATAATGCTCTATTAATCGGGCTCCAAGTCGCTAAAGAATTGGACGTCGAATCTCTGGAAGCTTTCGGTGATTCTCTACTGATCGTCAATCAAGTCAGAGGAATATATGAAGTCCGTAACCCAGACCTCATTCCTTATCACCAAGCAACGATCGAGATAGCCATGTCTTTCAAAGGGTTCTTCCTAGAGCATGTGCCTCGATCTCAAAATCTGGAAGCTGATGCCCTGGCCAGCCTAGCTGCAGATTTAGCCATTCCTATAAGAAGGCAGAATTCGGTGATCCTTCTTAACATAGATTTATTCTGTATGAAAAACAACTTTCACATAGAACGCAGCTATGCTGTGAACACAGATCCTCCTAGGAGAGACTGGAGAAGTCCCTTTTTTGTGGCATACGGAATCTTACCGGAGGATCCTAAAGAAGCAGTATCCATCAAAAGAAGATCATTACGCTTCTATTTTGATGCGTCTTCACAATGTCTATATCGCCGAACCTACGATGGATTGCTATTACGATGTCTCTCCGATGATGAGGCACAGCGGATTATCCGTGAAGCTCACGACGGCATATGCGAAGCACATCAACCCGGTCCTAAGCTACAGGATCGCATAAGGAGGATGGGCTATTACTGGCCTACTATGATCACAGATACAATAAAATATGCAAGACAATGCAAAGCCTGCAAGGTTCATGCAGATTTTATACATCAACCTTCTGAACATTTATATCCTACGGTTGTATCCTGGCCTTTCGAAGCATGGGGTATGGATATCATTGGTCCTATTCACCCGTCTTCTTCCAGAGGTCACCGGTTCATACTGGTCATCACGGATTATTTCTCCAAGTGGGCAGAGGCGATCCCTCTTGCTGAGGTGAAGACATCTAACGTGATCAGCTTCATCAAGCATCATGTCATTTATCGCTTCGGGATACCCCGAAGGATAATTCATGACAATGGGCCTCAATTCATCAGCCAAGCGTTTTATCAATTTTGCGATAAAAATCGGATATAAAATGTGGCCTCTGCGGCATATAATCCTGCTGCTAATGGTTTGGCGGAAGCTTTCAACAAAACCATTATCAAACTCCTGAAAAAGTTTGTCTCTTCAAACAAAAGAGATTGGAACGAGAAGCTAGGAGAATGTCTCTGGGCATACCGCACAACGGTACGAGCACCGACGGGTTGTACCCCATTCTCATTGGTTTACGGGAGCGAAATAGTTCTTCCCATCGAAATCCAAATTTCGTCACTCAGAATAGCAGTGGCTAATGAGTTGACACAGGAAAAGAATGACCTATTAAGGCTTCAAGAGCTAGAAGGATTAGACGAGAAACGCCTTCAAGCCCAACAGCGCATCGCATTCTACCAGGCACGCATTTTCAGAGCTTTTAATCAAAAAGTGAAGGAAAGAGTGTTCAAAGTTGGCGAGCTAGTTTTAGCTGTGAAAAGGCCAATGATCATTGCTCACAAGAGTAAGGGTAAATTCTAACCCAAATGGGAAGGCCCTTATGTGATCGAGACGACGTTCTCAAACGGCGCTATAGATTAGCCAAGCATAATGGAGACTTGTTGATGGCTCCTATCAACGGCAAATTCCTGAAAAGGTACTACGCTTAACCTCCTTTGCTCAAACGGAGTATGGTGAAGATCTCATTCTGACAATACTACTTCCAAACAAATTTAGTTGGATCATATTCTATCATGTCCATATAACCTCTGAATAGATATGTCCAACTGAAGCTTATCGAAGGGATATCATGTCCATATTACCTCTGATATTACTTTCACTCTACCCTATCGTTTATATTCCAAAATGATAGGTCCACCAAAGTCAGATAAAATTTCTTTATTATCTCCCGGAGGAGCAAAATTATATATAAAGGCAAAAAAGGTACATCATTTGGGAGGAGCAGTCAAATCACGGATATGCTGCGCCAGTGCTGCCATCTTCTCATTCCTGGAGCTCAGAACGGTAGCGTGAGCCCGCTCCAACCTTGCCTCCTCATTGTTCAAGGCAGACATTTTTGACCGGACACGTACATAATCTGCGTGGATGATACCCACACGTGCCAGGTTCTGCTGAGACGCTTCCCTTCGGCCATTCAACACATCTCGAGCTGCCGACAAAGAGAGAGCCTTCTCCTTGGCCTTAGCGAGTTTGTCTTCCAATTGGCGGACCCTCGCTGCCTCTTCCTCATATTTGGCCTCGTACTTGGCCAGCTGGGGAATGACATACCCTAATGAGGCATGCTCTTCATTCATCTCTTTCTGCTGAGCCTCGATGGACCTGCTCAGAGTTTCCATCTCTCCAAAAAGCCTCGCAGTCAGAGAGTCATATTCAGCCTGAACCAGGTCATCAATGCTGCCTTGGGATAATTGCAAATAACTGTTAATGGGTTATTCCAAACCATTAACTATCTGCTCCAGTGTGTCAGCTCTCCCAGCGTTATTGAAATCTCTGATCGACGCTATCATAAACTGGGAGGACCTCCTCAGAGCCTCGAAGCCTAGATTCTTCTCCAGCACCATTGATATCAGCATTTTCAAAGTGGTGTAGAAGATATTAGTATATTGCTCAATCAGCATGGCAAAATCAGATTGGGTGCTGGGAGTGGCTGCAATATCGGTGAACCCCCTTCCAGGAATGACTGCAGAGGGTGTCGTCACAGTCGTCACTTCAGTAGAGGGCGTAACAAAGGTAGAGGCACCGACAATGGCTGAAGTCGCTGGCGTACTCAAAGGAGGCATAGTCATAATGACAGGCTCATCCTCCTCTCGAGAGATCGAAACTGTTTCGGGCGAGCCGGCACCCAAAAATGTTTCCTCTTCGAAGTCAGGCATCTCCATGTCATCGGCAGGAGCTGCAACAGTGCCAAAAGTTGCGTCGACACTGCCCTTCTCGTAGATGTCTTCCCCTGAAAAGAAGACAAGAGAAATTTAATATCAACATGATGTTAATTTTTCTAAAAGAGGCGTAAAGACGACATTTACCTATGGCCGATGGTATATATGTCGCGTCGGCAGCCAGTACAGCTAAATTATTTCTTAATGATGCTAAGCGAGCTGTTATACCTGGAGAAGGGGGTGTGCCAACTGACACTGACAGGTATTCCTCCAGGTCTTCACCAAGATCCACTCAAGGCTCACCGGGTGGAATCTCGCTGGGTATACTTACAAACGCGGCAGGGGTTTCTCCCGTTGCTGGTCTGGATAAAGATATTCTTATTTTGCTCGGTCTCGAAGGCGATCTCGTACCACTACCTGAAGCGGTAGCAGCGACAGCAGCCTCGAGCAAAGAATCTCCGGCACTGCCAGCCGGAACTGTGAAGGTTCCCTCTATAATAGGCGAAGGACCTCTAGTCAAAAATTTATCCCCAACAGAGGAAACAGCAGGTTCACTCCTAGGAACCTCAGGGCGGGAAGTCCTGACAGGACCACTAACATTCATCTTCTTCTTACGAGGGGAAGCCTCCTTCAGAACAGGAGCCCTTCGCTTTCCAGGGATAATAAGAGGCTCTGCAGGCGGAGGTATTACACCTCTCGGTACTGTCATCAAAAACTCATCTGTACCGACAAGGTCTTCACCTTCGTCAGAGGAGACTGATGGGACATCGTCTCTTCCAGCAGACTTATGAGTGGGCACCCTAAAACTTCCACGCATATCAAAATTGCGATGGAAGGTATTGATGGCCACATAAAACTGGGCGTACGAATGGAGGATGCACAACTCCATGGAGAGAGAAGTCGGGGGTATAGTAAAGGCCGCTCCAGTACAACCCATTATGAAGTACCGCCATCCTCTCGCTCCATCAATAAGTTCATCTCTGGACTTGAAGCTGGTGATGGCATTTCCCACGTGCAACTGATCATACCCAAACTGCCTGGTGAACCGACTAGGCAGATAGGGCTCCAAGAAGCAGTGGTCCTCACTTCTGTACAGTAAATAGGAAGGTCTAATGCAGACCAACCAATAAAAAGCTTCAGGAGAAAGAACGGTCCTCCCTTCACCTGAATCTTGAAGTCTCGTCCCCTGTTGATTGAGATGTACAGTGGGGACGGTGCAGAAGAGCTTCCAGCTATGGGCAAAATTTAACGCTCGCCGACAGTCTACGACTGTGACCACGTTCCAAGTAGAATTCTTGTAGTTCAACAAGAAATTACTCCCCGAACTACTGCCAGAGCCGAGAGACATCACCCTGGGATTATGGAGAATTAACCATCCCATCAAATATAGGAACGGTAATTCTACCCTGGGAAAGATATCACGTCGTGTTTCATCTGCAAGCAGCCCATCAGTAATGGCCCTCAGGCCAGCTTGTATGCGGCATACCATGGCAGGGATCAAGCCCAGTCTTGCCCCGAACACCAGACGCACTGCAGTCCATAAGGTATTACGGTAAATGCGATCCGAAGATGCAATGCCAGGTACTACCAGTCGGCGAAGCCATACAGAGAGGAAGCCAGCCAGTTGAGCTTCCCTTGACAGAGGCATGTGACAATGCCTCATATAACTGTAGGCTTTAGTGCCTGCAGGAAAATTCCCTATCTCCTCATCGAGGACCTGATCTGAAGCCCCAGCGTCTTCAATAAGATCATCGACTACTCGAGCATTAAGCATGCTCAGAAGGCTCAGAGGCTTATCCCTGCTATCCACGACTTTGTCTGACTTAGCAGCCCTGGCCTGATGAAAGAAGAGATAGGACGCCCACTTGTTGGTATGAGCCAAATCGGAGGGCTCATTATAAAAAGTGGTGCAAGCAAGGTAGTGGCACATCAGCTCCTGGTATACTGCCACTACCCGAGGGTCTGTATCTCCCAGCTCCCGGTTCGTGGGAACATACTCTTTATAAGGAGTATCCCCTATTGACAGTCTTGAAATCTCTGCCATCTCGTGGAGGGCCAATCCCAACTCCCCTAGCGGAGTGGCGAAAGTCCCGGTGAGCGAGATATACCGCTCCATCAGAGCCAAAAATAGGTTGGGATTGGGTGGCAGCCCAACACTGGTAGCACTCACAACCGCGAACAGACCAATGCTCTCCAGCTCAGTCTGAAAATGCTTTAGGGCCCAGGCAGCTAAACGAGCCCAGCGAAGATTTATAGGGGTAAGCCATCCATTGGTCTGAGGATTAACCTTGGGGTATACTCCTCCTTGTCCCATGAAGTCATTGCAGAAAGTCGGCAACTGGACTGGTTGGAGCAATGAAGTGTCTTCACTCGGAATACTGCCCGAAAATAATCCTCTGAAAGGCATGACCGAGCCTGAAGGGCGACTTACAAATAACCCTTGGTAGGATCCTTTTTGGTAAAATATCTTCCCCGGCTGGCCATGAAGATTGGGAGTCAGGGTCCACGACATCTTCCTCGGATGCGTGGCAAGGAAGAATGCCGAGATGGGATAATCTCTCGGCATCCTGGGCAGGTACATGACCATGCCCCCAGCAGTGAAAACCCAGTCTTCCTTATTGGGCTTCGTCTGGGATTGTTTGTCAATCATATCCCCGAAAAAGAAAGTTGGTTTTATATATTTGGTCCCATCTATATGTGTCAGGGGCTCCCCGTTGATCATGCTCAACAGCATTCGCTCTCCTTGAGACGATATCAGATTTTCCCTTTCTTCAGGATACTGGGGTCCGGAAATAGAAAATGTCACATGGGACAAATTCTCCAGGTAATTGGAGTTCAGCATCCCAGCAACAGAACCCATCACCTCAGCCAACGGAGGTATCTGCAAGTTAACTACAAAGTGCAAGAAAAATATGTCAGTTTCTATACTAGACCTCACAGTCTTGCAGCTTATGCCAAAGATTAACAGTCTGTGCTTTTACGCCAAGACTGTAAAACACTTGAGTTTTTACGCTAGAATCTCATTCCGAGGCATAAAATCCAAGATTGACAGTATACACAAAAATCTGACAGTCTGTGTTTTTATGCCAGACTGCCAAAGTTTGAGTTATTACGCCGAAATTTTCATCCAGAGCGTAACACCCAAAATTTATAGTATACGCCAAATTTCGACAGTCAAAGCTTTTACAGCAGACTGCGAAAATATGGAGTTTTTACGCTGACACATTAGAAATGTGGGCGTAAAAGATGAAACATCTCTGTGCATCATCTTCCTCGAAGAGGCGTTCAGCACAGAAGATGACCTAGCGCATCCACGTACAACGTGTGCGAAGGGTTTTCTTCATTTTTCTTGTCGTCCCAAAAGCTTTACCTATAACGCCCGGTGCACAGCTTGTCGGTGGGACACTTCGTTCAGAGCGAGTTTCGCTCAACCCAATCGGAGTCGCTCGTGCTTGAGCAGAGGAGAGAGAAGAGGAGGCAGCTTTCTTCCCCTTAGCAGTCGAAGATTGTTTCGGTGCCATTGCTAAAAAAACTCAGAGTGCTTAGAGAAGAAACGAAGAAGAGTTCTCAAAGAGACGAAGGTTTTTCTTTTACGAAAGACAGGTGAAGAGTTTTCTCTCTGAAGACCGTGGGGTATTTATAGAGTTCAGATGGACTCCTCGAATCCCTAACCAAATCCGATATTTAATATCGGTTATGATTCGGGACCACGTCAGCCTATCATTTAGGGAAGACGGACAGTCAACGAATTCAAAAAGTTTTTTCGTGCAGAAGCAGATTCGTGATTTTACGCCAAGAAGCTTTTTACGCTCGAAAAGCCACAAATCTACGGTTTTACGCTCAGAGGCTATAAGTCTTTGGTTTTACGCCCGGATGCTTTTACGCTCGGTAGCTTTTACGCTCGAGAGGCTACAAACCTACGACTTCACGCTCAGAAGCTACAGATCTACGATTTCACGCTCGGTAGCTTTTACGCTCAGAGGCGACAAATCTACGACTTCACGCTCAGAAGTTTTCTTGTCAGAGGCTATAAATCTACAGTTTTACGTCCGGATGCTCTTATGCTCAGCAGCTTTTACGCTCGAGAGACTACAAACTTATGATTTCATGCTCATCTACATTACAGATCTATGACTTTCCGCATATCTTAAAATACGCAGGCCAGAGTATGCGTATATCTGAACAAATCTCAAGACGGTCAATTGCAAGGGTTCACGCAGAAGATGCTCCTTCTTGGCCTCAAAATATCCCAAGTACCCGAAACATACAGAGTTCAGCATTGAAAATGACTCTTCTCCTTAGGTCGATTGAAGTTCATCTGAAATCCAGTCAGAATATTTTCTCTACAGTTCAAGCATGGTCAGTTTTGACAGCCATTTCTCGCCCTATTTCAAGGAGTTCTCGGGAAATCATTCTTGAAGATGATGGTCTGAACAAAAAATTCTCCTTATCAGAAGAGTGTCAGTTCAGTTTTCTACGCAATTCCTCATTCAAAACAGCAGGACAGTTCGAATATGCGACTTAAATGCTAAGCAGTTTTCTATGCGTCTTCAGTTACGCGTAAGAGACGGGACGAGACCAGATACTCTTTTTATCAGAGTAGGCGTAAAGTTATTCAGACATATCGAAGCTATACATATTCAGACTTCATCACAGCAAAAAATATGGCAAATCATCGGATGCGTAAAAGAAGACGATTTTATTAATCACGATTACATATGAGGGAAATCCAGTCTACAAAGGGTTTTTCATCTTCATGATTACATATAAGGGAAATCCCGTGTACAAAGGGTTTCTTATCTTCATTTAAAGATCACGCCCAGAATCTGTTCTGCCAGGTTCTCATATTGGTGGAGATTTTTTTCCGTCTTCTTCAGCAGTTAATCGGCTTCCGCGGCTGATTAACAAGAAAATGATTAACGGCGTGAGGATACACAACTGGGCTTGTCTAAATTTTTCAAGAGCCCATCCTCCATACGCCATGACAGATTGAGTTGAGGTGTTAAACCCAACTCAATACTGGAAGACAGGGCTAGTTTGTCTGCCCTCGTCCACCAACGACGGAAGAAAATACAGCTTGCAAGCTGTGTGGCCAAATGTGACCCTCCCTCTCTCCTGGACGAATCGTCATATGAAGTTGTTGATTATCCCGAGCAAAGGAAGCTATGATATCCTTCCATGATCCATCGTTGCAGAGGATATTTGCTCGAAGACGCCTTCTTTTTTGGCTCCTTACATGCTGGAAGAACATGGTCTTCTTCTTCCTCAAGTCGACCCGACGAAGTCTGGCAATCATCTCTGTGTGGTGAAGGAAATATAGAAAGAACAGGTTAGCCCTTCAGCCTTTATATGGGCAAGAGAGAATACACCGAATCCCAACAAATCCCCATAAATCCGCTGAGAAATCAGTCTCGAGGAACGAGTCAGACTTGACCATTTCATGCTTCATTCAAAGTATTTCAAATTACGAGGAATTTAAAAACTTTGAAGGGGGTCTTGTAGAAGCATAAAAAATATGCTGCAGACTTATACGCAAATTTCAGTGATGTGTGGCGTAAGACGTGACTTCAGAGCCATCGGTGTACAAACAGAGCTTTATCGCTAGTACAGCATAAAACATAGCTCCAAAACAACCCGCATAATGCAGCATTTTTAGGCTGCTTCGACATAAAAAGGTTGTTACATCACCACTCTGGCGTAAAACCTACTCGCTTTTAATGCAGTGGGAAGTTGTACGGAGAACTCTTCGTATTCCTCGAATGAACCTGTCAGATCATGTAGTGAACCTGACTCCTGACAAAGATTACTGCAACTATCCAGACGACGGCTGTAATGATGGTGCGGCACAGAGACCCAAACCGTCGTTTAGTGACATTTCCTTGATACAAAGTGCTTTTATGCATACAAGGGAATACGCTGCCTAGTTTTATAAAGGCAGATGCGAGCTTTTACGCTCAACAAGAAACAAACGAACCGCCACGTCAAAAGCTGCTCTTCGTACAGAACTCGAGGTACATCTCTGCAGTTAATGCGCGTGATGGGGGCAAATCGCTGTATTTAATGCACGAGATTTGGTTCTAGTTTCAAAGACTGGGTGAGCCATAATTACGGTTAATACGTCCACATCATCACCTCTGCATATTACGCCATCAGGCTATTTTCAGCTATAGGAGCATGTTGTACGCTATCTCCTTGAAATACGCCGACTCGGCTATTTTCAACCATAGGAGTACGCCGTATGCTATCTCCTCGGAATACGCCAACTCAGGCTATATTTATATTGGTGCGTAATAAGGCTATTTGGTCCAGAATTAGCTCAAGATCTCAGTCAAGAAAGGAAG
The DNA here is from genome assembly GCA_036927795.1 of Iris macrosiphon. Taxonomy (NCBI): domain Eukaryota; kingdom Viridiplantae; phylum Streptophyta; class Magnoliopsida; order Asparagales; family Iridaceae; genus Iris; species Iris macrosiphon. Next base: position 17,867,698 of record JAYESA010000004.1, read on the forward strand.
ATCAGCTATCTTTTACGCTAGCTACCTATCCATGCAGCATCAGGCTTCTACGCCTACTGGGCTTCCACGCCTACTTGGCTTCTACGCCAACTTGACAACTACTCGGCTTCTACGCCATGGTGACAGTTATTGGCTTCTACGCCAACCTTTTCTACGCGAGGTACAGCTACCTACGTAGCTTGTATGCCATGATCTTCACAGCAGTTATACGCATTATCTCATGATGGGATACGCGTCACACGCAGATTCAGAGGATCATTTATACGTGGGTGGCAATTATTGTAACCGCCACGTAAAAGGTGCCACTCTCTCCACTATTCGACTTCTACGCCGACTGGACGGTTATTGTCACCAAACCTTATAAATAGAGGCCTCTATTGACAGAGGTCCAGGGTCGGAAGGTCGAAAACTCCAGAGTCGAAGAATCGTGGTCGGAAATTGATTTTTTTTTTAGAGAGAAGAATCCAGAGCACAGACAGAGAGTAGTGATCAACGATCTTGGCATCGAGCATCCACTCCCCTTTGCAATCTTTGAAGCTTCTTTGTCTTCTACAGCACTTCTTCATCATCGTGGGGTCCAAGGGACAAAGTGATCGACCGCAGATCAGACTCCTATAGCAATATTTACCCAGATTAAATTTTGTACTTGACATCCTCGTATAGGATTAATTATACTTCTTGTTTGTAAACCAAAGAGAGGGTTTCGTATAAACCTTGTTTCATTTCTTTCGTTTATTATCAAACAGATTACAGGCGTTGCACAACGGCTAATACAAACTTCTATATATTTCATGTCTCAACCAAATCATCCAGCACTCTCACTCTCTTCCCTCTAGCAAAGCCTCCAGCACTCACTCTGTCTCTTTGCCTCTAGCAAAGCTTCCAACACTAAAAAATATTTTGCCTGCAGTCAAAGTTCATCTGAGTTTCTTGTAGCAAATGTTCTCAACCGCCATGGATCGTAGCGTAAGAATTATATGCTCGCACGGCGATAAAGTAAATGGATTAAATTACGAAGGAGGAGAAAGCCAAAAAAAATCAACTTATCCGAATATAAGTTTTGAAAATATACGTAATCATATGATTGAACGTTATTCTATTCATTATGATTTTATTCTGAAGTCTATTTTGTATTCTAATTATTTTTTGATAGATAGTGAAGATGCATGTAATTATATTCTTGAGATTAATTCACAATCACGGTATATAAAAATATATGTTATTAAAGTAGCAGCAACATTAGATAATAGAAATAGTGAATATTTTTTGAATACCAGCATGTTAGTTCGAGTGGTAGTTCTTCTCAACAAATTATTTTATTTTTCCAATAAGGTCATTCATCAGATGAATCTAACCATGATGAAGATAGTGACAACGACGATGGAAATATTAATAATTTAGTTGAAAATATAGATTATATGGTAGATGATGATGTTGTAAAAGCTATCACTGATGAAGTATTTAAGGGACAATAATTTCCTAGCCGTTCTCACTTTAGAAGCTTTATAAGTAATTTAGCAATTAAATATCATTTTAGTTGTTCAGCTAGTGTTATGAATAATGCTCGTGGAATTATATATAGTTGTGATCAACCAAATTGTAATTGGAGAGTATATGTCAAATCCATTGGAAATGGCGATATAGTTAAAGTTAGTACATTAGAAAATCGTCATTCTTGTTTAGGGAGACTTAGTACAGGACGTCATCGACTAGCTACCGCTGCATGGATTAAGACCATGATAATTGACATTATTAAAGATAACCAGTCATATAGTTCATCACAAATTGTTAAAGATATATATAGGGAGCACCGTATACAAGTTAGTTATTCCAAAGCCTGGAGAGCCCGAGAGACGGCATTAGCTGAAATTAATGGTAGTTATGATAAGGCATACGCTAGTCTTGAGGAGTATTGTTATAGAATTATGGAGATGAATCCATGTAGTACATGTTTTATTATAACTGCCGAAAACAATAGCTTTCAACAAATATTTTTTGTTTTAAGTCATGTATTGGTGGGTTTTTAAGGGGCTGTTTACCGGTTATTAGTACTGATGCTAAATTTATATCGTCTAAATATCAAGGTATCTTATTTATTTCTTGTGCTCACGATCCTAACTATCAATTATATCCTATTGCTTATACTGTTGCTGAAAGTGAGAATAGTGATTCTTGGTCTTGGTTTTTAAACTCTCTTAAAATATCTTTTGAAAGTTTTTTAATGATTGGAGTACAGTTTCATTTATATATGATAAACAAAAATAATTAATAAATGATGTTCGTGCTATTTTTCCTGCATCTTCTCATTTTTTTGTATTCCGTATTTTAAACAAACACATAAAAAAGTTACGAAAGAACCAGTATTTCAACACTTGTTAGACTTGCTTGCTAGATCATATAATGAAACGGATGCAAAGAGTGTGTTTGATATAATTAAAGTCGAGAACATAATGTTGTACGATTGGCTTATTGGTATAAACGATGAAAGTCGTCGATTTGAACATTGGATAACAATGTATGCTACTTGTCCTAGATTAGATATTAACACTTATAATCTTGCTGAATGTTTTAATAGCTGGATTAAGAAATTACGAGATAAGCCAATAACAATACTTCTCAATGGTATTAGAGCCAAGATTACTATACTTCATGACAATCATAGAAAGAATGCTGAAAATATAGACACAGATTATTGTCCGAAGATGTTAAAGACTATGTCTTGTATTATCAAAGAGAAGAATCACCTAAAAATATTAGCTATTGATAGTTATAAGTTTAAAATAATAGACCGTGCAACAAGTAGAACCTATATTGTTAATATAACCGACAGATCTTGTACATATTTTAGATGGTACCATACTTATATACCATGTATACATGCATATTTTGTTTGTAGATATTGCAATATTAGTATTGATAGTTTTTATCCTGCAATATTTTTGACGGAGACCTTGAGAAATGTATACGCACAAAAAATAGAGCCAATTCCAGTTCCCTACAAGATCCAAGCTCCTTTGGTTAGAGGAAAATTGGAGTACCAGATGTAAGACGTAAAGCCGGAAGACCAAAGAAGAACCGCATCAAACCCCGAGATTCATCGATGAGAGATCTTCGTTGCAGTAATTGTGGTACAATGGGACATAACCAAAGAAGATGTACTAGTTAACCGAGAGAGTAAAATAGAATTGTTCAATACAAACTTAAAAATATTGTAATAGTGAGTCCGATAATAAAAGTTAAAAAATATTGCAATCAAACTTGTTACAAATCATACAAATATTATAATCAAACATTGTTACAAATAATCTACTCATCCTCCTCTTAGTCTTGCTGAGTCTGGGTAGGCAGCGGTGCTGATGGAGTCGAACAAAAATTGTGTGAATATCTGGTAGCTTTCATCTCCAACAGTCTCGTGACTAGGGTCCGCTTCAGCATACTGGTGACTAGGGCCCGCTCCAGCATACTGGTGACTCAGGCCACCTCCAGCATAGTATTGGAAAATATCTCCAACATATTGGTGAATAGGGCTCGCTCCAGCATACTGGTGAATAGGTCCCTCTGCACCATCCCTCCTACGATGACGAGAGTGTCTCTGTCGTACAAAGTCGGTCGGATAGTCTGGTGGAAGACGTGATTGTACTGGAGGTATTTCAGGTTTCCGTCCAATACCCAGATGATCAACACGAGTCACAAGTTTCTTCATAAAAAAATTAACTTTGTGGGGTAATGTTTCTCTCAGGTTGTTGCAAATATTGTTGGTATACACCACTCTGAAATATGAAAGATGTAAATTAATTTGTTATCATATCTATGTATATGTAATTTTGAAGTGTAATGAAATCATACCAAATTATGAATGCCATTGACAAAAGCACGCAAAGTAGAATCATCTACGGATCTACTCTTGAACCTTTACTCCTCATATATTGTATACTCGGTTGCTCATAAGAGGGCATCCCCACCATTGCCTATAGTTCAGGTTACCAATTTCTGCATAATGTAAACAAAATTTGAGCAAATTATTTACACTAAATTAATACGAATAATGAGTAACTTAGAACTTACATTCCTCAGCAGATCTTAGTCCGGGAGACATGTCCCTCACACTATAATTCTTGAACCGATTATTCCAAACAGCAACGAGACCAAGGATTCGTTGTATTGCATTTGCTGCCTCATAACCGACAGTCGGTGGATCATCGAGAATTATTTGACTCATCCCGAATTGTCGAAGAACACGGTCTGCCGGATAGTACATGGTGAACCGATCATATATAATATAAGATCTGTGTAAACTAAACGAATATGATGTCCTCTTGATTTATGGAGCATCATCTTCACATGTGTAAGGTAATCAGGTAACCTTGTAAACACCCGAATTTTTCAGAAATTAAAAATATAAATTTTTGAAATTTTTCTATGATTTTTAAATAAATAAAATAAATTTTTTTCTAGAATTAAATAATTTTATGATTTTATTAAATATTAAAATATTATGAAAATAATATTTTTGAGTGTAAAATAAATAATTAGTCATAGTATAATTTTTCTAGAATTTATTGGACCAAAAAACTATTTTTAAATACCCAAAAACATAGATTTTAAATAAACCTGAATAAGAGGCGCACATAGCAATCAAGGCAGGATGCAAGTTAAGAAATTCGAATCCGATAGAGATCAAGAACGATTCAATCAAGTGGATGAGATCCTAAAACTTATCATATCCTTGTCGCAGGCTTGCTCAGTTCCTAAGTTAAAACCGAAGTAATTTAGTCGTTGACCTGCATGGGCCACCACAAAAATTATGTCACGCCCCAGTCCCAAAATATCGCGGGACTAGACACGTGACAATGGCCAGCAGCACACGTCGATGGGCAAACCCAATTTAATGGACCCATCAAGGTGTACTTAAGCTCTAAAATAACAATAAGGGGCTATGGTACTAATCTTATCCACAGAAATAAATACAATCAATATGAAATATAAAGCAACATCAAGTCTCAATAAAATATATCTCGGGGAACAACCCGATAATGAGTTTGATACATCAATTCATTAGACAGTAAATAAGAGTCTAACAATAGAAATAACTGAGTATAATAACCAGATACTCAGGAAAAATCCTCGGCGATCACCTCGTCTTCGGGTTCTGGTGCTGCTCCAATGTATGCTCATGTCCCGTACACCTCGGGGTAGATCTCCTCTGCTAAACCTGGGGACATAATCCGGATCCAGGTCCTCAGGGGACATAGCAAGGTACAAGAATAACTCAAGCCAAATAAATGTAGTATATGAAATATATCAATAGGGCAAACTATGTAACCATCTAAGTGATATGCAAAATGAGAGCAACACTAGACTCAGGCTGAGACTACTACAAGCTCGGTGTCGGGGAGCCGGTAGCAGGTATACTATGTAGTTATACTATGTAGTGGGCCTACGGCACCTTAATAAGTATATATATAAAATCAGCCTGTAGCCTGTGTGTCTCTCCCCACCGAATGTAATCACATGTCTCATGTCCACGATGTCTCATGTCCATGTCATGCCAGATCATGACCTCTAACTGTTGCAGCGAGTCATAATGATAGCTAAGCATATATAATATCTATCTCATGAATCCTGTAACCTATACAGAATCACCATGAATATCTCAGGAAGATTCTGTCTCATAAATAGTGTCAGGTGTCCTATGGTATGATGTACTTGATAATGCAAGCACAAAAATGTATAGGGTCTCGATATCCATCTCTAGGTGACGTTACACAACTCCGCGTACGGCGTTGACACCTAAATATTATTCGAACGTTAAGTAATGTCACACGGTCCTAGGTTGAATAGATATAACTCAGAATCAATCAAGAGAATAATAATAATTAATTTACTACAAGTATGACAAGATACACTTGCCTGGGGTTTGATTTCCAACTGTTGCTCTAGTATCAGTGGGATCTGCAGGTACTCTCCGGTTGCTGAAATAAATGTTACCATCATGTTCAGAAGATATCAAATAGTTAGAATTGCCTGTCCATAAGTTCAATTTGGACACAGGGACAAAATTGATAGTTTTTGGTCAAAGTGGGGTCCACATGTGGCCCACTTCGCACCAAAAAATGTGCCAGAGACAAAGTTCTCCAAATTCGTCAAACTTAGTGTCTACAAGTCCAGAACGACTATCATGCTCCAGTCCCAAAATACACGGGACCAGGCCACGTGGCATTGGTCAGCTGACACGTCTTCGAAGGATATCCCAATTTAATGGATCCTATCGAAGCGTGCTACGCTGTCCTAAAATACTAACAAGTCTAATATGCTAATATATAGCAGGCAATGTCTAATCTTGTAAACCCCCTCGACCAGATTCCAGTATTTTAGGAATATTTTTCACAATTTAGGATTTGTGGCAATATTTTAATTTATTTTGCTTACATATCCTATTGACCTGTGCACCTGTCCATCTCCTAATTATTTGGAGTTTTAGCTTGACTGTTATCCCCGAACAAAGTTCACATACCTGTCATAGACATGCCAGATTATTTTCCTAAACTTTGTGCAACTCACAAATGTGCTAAAATGAGGCTCGTTTGAGACGCACAAATATCGTTACAAAAGACCGTAATTATTTCCTATTTTATTTCCTACTCTTTACCCACCTCTGTACCAATAGAGATTTGAGGCCCAACATGCACCGTTTTGCCCAAACAAAAATACGTTATTTTTCTACACTGAATATACTACATTTAGTGTATTGACACCGTAGAAAAATTATGACCCCACCTGCCTCTAAATAAATAGAGAACACCGTGCGCAGTATTTATTAATTAATTAAATACGGTGACCCGTATCACCCAGAAATCAGGCCCAGTCCCTGCCCAGACTCACCCCCATTTTCCCGGGACCCTCACATAGCAATTTCCCTCAATTCTGTGAATTTTAGTATTTTTCGGAATCGGGTGTTTTTCCAGACAATTTCGTAATTGCGCAATTTTCCAAAACTATGACTTTACGCAATTTATAAAATTACAGGAACTTTCCTGCAAATTTCAGTACGAGGTGTCACCCCCTCATTGACCGGTGAACCTGCACCGTCCATTTGGAGGCGGGATCCACCCGAAAATATCCCAAAAATATCCCGAAAATATCCCAAAAATATCTTGTAAATATCTCTAGATATTTTCTTATTTAATTAATATATTTTTCTATAAAAAGAAAATAAAAGAAAAAGAAAAAGAAATAAAAATCAAAAACACCCAAAACCTAACCCTACAGCCGCAGACCCCCCCCCCCCCCCGCCGGCGGCGAGCCGACTCCTCGCCGGACCCGACTCCCCCCGGCCGCTCTCTCCCCTCTCCCCCTCCCGCTGCTCTCGTCCCTCTCTCTCCTTCTCCCCAGCTCCAGCTCCTCCTCTCTCCTCCGGCCCCATCCCAGTTCGCCACCACCGCCATCATCACCGTCGCCATCTCCTCCACTCCGCCACTCGCCACCCCCCCGGCCGCCCTTCCTCCTCCTCTCCCCCGAGCTGTCCCCGTCCGCCCTTTTCCCTCCACCGCCACCACCATCATCTGTCACCACCACCACCACCATCATCATCACCACCATCGACGCCATCTCCGTCGCCGCCTCCGCCACTGTGACCCCCCTGGCCGAGACCACAGCCCCTCGACCTCCTCCTCTCCTCCATACCCCCTCGACGACCGGAGTTGATCCCCCTCCGCCTAAGCCACTGTGCTTGACGCCACCCCCGCCTCTGCACCTCACGACCCGCCGACTCCACTCCCTGAGATCCGCCCGCCACCTCGTCGAGACTCACCGCTGTCCATCGCCGGAGACCCGCTACTGAAGCCGACTTCGACGATCACCGGAGACCCGCCAGGGACCCGCTGAACTCTGACTGGACACAGCCCGGACACGTCTGAACCCCGGACACAGCTTGGACACAGTCGTATCGTGTCAAGACGACTCGCGGACACGGGAAAGTCAGATTCACGGAGCCCTGTTCAGGTATCATTTTCTCACTCCTCGTAAATCCATTTTTAATTCTGTCAGTTGCGTCGTGTAGACTGTGTAACCATCTCGGTGCCCGTGCAAAGCGCTCGGAGCATCGCGTCCTGTGGCGATCGCGAACCGCGATCCAAATACAGAAAAAACAACGACCCGATTCACCCCGGAACTGGGTACGCCCTGCCAAACGGGACGACTTGGTCGCACGCGGTCTTTACTTAAACGTGTGCGACGTTAATACGGACGTGTGGGATTTCGCAGAAGTTGATTCGGATGTGCGTGCACACCGGAATCAACGCGTATCCGTCGACACCGCCCCGTATCCGTCAGTTCTGGAACACGCTGCAACTTTGTGTACACACGTCGGATCGAGACGAAACATGCGCCATCGGACTCGTAGCAATACGCTGGTCCTGTGATCCAAGTTTGGTTCGATTCTGAGAACGTTGGCAAAATCCTGTATCGTGGGCCCCACAGGCTCCACTTGACGGACAATTTTGTGACCGGCTCATCGGAATCCAATTCTGGAAGTTCCGTTGGGTTCGTATCATCGTTCCTGACATGTTGACATTAAGTTTGGCGAATTTGGAGACCTTTGACCCTGACACGTTTTTTGGTGCAAAGTGGGCCCACATGTGGACCCCGCTTTGACCAGAAACTGTCATTTTTGCCCCTGTGTCCAAATTGGACTTAAGAACAGGCGTTTCTAGCTATTTGATATTTTCTGAGACTGTTAGTGATGTTTATTTCAGCATCCGGAGACATTTATTCTGAGGCCATAGTTTCTGACTTTTGGCACTTGACATCTGGACATTATATTTGCAGCTCTCCTGCCAGGCAAGTATACCTTGCCTTGTTGTACTGTTTAAATTCAATTATTGATAGTTATATGTTTATTTATTATATAAATGTGCGCGTCCGAGAAAACTCGGGTGTAGTCAACGAAGGCGTTGACGTTAGGACTTGTGTCTGACCTAGTGTCTAGTAGACCCACCTAAAGTTGTGAAGTTATTGATATAACTTCTCAGGCCTTGACACGTATCATTACACGTCACAGAGTGAGTACATGTAGGGACGCGTGCCTCATGCGCGACTGGCCATCAGTGTGAGCAACACGTGTAGCGGTATTTAGCTCAGTTGTTTATTTTATTGAGACTTGCATTATAGTTTAAGTTGTCCACGTCGTTTTCACGACTTGTATATCTACATTGGGCGGGAAAGACACTTAGTAGGCGTATGGGACACCCCCTCCAATAATGTTTTATACCTTCGTACCAGAGATGGTCGATTGCAGAGCTACCCGTGAGTCCGGGGGCATATGACACATATACTAGCCAGTCCCGACGATTGATGAATTACGTCAGCATATGTCTAGCCACACATTCCCATGCGTACTACAAGGTCTTTAAATTTGCATTCACTTAGATGGTTAGCACACCCCATTTATTTATTCAGTATTTACATTATGGCATATTATTTTTATGTATCTTGCTATGTCCCTCTGAGGACCTGGTTCCCTGCCAGGTGTATATGTTCTTGAGTATTTGCAGGAGCACAGATCCGGACAGGCTACCTATATTACGATGAGGTCTTCTCTTCGAGCCTCGTGATTGTCAGATGTTGTTCTTATATGGTGTGTATCTGGTTCCCTTTATATTCCATTTCGGCAGTGTATTTGTTTCCATCCGACTGTCATTCTCTAGTTACTTTATATTGAGATCTAGTTACTTGGTTATTAGTTATTCATGTATATTTGACTCTGTGGATGAGATTTAGATATTACCCTGTGACTTGTGATTAGTCTTACCACTTGTGAATTTATTGTTCATATACAGCGTACGCACGTATATATGGTTTCCATATATTGGAGTTGCCATATATACGGGCGGCTGGCATAGTTACGTATCCTGGTCCTACGTATTTTGGGACTGGGGCGTGACAATGTTTTTAGTGGTGGCCCATGCAGGTCAGAGCATATTGTCTCGGTTACGTTACTGTACCAAGCAAGCCTGCACCTAGGAGTAGAATATAGGATCTCATCCATAATTGACTATGACTTATCTTCTTTCCAGTTCGTCCTACTTACATAATTGCATCCTGCTTGATTCATGTGCTTCCCTGATAATTCTTTTAGTACAATCCCTGCTAGAATATAGGAACTCCGGTTAATAGGATGATAATTAAGGTAGCATTCCTAATAAGAATACCACTAGGGCTTTGACATATCCTTAAGTTCAGATTACTTAATGAACCCTAGTCTTCCTTATTACCTAAATGAACCATAGTCTTCTGTATTACCTAATGAACCCTAGCGTCACTTACCTATAGTTAACTTACCCATATCCCTTGACATATTTATGTATGACTTGAGTATAGTATAAACACTACTAGGATTAGTTAGAGATAGGATTATTAGAGATTTGACTATAGTATTGACCCTAGTCTAGAGGAACCAATAGAAAATCCAAGATTAAATACTAGGACTGAAACCCCATCCTAAGTTTGGGTAAACCAGAGTTTTACGCCAGAGACTCTTTACCCTTGTTGGCGTAAAACCCATTTGACCGTTGTTAGCGTAAGAGCCAAACCCCTGCCTAGTTGGCGTAAAAGCCAAATTTTGCAGAAGCTTGTCCCCTTAACGCCACAGTTATGACAACCACTACCCACGATCCCTTAGTCTTCCTTATCCTGAGTCATGCGAGCCACTTAGGTAACTGTCCTGCGTAGACCTGATGATTCATAGATAACCAGCGTAGAGTAACCTGTTTTAGGCGTAATATAAGGATAGGATTTAAGAGTTTTTGTTACAGCCTTAGCTTTCCCCAGACACGACCAAATCCTGCGCAGAGATACGCCTCGAGCCCTGTGCAAAAAGGAGCAGCTTTTGACGGGACATCTGGTTTTGTCTCACCTTGATAGTAAGATGACTTATATCCATAAAGGTCACTTAACGACAAACCTAGATCTCCGTGCAAATTTATCACCATAACCGTCCACTCGATCGTTGTGCAATTACTTTTGTCAGATGACAAGATTCATTAACTTGACTGACAAACTCATGAGCTTCTTGTACAACTTTACGCTGCAGCGTATGCTAGACTTTTTGCGCTGGCAGATTTTTACGCAACCTTTAGGCAATACTTTACCCGCAGACTTTTTCGCTCAGACTTCCACGCGCAGACTTTATACGCAGACAGCTCTGAAGCTTTACTTTACGCTTCTCTGTTTTACGCGGATAACTCTGAAATCTATTTTACGCCGATAGTCTGAATCCCTGATTTACGCCAAACCATTTTATCTCTATTTTACGCAGACTCCGAACCCCTACTTTACGCAGACTTCCTTGAATTTCTGTTTTAGACAGACAACCTATAGTGTATATTAAGATTGTAGAACTTAGAAGGCCATACCTCTTTTAGGTCAACTAGCGACTTAGACAAGGAATTAGATTAATAACTGTAGAGATTAGAGAGTCTTGTCTTTTTGTGAATTAGAATTGTTTTGAAATTTCTCACATCATAATCTAGCGTACTTATATTTACCTTACTACCTTGACTTATGCCGCTATTATAGCCTAGTTTTGCAAGCTTATTCCTTATCAAGCTTGTTCTTGAGAGATGTATTATTGGAGTACTACACTAATACATTTCAGAATCAGTGTATTACGGTCTGATCAACCATAGTGCACTTGGTTCGCCCTTCGCATAACTACTCTACGTAGATTGAGATATATAGTGATTAGTATAATAGATGTACTTGCCCGTTGGATATGCCTGAGCATATCGTATCAGCTACATAACTGTGCTGATCCGAATATGTGAATAGGGATTCCCAAAATAGCATCTCAATTCCACAACTGCTTTGACAATTTCCGTTGAATTCTTTAAACGCATTGATCCCCACACTTTTAATCTATTACCTCCACATTGAACTCTTGATTATTGTTTATCGTCTTCCCTTATTTCGGAAAGACGAAACCTCGTGCTTAGTATAAATACGATAAGTGTATTATTTTGTAGCCTTTTCTGTTTGTTCCTTGGGTAATTACCAAACCCTATTATTAGATTAGATTGCAGTTTAACAGTGCTATTTTTAGAATGACCTTCGCTACCTACCTACCTACGTTTTATTACGTTCCTGATACGTGCATCCCTATAACAGCATTAAATTTTTATTTTGCCTCGTAACTTGGGTCAAGTTCAGAACTCAAGTATTACGATAAAAAATATATCATTTTGCTGTCAGGAGTCTAAAAGGATTTCACCGAAGGAACAATGGATTGACTCCTGAATGGATAACAGTACCTATGACTAGGTTGACTTAAGGATTGAGAATTCCTATGAACCAACGAGTGTCAAGCCGCTTTCGAGGAGTTCAAAAAGCGTCTGACCACAACACCCGTATTGACTATTCCATCCAGAGCAGGAGTTATGTGATCTACAGACGCATCAGAAAAAAGTTTGAGATGCGTATTAATACAGGATGGCAAGGTAATGACAGATGAATCTAGACAGTTATGAGTGCATGGGAAGAATTTGGAACTTGCAACCATTGTAATTACTCTGAAGCTATGGAGACATAACTTATTTGAGGCAAATCGTAAGATTGCACGGCATACCAGTCAGCATTTTACCAGACAAGGATTCGCGTGACCAGAGTTGGTGGTCAACACCGAGGAGATAATTAAGTATATACAAGGACACTGGCGAGCAGTGCAAGACAGACAGAAGCAGTGGGCAGACCGTCGTCATCGTCCCTTGGAATTCAAAGAGGACGATCATGTCTTCTTGAGGTTATCACCATTAGGCCGAGACCTGTCATATCAAGAGCAACCCGCGGGAACCCTTGACCATCGAGAAAAAGTATTGAAGAACCAGTCTATCCCCTTGATCCGCTTAGCATGGAAGCATAGCGCGCCAGAAGAATCTACTTAGAAGCGCGAGTACGACATGCATAAACGTTTTCGAACCTATTCGTAACCCAAGATATAAATTACTTTGTTAAATTATATCTTATGCCGTCTTTGACTTCTACCATGACTTAGTTTTAATTTCGAGGACAAAATTTTTATAAGTTGGGTAGATTATAAACCCCCTCGACCAGATTCCAGTATTTTAGGAATATTTTTCATAATTTAGGATTTGTGGCAATATTTTAATTTATTTTGCTTACATATCCTATTGACCTGTGCACCTGTCCATCTCCTAATTATTTGGAGCTTTAGCTTGACTGTTATCCCCGAACAAAGTTCACATACCTGTCATAGACATGCCAGATTATTTTCCTAAACTTTGTGCAACTCACAGATGTGCTAAAATGAGGATCGTTTGAGACGCACAAATATCGTTACAAAAGACCGTAATTATTTCCTATTTTATTTCCTGCTCTTTACCCACCTCTGTACCAATAGAGATTTGAGGCCCAACATACACGGTTTTGCCCAAACAAAAATACATTATTTTTCTACACTGAATATACTACATTTAGTGTATTGACACCGTAGAAAAATTATGACCCTACCTGCCTCTAAATAAATAGAGAACACCGTGCGCAGTATTTATTAATTAATTAAATACGGTGACCCGTATCACCCAGAAACCAGGCCCAGTCCCTGCCCAGACTCACCCCCATTTCCCCGGGACCCTCACATAGCAATTTCCCTCAATTCTGTGAATTTTAGTATTTTTCGGAATCGGATGTTTTTCCAGACAATTTCGTAATTGCGCAATTTCCCAAAACTATGACTTTACGCAATTTATGAAATTACAGGGACTTTCCTACAAATTTTAGTGTGAGGTGTCACCCTCTCATTGACCGGTGAACCTGCACCGTCCATTTGGAGGCGGGACCCACCCGAAAAGATCCCGGAAATATCCCAAAAATATCCCAAAAATATCTTGTAAATATCTCTAGATATTTTCTTATTTAATTAATATATTTTTCTATAAAAAGAAAATAAAAGAAAAAGAAAAAGAAATAAAAATCAAAAACACCCAAAACCTAACCCTACAGCCGCAGACCCCCCCCCCCCCGCCGGCGGCGAGCCGACTCCTCGCCGGACCCGACCCCCCCCCCCCCCCGGCCGCTCTCTCCCCTCTCCCCCTCCCGCTGCTCTCGTCCCTCTCTCTCCTTCTCCCCAGCTCCAGCTCCTCCTCTCTCCTCCGGCCCCATCCCAGTTCGCCACCACCGCCATCATCACCGTCGCCGTCTCCTCCACTCCGCCACTCGCCACCCCCCCCGGCCGCCCTTCCTTCTCCTCTCCCCCGAGCTGTCCCCGTCCACCCTTTTCCCTCCACCGCCACCACCATCATCTGTCACCACCACCACCACCATCATCATCACCACCATCGACGCCATCTCCGTCGCAGCCTCCGCCACTGTGAACCCCCTGGCCGAGACCACAGCCCCTCGACCTTCTCCTCTCCTCCATACCCCCTCGACGACCGGAGCCGATCCCCCTCCGCCTAAGCCACTGTGCTTGACGCCACCCCCGCCTCTGCACCTCACGACCCGCCGACTCTACTCCTTGAGATCCGCCCGCCACCTCGTCGAGACTCACCGCTGTCCATCGCCGGAGACCTGCTACTGAAGCCGACTTCGACGATCACCGGAGACCCGCCAGAGACCCGCTGAACTCTGACTGGACACAGCCCGGACACGTCTGAACCCCGGACACAGCTTGGACACAGTCGTATCGTGTCAAGACGACTCGCGGACACGGGAAAGTCAGATTCACGGAGCCCTGTTCAGGTATCGTTTTCTCACTCCTCGTAAATCCATTTTTAATTCTGTCAGTTGCATCGTGTAGACTGTGTAACCATCTCGGTGCCCGTGCAAAGCGCTCGGAGTATCGCGTCCTGTGGCGATCGCGAACCGCGATCCAAATACAGAAAAAACAATGACCCGATTCACCCCGGAACTGGGTACATCCCGCCAAACGGGACGACTTGGTCGCACGCGGTCTTTACCGAAACGTGCGCGACGTTAATACGGACGTGTGGGATTTCGCAGAAGTTGATTCGAATGTGCGTGCACACCGGAATCAACGCGTATCCGTCGACACCGCCCCGTATCCGTCAGTTCTGGAACACGCTGCAACTTTGTGTACACACGTCGGATCGAGACGAAACTTGCGCCATCGGACTCGTAGCAATACGCTGGTCCTGTGATCCAAGTTTGGTTCGATTCTGAGAACGTTGGCAAAATCCCGTATCGTGGGCCCCACAGGCTCCACTTGACGGGCGATTTTGTGACCGGCTCATCGGAATCCAATTCTGGAAGTTCCGTTGGGTTCGTATCATCGTTCCTGACATGTTGACACTAAGTTTGGCGAATTTGGAGACCTTTGACCCTGACACGTTTTTTGGTGCAAAGTGGGCCCACATGTGGACCCCGCTTTGACCAGAAACTGTCATTTTTGCCCCTGTGTCCAAATTGGACTTAAGGACAGGCGTTTCTAGCTATTTAATATTTTCTGAGACTGTTAGTGATGTTTATTTCAGCATCCGGAGACATTTATTCTGAGGCCATAGTTTCTGACTTTTGGCACTTGACATCTGGACATTATATTTGCAGCTCTCCTGCCAGGCAAGTATACCTTGCCTTGTTGTACTGTTTAAATTCAGTTATTGATAGTTACATGTTTATTTATTATATAAATGTGCGCGTCCGAGAAAACTCGGGTGCAGTCAACGAAGGCGTTGACGTTAGGACTTGTGTCTGACCTAGTGTCTAGTAGACCCACCTAAAGTTATGAAGTTATTGATATAACTTCTCAGGCCTTGACACGTATCATTACACGTCACAGAGTGAGTACATGTAGGGACGCGTGCCTCATGCGCGACTGGTCATCAGTGTGAGCAACACGTGTAGCGGTATTTAGCTCAGTTGTTTATTTTATTGAGACTTGCATTATAGTTTGAGATGTCCACGTCGTTTTCACGACTTGTATATCTACATTGGGCGGGAAAGACACTTAGTAGGCGTATGGGACACCCCCTCCAATAATGTTTTATACCTTCGTACCAGAGATGGTCGATTGCAGAGCTACCCGTGAGTCCGGGGGCATATGACACATATACTAGCCAGTCCCGACGATTGGTGAATTACGTCAGCATATGTCTAGCCACACATTCCCATGCGTACTACAAGGTCTTTAAATTTGCATTCACTTAGATGGTTAGCACACCCCATTTATTTATTCAGTATTTACATTATGGCATGTTATTTTTATGTATCTTGTTATGTCCCTCTGAGGACCTGGTTCCCTGCCAGGTGTATATGTTCTTGAGTATTCGCAGGAGCACAGATCCGGACAGGCTACCTATATTATGATGAGGTCTTCTCTTCGAGCCTCGTGATTGTCAGATGTTGTTCTTATATGGTGTGTATCTGGTTCCCTTTATATTCTATTTCGGCAGTGTATTTGTTTCCATCCGACTGTCATTCTCTAGTTACTTTATATTGAGATCTAGTTACTTGGTTATTAGTTATTCATGTATATTTGACTCTGTGGATGAGATTTAGATATTACCCTGTGACTTGTGATTAGTCTTACCACTTATGAATTTATTGTTCATATACAGCGTACGCACGTATATATGGTTTCCATATATTGGAGTTGCCATATATACGGGCGGCTGGCATAGTTACGTATCCTGGTCCTACGTATTTTGGGACTGGGGCGTGACATCATCCATAGAATACAATATCATAAATGCTGAGACAAATGCTGGTAAATAAAATACAAGAGTCTGAATCTCCATAATACATCTGAAATAGTCTGATGGGGACAAACCCACTGTAATACAGAAATGGAAATAAAGTGCAGAAAGAAGTAAGATAACTAGACTATAGTATCAACTAGCTAGATATAAAAACTCTAGTCCGAAATAGCTGCGTACTCAAGTCACGGAAACTCCCATGAAAGTGCCTCGAAGTCCTCAATCAGGAATCCTGTCTCTACTCCTGCTCCGTAGATGGTCGGGTACAAGTGCTCGTCCGGATCTGGAAGGAAACCAGGTCCTCAGAGGGACGTAACAAGATACAAAAATGCATGCCATGAAGTATATACTGTGTAAACTCAGGAGTAATCTAACCAGGTAAGTAAAATGCACTTTGAAGATAATCCTGGTACGTATGGGTAGGTGAAAGGTATAAAGCGAGCGTCGAGCCAGAGGCTAAGTATCTGGCATTAGCTGTAAACTGAACGCTAGGAGTATATGCTGACTACATCACCGATCATGATAGCGCACAGCTAGTAACCTCTGCTGGATGTATCGACAAGCATATATGCCCATAACCGGGTAACCTGAGCCCATATCCAGGTAACACATGGCCCATATGTAAACTCCCTCACCCAAAATAAGTATTTTGTGTATATTTTATATTATTATATAGATATTGAATTTATTTAGGGTATTCTCTTAGTTAATTAGAAAATAAATTTTTAGTATATTTACTTATATAAATATTTATTTAGAATTATTTTTAGGCTATTTTAGATTATTGGGATTTTTTCATAATTTTTAGTTAATTAAAAACTAGTAACACTAATTTTCTAGGACTTTGAAGAATTTATTTATGTTCAAACTTAATTAAAAATATCCCAAACTTTTATTTAGGTTCTAAATAATAAAATATATTTTCTAGAATTTTTTGGAAATTTTCTGATTATTTTTAGCATTTATATTTGAGTTAATTATGAAAAACTGAATTAAAAACTAAATTTTGCAAAAAAACCAAAAAAAAGTAATTAATTATGCCCAGTCAGCAAACAGTGGGCCCACCTGTTAGCCTTCCGCAGCGAACAGTGTCGGGGCCGCCTGTCAGTGACCGCGGGGTGGGTGCGAGCCGAGCCGACCTCGAGCCGAGCCGAGTCAGAGTTCGACTCGGACTCAGCTGAGTCGAGCCGGGTCAAACCATGATCGTCCGATTTGGGTGGGGCTGCACGGATGGATGACAAATGTCAACTCCGAGCCACAGCTGCAGTCTCTCTCTCCTCTCTATATATAATAGTTTAAGTTATTTTCTAGGGTTTTTCTTGAGCCAATTTTTGGAGAATTGCCATCTAGGGTTCCTTCATCTTCCAGAAGCCATTGCGCATAGCTCCGGACTCTAAACGAGGCCTAGTTTGTTGTGTTGGAACGATATTGAGGTTAGCTTTCTGATTATATAAATTATTTTACGAAATTATGAGTATTAAATTCTGGAAAATTTGTAGAGCACAGCATGTCCGAAAATAGACGTGTTTCGATGTTTTCACGATTTCGGGAGAACCAGGAATCAGAATCATGAACCGTTTAAAGTTTCAGAAAGCTAATGTCTAGATAATTGACATATGTTTTTCCCAGAATTTATTTCGAATTATTTATATACTTTTAATTCTATAGAACTTCTAGGTTAGAATTTAACCATCGGTACACAATACAAAATTTGTATGTGCAATAATTCCCAAACGAATTTGAATTCGGATGAGCCATAAATTCCAGCATATTTTTGATGCTAAAATCTATAGGAAATCATGCATGAAAGTTGAGTTTGTGTCGGTTGACTTTTCGGTCAACAGATCGTCTCGATTTGTGTGCCATGAGTCTCGAGTTGATAAAATTCAGTTTCTTTGGACAAAATTTAGGAATTAACATAAAAATCAGAATAATAAGATTAAAATAGGATTTTAAAGTAATTATTCCAGAATTAAAATAAATTATCTTTTGACGTGATAAATTTGTAATACATAGGCTATTTGGACTGTGACTTGGACTCTGATTCATACCAGTAGCAGGACCCCAGACGAGTACATTCTCTGACAGTGTTCCAGTAGAATGTAGTATTTAGCCACCACGGTTAGTTTACATCAGATCCTGAGTCGGAGAACCCAACGCGCGTTCGTACATTTACATGTACGCAAATATTATTCAGTTTGGTATATATTTATGTACGTAATTACTATATGTATTCCAATAATTATGTAAATAAATTGATGGTTATATTATTATATAGTTATATGAATATATATGTAAGTAAATGCTAATTGATAATTATGACTAAATATTCAGACTGTACGACCCTAGGACACCGTCGACTATCCCATACTTACCTTGACCATGTTGACCCTAAGAACTTGTGAATTTGTCCGCCTTGCGTACATTAACGTACTGGCATAGACACCTGTCAGTTGACTGACTGATTTCGTACAGTACTTGAAGACGCGACACCCGCGTAATTCAACGCGTAATTGACTGTGTTAGATGACTAGTGTTACCCCTAGTATACCCCCTGAGTCCAGTATAAATATGGTTGTGTATGTGCTAGTGTAAAGACTAATGATTCTATTGTATTATATTTATATGTACATAGGATATTGGATTTGTTCTACGCGATTTCTGGAGCAGATTATTGGTACATTGTAGCTTCCTTGCCAGGCAAGTATACCTTGCCATTGTACTGTCATTTATATTCCATATGTTGCATGCATCTTTATTTTCTGTCTTTAGTTCATATATTTTAACTATTATATAAAATGCGCGCAGCGGTGTCGTCGTGATATGTTTTATTTATGTATTTACATTGACCTTGTTTATGAGACTACCCCATTATCATGTAGCATCATCAGGTTTATTTGACTGTGACACATATTTTTATACGAGTTGTGAGTCTCATATAGATCACGGACGTACGTATTGACTGATCATCGGTACGTGTGGGCCGTGCGTTAGGAATAACTGATGTTAGAAACTTTGCATGCTAGTAGACTTGGCAGTTATTAGAGGTCCAGGGACATAGCCTATTGTAGTACGGTGGTCCCATCCTTGTCCTTGTTTGGTTGCAGGATTGAGCCAGGGTACTAAGAATAGGCTATGAACCAAATTGTGTCATGGATGTGACATGCTTAGAGCATGGGATGGGGAGAACAATAAGTACCGCATTTGAGCTCCTTTACACTTTTTCTATTGTGCGGCCGGATTCTCCGTTGGAGATACGGGCGGTGATGACCCCTATATATTATGTATTATCAGGCGGGCCTCCGTCGTTCAAAAGATGACGTGCCTTTTAAGCCCCTGGATCTCCAATAGAGAACCATGCCAAATCCCAGGTTTTTAGCCAGATAACTCACTTGTGGGGAAAGTTGTTCTTAACTGCATTCACTTAGACGATTAGGCGACCCCTTTGGATATTTATTTTAGTACTTTATTGGCATGTGTTTAAGTATCTTGTTATGTCCCTCTGAGGACATGGTCCCCTGCCAGGTGTATCTATTCTTGAGTATTCGCAGGAGCGCAGATCCGGATGGCTACAAATGATTCGGGGATGTCATCTCTTCGAGCCCGTGATTGATAGATGGTATACTTATATAGTGTTTATTATATTGTACTCATCTTATATTTGCTCTTATATTCGAGTTGGTAGTGGATTTATTTCCATCCAACTATCATCCTTAGATACTTCTTATTGAGATTTAGTTTCATAAATACTGGTTATTTATTTATATTTGATTTTTGTAGATGAGATTTAGATTTTACCCTGTGACTTGTGATACATTTTATACCACTTATTGATTTGATATTCATATTACAGCGTACGTATGGATTTGATTTCCATATATTGGAGTTGCCATATCCATGCGGCTGACATTCTTACGTGTCCTAGTCCTACGTATTTTTGGGACTGGGGCGTGACATATTTTTATGGTGGCCCATGTAGGTCGAGAGCATATTGTCTCGGTTACGTTACTGTACTGAACAAGCCTGCACATAGGACTAGAGTATAGGATCTCATCCACAATTGACTATGATTCATCTTCCTTCTATCTGTTCTATTTGAACAATTGTATCATGCTTGATTCATGTACTTCCCTAATAGTTCTTTAAGTATAGCCTTCTGCTAGAATATAGGAACCCCTGTTATTAGGATGATAATTAGAGTAGCACACCTATTAAGAATACAACGAGAATATAGACACACCACTAAGTTTAGAATATCTAGTAAACCCTAGAATTCCTTATCTTTAGATTGGTATACCATTACCCTTGATGTATTAAGAAGACTTGAGAGTAGTATAGACACTATTAGAGATAGTTAGAAGTCTTACCATGATGTTTGGCCCTAGTGTTGAGGAACCAATAGAAAACCAAAATCTAAAATTAGGACTGAACCTAACCTTCATAGTTAGATAATATTAGAACTATAAACTGAGATCATTGTCTTCATTATTAGTAGACAGCACCTTAGGAAGCCAAGAGCATTTAATATAGTAGTTCTTGAACATACCGCAAACACAGAGAGTAGCGTAGCATCTTCCCTTAGGAAACCTTGACATTATCTATAGCCTCTCTATTTTAATTTCATATATTTGTTCCTCTGAAACCCTAGCGCTCGCTATTTGTGCGACGAATAATCATGTTTTCTCTTCTTTATCTTTTAACTCGTGCCATCTGACACTTCTGATAATAGGCCAAGAAATTTTATCCTTTGTTAAGGACACATAGTTTGCTAGGATTATAGTTGTAGTCTTGAATTTGAATATTTTGTGCTTGGTAGTTAAAGTTTGATAAGTTTGAGTTGTTCTTGCAGACTGTGACCCGATGATTATCCCTTAATGTTAAATCGCGTAATTTGTACCCTCACCTCAATACGAGTTAGATCTCTTTCCCCTTAACGGCTAGTAACTTTTCTATCCCTACGATTGACACCTGTCCTATGAGCACTATGATTAAGACTTAAGGTGACCCTTACCTATATAATACAATAGGAGACCCTAATAAGAGTTTCTGTTCTATGTACATATGCAAGGTTATTTTTATAGGATCCTCTTAAGACTGTCACAGTACTAGTTTAATTCTTTTAAGTTGGGTAGTATGTCTCACAACCTAGTATCACATAGTCCTCTTAACCCATTGGTGAAGTATAACCAAATGACACCGACTTTAGACTTGCATAAGAAGATAACATTTAGACTATAGAAATGGAAGGCCCTGTCCCTATTTGGTCGACTAGCGACTTAGACAAGGAGGTTGTATGATAACTGTAGAGATTGTAGAGTCTTTTGTTATTATTGTTTATGTTTTTTTTTTTACAAACTTGAATTATTTTGCAACTTCTCTCATCATAATCCAGCGTTATATTTTCTGTGCTACCTCGAATTGTGCTGCTATTATAGCCTAGTTTTTGCAAGCTTATTCTTTATCGAGCTTGTTCATGACATATGTATTATTGGGTATACACACTAATACATTTCAGAATCAGTGTATTAAGGTCTAGCTAACCTTAGTGCGCTTGATTTGTCCTTCGCATAACTACTTCATGTGGATCAAGATATGTAGTAATTAGTAGACGAATATACTTGCCCTAGACATGTCTGACATATCGTATCGGTTGCATAACTATACTAATACGAGCATGCGAACGAAGAATTACCAAAATAGGATTTTTAATTCACAACTGCTTTGATAATTCCCATTTGACTTCTTTAAACGCCTTGATCCGATACTTCTATTCTACTACCTCACCCTTGAACTCTTTATTATTGATCTTCGTCTTCCCTTATTTCGGAAAGATGAAACCTCGTGCTTGGTATAAGTTTGATACACAGATAGTACTAGATATATCCCATAGGCCGATCACATACTTGAGGATTATTCTTTTGTAAGGGAATATCATAGATGATATGTTTGGTGTTAAAGACTTTGAGGATTCAATAGCATGATTAAATAATTTGGGGCATAGTTTTCTTAAAGTATATAGCCTTATGTGATAGATGGGTAAATTCTAAGTTGGGTAGCAGTGCATTGTCAACTCAAGAGGAATTTTTTTTAGATTGTAATCGAGTAAGATTAGATTGGGAGAGGTTCAAGCCATTTTAATTTTGAGAATTTTAGAAGAATGACTAAGATGATGAGGATTAATGAATTTTAAAAATCTTGATATTGAGGACCCAATATTTATACCTTAAGTACATAATTTAAATTTTTGAGTATTGAAGGTAAAATCATTAATTTGAATTTGAAGGATAAATATATAATTTCAGACTTGAACATTGGTGGACTGCATTTAAATTATTTTTCAATTTGATGATTTAAATTAAGAATTAAAATTTGATGGTTGGACTACCTATTTGAAATATTGAGGATGTAAATAGAATTTAAAAAGTTGAAGAATACAAAAATCTATAAGTAAAAATAGGAATAATATTGGACTCGAATTACTTCTAGAGGAGATTATGATAGTTGGAGATCGTGAGGTAAATTTTGATATGGGTTATTTAAATCTTGAAGATATTATATGGATTCAATTTAAATTTGGATATTGATGATTTGGAAAAGTGAGAAGATATTACAATAGGTTGAATTTTGATTTTAACAATGATTATCTTAATTTTGAAGTGATCGCGATAGATTTGAATAGATTTTGTTATTTAAATTTTTGAAAGAAATTGCGATTGACGTACCTTATGTACGAATGTGAAGGATTTAACAAATTATGCCTTATTTTAATTTCGAGGACGAAATTATTTTAAGTTGGGTAGATTGTAAACTCCCTCACCCAAAATAGGTATTTTGTGTATATTTTATATTATTATATAGATGTTGAATTTATTTAGAGTATTCTCTTAGTTAATTAGAAAATAAATTTTTAGTATATTTACTTATATAAATATTTATTTAGAATTATTTTTAGGCTATTTTAGATTATTAGGATTTTTCCATAATTTTTAGTTAATTAAAAACTAGTAACACTAATTTTCTAGGACTTTGAAGAATTTATTTATGTTCAAACTTAATTAAAAATATCCCAAACTTTTATTTTAGGTTCTAAATAATAAAATATATTTTCTAGAATTTTTTGGAAATTTTCTGATTATTTTTAGCATTTATATTTGAGTTAATTATGAAAAACTGAATTAAAAACTAAATTTTGAAAAAGAAAACCCAAAAAAAAGTTATTAATTATGCCCAATCAGCAAACAGTGGGCCCACCTGTCAGCCTCCCACAGCGAACAGTGTCGGGGCCGCCTGTCAGTGACCGCGGGGTGGGTGCGAGCCGAGCCGAGCCGAGCCGACCTCGAGCCGAGCCGAGTCAGAGTTCAACTCGGACTCAGCTGAGCCGAGCCGGGTCAAACCATGATCGTCCGATTTGGGTGGGACTGCGCAGATGGATGACACGTGTCAACTCCGAGCCGCGGCTGCAGTCTCTCTCTCCTCTCTATATATAATAGTTTAAGTTATTTTCTAGGATTTTTCTTGAGCCGATTTTTGGAGAATTGCCATCTAGGGTTCCTTCATCTTCCAGAAGCCATTGCGTATAGCTCCGGACTCCTAACGAGGCCTAGTTTGTTGTGTTAGAACGATATTGAGGTTAGCTTTCTGATTATATAAATTGTTTTATGAAATTATGAGTATTAAATTCTGGAAAATTCGTAGAGCACAGCATGTCCAAAAATAGACGTGTTTCGATGTTTTCACGATTCCGGGAGAACCATGAATCAGAATCATGAACCGTTTGAAGTTTTGGAAAGCTAATGTCTAGATAATTGACATATATTTTCCCAGAATTTATTTCGAAGTATTTATATACTTTTAATTCTGTAGATGAGATTTAGATTTTACCCTGTGACTTGTGATACATTTTATACCACTTATGGATTTGATATTCATATTACAGCGTACGTATGGATTTGGGTTCCATATATTGGAGTTGCCATATCCATGCGGCTGGCATGCTTACGTGTCCTAGTCCTACATATTTTTGGGACTGGAGCGTGACACCATAATCGGGTAACACTGAGGCTCACGGCCCCGCAGTTTACTCTGAAACTATGGCGGCCAAATGTATGTCCCATATGCCTACTAATTGTCTTCCCCACCCAATATCAATGTACAAGTCATGAATGCGACGTGGACACCTCATACTATGATGCAAGTCGCTACAGAAAATAAACAACTAAACTAAATGCCGTCACACGTGCTGCTCATGCTGATGGCCAGTCGATTATGAAGCACGCGTCCCTACATGAACTCACTCTGTGACGTGTTAAGATACGTATCAAGGCCTGGGAAGTCATATTGACAACTCCTCAACTTTAGGTGGGTCCACTAGACACTAGGTCAGACACAAGTCCTAACGTCAACGCCTTCGTTGACTGCACCCGAGTCTTCTCGGACGCGCACAGTTAATATTGAAACAATAAAATATGAAACTAGTTAACATCCGAATTTAAACAGTAACAACAAGGCAATGTATACTTGCCTGGAATTCTGGTGTGCACAAGCAATGCTCCGGAACCAGCAGTCAAGGTAGCACCGTCTCGGATGCCTACGAACAGATAACAATAATTATAAATTACTAAATTACACCACGCTTAATTACCTATGTCAACATAGTACAAGTATACATACCTAACACATATACATATATATACAACAGATAATTTAATAACACACATACTTACATATACAACTGCATTTAGACATATGTATATATATACATTATACATACATAATGCATTAATAACATATAACACATATATATATATATATATATATATATATTGTTCATTTGTATAAGAAATTTAATAACATATATATAAATATGTACATACTACTATAGTACATAGATATGGTATTTAAATATTTTATATCAATACAACCATACATATATAATTACATATATTCATTAGTTAATATATACAATAATGCATTAATACATAAAATAAATACTTGTATAAAAATAATACATGTTTGAATTTATACTTTAAATAACATGTATACATATATACCTAACATAATTACATAATACATACATATATATATATATATATATATATATATATATATATATATATATATATATATATATATATATATATATATATACAAAATATAATTTATACATATATACTTACTTAATACATATATGAATTAATACACACACACACACACACACACACACACACACACACACACACACATATATATATATATATATATATATATATATATATATATATATATAATATATATATATATATATATATATATATATATATATATATATATATATATATATAAATACGAGTATACATATATTCATACACATATATATAATACATATACAATTATATATAAATACATATACATTATAATACATATACAATTATATATATATAAATACATATACAATTATAAGTAAATACATATATATACATATATATATATATCATTATGTATTATATACCAATATATTTACTATATATATATACATATATACACAATATATATTTAAATATATACTATATACATATACAATTTAATACATATACCATTATATTTATACATAAATATGTATATATACATAAATACGTATATATATTTTAATATATAATACTTATATATTAATTTACATATATATTTATACATACATACATACATACATACATACAAACATACATACATACATACATATATATATATATATATATATATATATATATATATATATATATATATATATATATATATATATATATATATATATATATATATATATATACATAAATACAATTATACATATATACTATATATTATATAATACATTTATACATACAGGAAAATAATACACATATATATATACATAAATACGTATATATATTTTAATATACAATTACATATACATTAATATACGTATATACATATACATATTCATATACCTATATATATATAATACATTATACATACATATATAATTATACATATACGTAAATAAATACATATATATATACATAAAATTATATACTAGAATAATGCATATACGTACTGTCGTGTCCAGGGGGGAGGGTGCGCGTCCGCCTTGCACGTCGCCGGCGAGGGGCGACGGAGCTCCGGCGGGGGGCTCGGGAATAACCGCAGCAGTGGCAGAGCACAGCAATGGCAGCAGCAGTGCAGCAGCTGTAGCGGCGGCTGCGGTGGCAGAGGCGGCGGTGCAGGGCGGTGGTGCGGTGGAGGAGGTAGTGGCGAAGGTGGTAGTGGTGGTGGCGGAGGTCTGTGGTGGCCGGGGGTGGCGTTTAGGGAGGTCGGGGGGTGGCTGGGTTGTGGTCGGGGGAGAGGGTCGGGGCGCTGTGGCGGGTGCTGGCGGTGGTTGCGACGGCTGTGGGGGTGTATGGCGGTGGTGGTCCGGTGGAGGGGGGCGACGGTGAAGGGGATGGTGGCGGTGGTGGTGGTCTGAGGTGGCGGGGGTGGTGGTTAGGGAGGTCGGGGTGGTGGGGTGCTGTGTTGGTGTGGATGATGGGGATGGTGCTGCGGGGGCTGCCGGCGGTCGGCGGCGGTGGCTAGGGCGGTGGCGCGGTGGCCGGGGGGAAGCGGAGGAAGGGGGCGAGGCGGTGGTGAAGTGGTCGGAGGTGGGGGGGATCTGAGGGGGGAGTGGTGAGGGTTCATGTGGTGATGGTGAGGGGTGAGGGTGTTGGTGTTGGTTTTATTAATTTAGGGTTTCTCTTTGTGTAGAAGAGTGTGTGGGTGTTTTTAGAGAGAGAGGATGGGTAATTTATGTAGGAGAGAGAGAGGGGGGCTCCTTGGGCTTAGGGCCGGCTGGGGTAGTATTTTTTGGGAGTTGGGGAGGCTTCATCATGATGAGGGGAGGGCTAGTATTGAAGGGGTTTGAAATGGAGGGTGGTGATAGAGTTGGGGAAAATTGTACCAAGTACAATCAAATGAGTGGAAAAATGATATTGACCGGTCAATTGGAGGGGGTTTGTGTTCTTCATGTGGTTGGACCAATGAGAGGGGAGCACCTCATTGCTAAATTGCATAAAAGCCCCTGAACAATTAGGAAATTGCACATAAACATTAAATTGAGGATTTGATGTGACAAAACATCATGTTTAGTATTTTGTAGTGGATTAGAATGGTGTATGGTGTTTAGTATGAGGCTTGTGGGTGTGTGTGTGGGTTTGGGTTGGAGTTGGGTCTAATTTGAGTGAGGTTGGGTCATTACATTAATTTAATTAAAATTAATGCGCTAGGTGTTATTCAATTAATTAAAAATAACCGGGGGTCAAAATTGGGTGGCTCAAGCGTCATGGACGTGGTAGGCTTAGAGTATAATATTGTTATAATCGGGGTTGGTCAAAATGGGTTGAGGTTGGGTCTCAATCTCGATTGGAACGGACAACGAACGTAAATATACAATTAATTGAATTTACGTACGGACGTTTGTAAGACTTTTGTGCGACTAAAATCAGGCACATAAATGAGTATCTGTGAGTTACACAAGGGTCAGAATATTAGGCTAGTATGTCTAGGCAAGGTGTATGAAATTTGTTTCAGGATAATAGCTAGTGTTGTGTCCTAAATATCGGAAAAACGGTAAGGTGTCCTAAGTAATAAAATCACTGCACAAATATTTAATACTCTGTATAATAAATTCTAATTTGCACCAAAATACCCTAATCTCTCTATCTAAGTTAATTAACTAAATTTTTTGGTCGAGGGGGTTTACAACGACGATACGAACCCAACGGAATGTCCAGAACTGGATTCCGATGAGCCGATCACAAAATCGTCCGTCAAGTGGAGCCATGGGGCCAACGATACAGAATTTTGTCAACATTCTCAGAATCGAACCAAACTTGGGTCACAGGACCTACGTATCGCTACGAGTCCGATGGCATAAATTTCATTTCGAAACGACGAGTGTACACAAAGTTACAACGAGTTCCAGAACAGGTCCGATACGGGGTGTTGTCGACGGATACACGTTGATTTCGGTGTGCACGAACATCCAAATCAACTTTCGTAAAATCTCACATGTCTGTATTAACAGTGCGCACCTTTCGGTGAAGTTCGCACACGACTAAGTCGCCTCATTTAGCGGGACGCACCCAGTTCCGGGAAAATCAGGGTTTTATAAAGACCAAGTTTTTGGCCAATTTTACCCTCGAATAAAATATAATCCACAACACACTAAATTAAACTAAAATCAGGGTTTAAAACTTGGTTATGTGTTCTAAATAACTGTTCAGGTGGATTTTGAAAATATTTAGCAGGTTGGTCGCAAAATGGTCGTGAACTGGAGAGTTCGGGTCAAATTCTAATTTTCAGAAATTGGGATTATTTTCCTATTTTTGCGTCGCAGTTTGCGACCGACGCAGGACGCGATACCCCGAACAAATTATACGGGTTTCGAGAGGGTCAAGCGGTCTACGCGCACGATTCAACAGAACAAAAATCCGATTAATTTATAGGGTAATACGCTCGCGGGAAGGCGGTTACCTTGCTGACTTTTTTGCGACAGGGTGGCACGACGGGCACGGCGACTGCGGGGTTGCTGAGTTGCTCAGTGCGGTTGCCGGAGCTTGGCGTCGCTGGGGTTGCTCGTCGCTGGAGGTTGGGTAGAGTCGTCGTCGGCTGGAGAGGTGATGAAGGCGCCGGGGAAGCTCTGGGAAGTGGAGGCGGTGACAACGGGGTTCGTCGGGGTTGGAGAGGCGGGGTTCGTCGGGGCTGGAGAGGCGGGGTTCGCGGCGGAGGGTCATCGTCGGAGGAAGAAGGTGGCGGAGGGGAGCTCGCGGTGGAGGATGGTCGGTGATGGCAGTGATGGAGTGGTGGTGGCAACGGTGGAGATGAGGGTTTTATAGGGGATGGCCGACGGCGGTTGGCAAGGAGGTGAAGCAGCACGGGGAGGCGGATCGGCCGTGGGAGCGGGGGAGGCGTAACCGTCGGCGGAGGGGAGGCGGATCGGCCGCCGGGAAACGGCCGGGAAGAGTAAAAGTCTGGTCGGGGTTAGGGTTTACTGTGCATATGGCTAACGGGTCGGGTTGGCAGGTCGGGTTCGGATCCGACCCGCTACTGTTTGGGTTGGTTTGGTTTAATATAGTTTAAACCGGTTCGGTTTATTTTGGTTTATTTTGAAACTTAGTTTTTAGGTCTTTAAAAATAGTTCTGGGGTCTAATAAATTTCAGAAAAATTACACTATGTCTAAGATTTTATTTTACACCCAACAATATTATTTTTATAATACTTTAATATTTAATAAAATCATAAAATCAATTTAAAACCAGAAATCATTTATTTAATTAGTTAAAAAATTCCAAAAAATCCCGAAAATTCATTTTTAAATTTTGAAAAATCTGGTTGTTTACAATCTACCCCCCTTAAGAAACGAAACATAACCGGTCAGAAGAGATGACACGGTTGCAAAATATGTTCGAAGCATGACACAATCAAGGAATCATGATCAAAGAGAAATCGAGGGTTAAGCAAAACACCTAGGGAAGGAATAAAGTATTTCCCTAGACAATAAAAGTTGGGTAATTCAAGAGTGAAGGAAATCTGGTTAGAGCAAAGAAAACTACAGCTTAGGAAAACTAGGTTATCAATTATTAACAAGTTCAAAACACTAGGTTTAAGGCTAAGGTTATGAATTAACAGGCATGTGCTAAAGCAATGTTAGGAATAGATAGCTAGGAATAACTTAAATCTTATACGCATTTTTTACTCCACGAGTCTGCGCGTCCTCTATGGTCATCGCAAAAGCTTGTCCGCATCCTTGCGGTGGATTCCTCCACTGTTGCTGGACCTGTTGGAAGAGTGTTGCCTGGGGTGCCAAAGGTGGCCTCAGCTGATATCTTCCTGGAGCTGGTGGTCTGACTCCTCCAACTCCCGTCTGTGGTACTCCTAATGCTGGATAGGCTGGCCTTGGTGCTGGTAAAGCTTGTCGGTTTAACATTAGTGCTCCCTCTCGATGCTCAGAATAATCCTTGACTAAATGTTGGTTGGATCCGCAAATCAAGCATAATCCCAACTTGTGTCTGCACTCGCTCTCATAATGGCCTCGCTTGCCACAATATTGATATGTAGGCAGTATCTGCGGAGATGCTCTGGGTGACTGGTGCATATGAGATCTTTTTGCAACTTCTTCCTGTGGTGCTCTGGCTGGTGCAGATGTGAAAGGCCGCTTCAGGCTGGACTCTCTCCTGGTGACACGCTCCATGCGTCGTGTTGCAGCAAGAACGTCCGAGTAAGAAGTAGGTACAACCGAGCCAATCTGTCTCTGTAGCTCAAAGTTTAGTCCGTCGAAGAACTTCTCAGTCTTCTCTTCTTCTGTCGAAACCAGGGTAGGGGCGAAGCGACTCAGACGAATGAACTCCGCATTATATTCTTCTACTATCATATGGTCTTGAGTGAGGTGATTGAACTTGTCCTGAAGTTTCGATCGAGCAATAGATGGAATATATATCTCCTGAAAGAGTCTAGAGAACTCTTCCCAAGTGACTCGATCTGGTCTGAGCCGTGTCTCCTCAGATAGCCACCAGTGATCTACATTGTCCGTCAACTGCATCCGGACGACAGTCATCCAATGCTCCCTTGGAAGCTCAGTTGCTTCCAATTGGTGTTGAGTGTTTGTGAGCCACTCATAAACTTCAGTGGGTTCCTCCTTGCCTGAAAAGGTATGGGGCTTCAGCTAGCAAAAATCGGTGATAGAGCATATCGATGGCCGTCGAGCTGATGGGTTCGCCTGCTCTAATGCCTTCACTATACTGTTTCGCAAATTCTCTGCCTCGTGATGCTGAGCCTCTTGTTGAATCTGCTGTTGAGCTTGCATCATTGCGTAGATTATTTGAAATATCTGATGTTCGTCCATAGCCTGCCCTTGTGGGAATATGGGCATTGGTGGAGTAAACTGTGGCGGAGGTAGAATATCGTCTCGTCGGAATCTTGAGGTATACTGATTGGCTTGACTGCTTTGACCTCCATCCACTAGTATTACTTCATCTTCGTTGGTTACCACAACACCTCGTGGTGATCCTGCAGGAGTCTTGTCGTTTGCTCATGCATCCATTACTCTGTATCTAAAATAAACTATAAGAGGCTCACAGAGCAATCAAGGCAGGATGCAAGTCAAGAAATTCGAATCCGATAGAGATTAAGATGATTCAATCAAGTGGATGAGATCCTAAAACTAATCATATCCTTGTCGCAAGCTTGCTCAGTTCTGTCACTACCCAATTCTAGAAAATAGGTTTTTTTTTTGGTAAATTGTGCATTGTATATAATTAATTATATTTATATTTAATTAGTGATTGTATTATTTTTTATTTGATTGTTTTAGGGTTTTGGCTAGCCTGGACCCATGTCAGACCCTAGTGGACCCATGTCCGACCCAACCCACACCCTTGTGAGACATATTTTTGGGTTTAGAGTATTTATTATATTTTTAGTGGGTTAGTTGGAGAGA
Source organism: Iris macrosiphon (assembly GCA_036927795.1). Taxonomy (NCBI): domain Eukaryota; kingdom Viridiplantae; phylum Streptophyta; class Magnoliopsida; order Asparagales; family Iridaceae; genus Iris; species Iris macrosiphon. The sequence continues at coordinate 17,899,922 of JAYESA010000004.1, forward strand.
TTGGGAGTTAGTTTGAGTGCTTTTGGAACCCCGAACCCAAACCCAAGTGAGAGAAGGGCATTTTAGACTTTTGGTTTATTGTAAACCCTTGATCATGGTGTGGCCGACCCTATATTATTCCCAGACCTGACCAAATAACAGCAGCCCCCCCCATTTTCTTCTTCATATCTTCACTTCTTCTTCTTCTCCACTCTTTCTTCTTCCTTTCTTCTTCCCACTTCAAGTAAGTCTTTATTTCTTCTCTTCTTTCTTCCATTTCTTACATTTGTATAAACCCTAACCCTACATTTTTTCCCAACCTAGGTGTTTAGAGCCTAGACTTAGTGTGGAGGCTAGATTTGGAGGCTTGGAGCTTGAGGGAGGTGATTTCAAGTGGATTGGAGACTTTGGCCTTGGGATTCCAACTCCCAAGAGGTAAACCCTAACTTTTTCCTTACTAATTGCTCTAATGTAGTGTAATTAGTGGTTTAGAACCTTCCTAGACCCTAAGCCTACCCGTGGGAGGAAGTTGGAACAAGTTTGGTTGTGTTTGGAGACTTTGACACTAGGTTTTGTGTCAATTTTGGGTGAAATCCGAAATTGGCCCAATTTTGGGTGATGCCCTAGGTTAGACGAATCTAGGTAGATATTGTCGGGTGTCTAGAGGGTTAGTGCGTGTCTCCGTTCGGACACGTGAAATCGTGTCGCGGAGAAACGGGCGTTTCGGACGTTTTCGAGATTTTCGTCGTCGCCGGTTCTAAGTGCGTGCGCATTTTAGCCACGGACCTAGAATCAATGGGGTAGCATTTTTTCTAGGACCTAGACATCGTTTAGAACCCGTGGGTAAATTTTGGGCCTATTCCGAGTTGGTTTGGTGTGCGTTTCAGGAGGTTTTCCGAACCGCACACCGCGTGTTCGTCGAAATGACCGAACGGCCATTTCGACTTTATTTCGTAGTTTCGGGCTTGTGCGCGCGTTGGGTTAGCTTCGGAAAGTGTGTGCTAGAATTCTCGGATTATATTTTATATATATTTATGTGTTTGTGCGCGTAGGGGGTTGTTGGGCGTGAGTGGGGTGTGTTGTTTGTGTGTTGTGTGCGTTGTGGTTGAGTTGTGTTTATATATGAATATAAGTTTATATATATATGTATGTGTGTCTATATATATATATATATATATATATATATATATATATATATATATATATATATATATATATATATATATATATATGTTATGTGTTTGTGTATCTATATATGTGTGTGTATTTATATATATGCTTGTGTATATAGATCTATGTAAGTGTTTGTGTGTGTGTGTGTGTATATATATATATATATATATATATATGTGTGTGTGTGTGTGTGTGTATAAGTGTGCGTGTGTGTGTATATGTATATATATATATCATATGTATGTGTATATATATATTTGAGTTTGTGTGTGTTTATATATATATATATATATATATATATATATATATATATATATATATATATATATATATATATATATATATGTGTGTTTATATATATATATAGATAAATGTATGTGTTTGTATATGTGTGTGTGTGTGTATTTATATACATAAGTGTGTGTGTGTTAGTATATATGTATAAGTATGTGTATATATATATATATATATATATATGTGTGTGTGTGTGTGTGTGTGTGTGTGTGTGTGTGTATGGGTGTGCATGTTTGTGTGTGTGTGGTGCGAAGGGGAGGCCAGCGTGCAGCGAGCAGCGGGGGGGGGGGGGGGGGGGGGGAGGCAGCAGCGCGCAGCAGCTGCTGTGCAGTGCACAGCAGCAACAACAGGGTAAGCAGCAGCATTCGCAGCAGCAACAGCTTCGTTTGCGCAGCGTCTAGCGGCTAGTAGCGAGTGAGAGAGAGATATAGATATATATATTTATCTATATAGATAGATATATAGATTGATAGATATGTATATATATATATAAATAACTAGATAGATAGTCAAATAGATAGATAGTTAGATAGATTGATGGATAGATATATATATAGATGGTTAGATAGATAGATAGGTAGATAGTTATATCTATCTATGCGTATAGGTATATACATATAGCTAGATAGATAGTTTAGATATCTAGATATAGATATATACATATATATGAGTTTGGGTATATATATGGGTATATGTGTGTATGTGTGAATAAGTATATATATAGATACGTAGGTATGTGCATATATGATAGATATATATATATATTTTAGCCTAGATTATAGCTAGATATATATATCTACATACTTAAATAGCTAACTAGAGGAGTAGTTAGAGGGGTATTGGGCGATATCTCAATACCTTGAGATATCCAAGGTATTGAGTTTCGAGCGGGGTTTTTGAGCAATTGCCTAGGGATAAGTCTAGAGATGGGTTTTTATGTATTGGTATATATATTTACGCGTGTTAGCATGGGTTTTAGCGGGTTTAGGTGGGGTGCGTAGCCTAGGTAGAGGTATCGAATACCGAGGGTATCTTGGTATCGCGAGGAGGCGAGTTTGAGGGTTTACTAGCTTAATGAGCTAGTTTTGACCTAGAATTTCAGAGGCACCCTAGTTTGACCTAGCTTTGACCATAATTGTCCTCGTTGACCGTAAAAGTCAACTTTTGACCTAGTTTTGACCTAGAGTTAACTTTTTGGACCCCATGTTGACTTTTTGACCCAAATTTTACCGGTTTGACCCGTTCGACCTAGAATATCCCTAGAAGCCTGTTTTTAATTATTTTATATCAGTTTTAATCTATAGAACCCTGTTTAATTCTGCTTTTCGCAATAGGTTCTTGCGACACCGGTCCGGATCTCGATCCTCATCAGTTGCTCAGGACATCAGGCGAGTACCTACGTCTGATAGTTCCCATTTTATGATAGCGTTTATATCACCTGTTCTACAACTGTAATACTTGATTCTGACACATTGTTACACGAGCTGGTACTAGTGGATCCCGTCATGAGATGTTATTTCCCTTACCGTGTTCAGCGGGTACTTTATCACGTGTATTTCATCATGTGCTTCGGGTATTGATTCTCATGTGCTATCATGTGCTTCTTGTGCTCTCGTCTTCATGTGCGCAAGCTACTTATCATGTACGTAGCGTGTCATGGTTGGATCCAAGAGTATTAGTGGGGGAGGGGAGTAGGAGTTGGTTATGTGATCAAAGCCAAACAGTACTCATGTGTATGTCGGTTATGCAACTCACGCATAACAGAGTTATCGTAGTTTATTCATATGCAACCTAAGCCGATCACATAACGAACTTGTGCTCAAGGCACTTAGCTAGTATTCATGTTTTCTCACATGCAGTTACTTCTCTACTTGTATTGTTCTACAGTTTATATTGCAGCTACTTTATCTGCTCCATCATGTATTTATTTTCTGTGCATCTTGTATACTTTTCTATTGCTCGTCATATATACCTTACCATGCATTTGGAGTTGCTTTCAGAGTTATGTACTTCGCTCCAGTCCTGACTGGGCATATTTTTTCCAGAGGATCCTGAGGATTATTGTCCGACATTCTACGGGCCGGGCGTCGAAGAGTGTTGTGACCCCGAGACTGAGGAGGAGCCCGTCGAGGAGACGCCGTTAGCGCCCTAGTTAGCTAGGTGGGTTTTTCCTGGGTTGTTCCCAGTATTATTTTGGATGACTGTACTGTATTATTATTTTGTTGCTGTGATGTTGTAGACTTGGACTGTATTTTGGGATATTGTCTTGCTCTGTGTTTCTTTATTTTTTTGTGATATCATATCGTGCTTTACTCTTCCCCTAGTTATTGTGATTGAGAGTTTATATATATTGCGTGGTTGCCTCCTTTTGGAGAGGATATTGACAGGTTTTGTGTGATAGATGGTTGACCTAGAACGAACTTTTACAGCGTTCTACCGCCGATTCTGCGGCGTAGGCTGGACGTACCCACGACTCATGCCCAATTTTCGGGTGCGGGTCGTGACAAGTTCCTAAGTTGTAAGCCCCTGTTTTTCAAAAAATATTAAATTGTGATTTTTCACAATTTTCTGGAATTTTTTGGGAATTTTTCCGTAATTAAAAACAGAGTTTTAATTATTAAATGATTTTTAATTAATAATAAACAATATTAAAATATTATAAAAATAATATTTTTGGGTGTAAAATGGAAAACTTGACTTAGGATAATTTTCTGGAATTTATTGGACCCCGGACCTATTTTTAATTACCTAAAAACTAATTAATTTTAATTTTAATTATTATTATTATTATTATTATTATTTTTCCGGCCCAAAACCCCCAGCCCGCTCAGCCCGGCCCATTGGGCCCAGCCCACGACCCGCCTAGCGGGTCGGGTCCACCCGAACCCGACCGCGACCCGCTAACCCGCCTCCCTTTCTCTCCTCTGCCCGATTCTTCAGCCGTTTTCGGCGGCCGCGCCGCCCGTCGCTCTGGCCGGCTCGCCCCACGCCAGCCCCGGCCACGACCCCACTTCCTCCTCCGCCTCCTCCGCCTAACGGCTCCTCCTCGCGTCTACTTAAACCCCTCTCCCCCGTCGACCACCGCAGCTCCCCCTCCGGCCCTCGCCACCGCCAGCCCCGCCGTGCTCCGCCTCGCCCCGCCTTGCCACGCAGCCGCCCAGCCCCCGGCCGGCCTCCCCCGCAACGGCGCCACCCTCCTCCGGCCGGCCTCCCCTCGCCGGAGTTCAGAACCCAAACCCTAACCCTAATTCTTCGTGTCGGACACAGTCTGTGTCGTGTCGGACACGACACGGACACGAGAAATCCCAAATTTCTGAGCCATGTTCAGGTACTCATATCTTTCTCCTCGCTGCCCCGTTTTTAATTCTGTAAATTGCATTGCGAAGCCTGTATGACCTTCTCGGTGCCCGGATAAACCGCTCGGGGCATCGCGTCCTGTGGTGATCGCACACCGCGATCCAAAAACAGAAAAAAATAACGACCCGATTCACCCCGGAACTGGGTACGCCCCACCAAACGGGACGACTTGGTCACGCGCGGTCTTCACAGATACGTGTGCGTCGTTGATACGGACGTATGGGATTTCGTGGAAGTCGATTCGGGTGTGCGTGCACACCGGGATCAATGCGTATCCGCGGACACCGCCCCGTATCCGCCTTTCCTGAATCAAGCCCTAACTTTCTGTGTACACGTCGGATCGAAACGAAACTTACGCCATCGGACTCGTAGCGATACGCTGGTCCTGTGACCCAAGTTTGGTTCGATTCTGAGAACGTTGACGAAATCGCGTGTCGTGGGCCCCATAGGCCCCACTCGACGGGCGATTTTGTGATCGGCTCATCAGAATCTAATTCTGGAAGTTCTATTAGGTTCGTATCATCGTTCCTGACCTGTTGACACTAAGTTTGGTGAATTTGGAGTCCTTTGACCCTGACACGTTTTTCGGTGCAAAGCGGGCCCACATGCGGACCCCGTTTTGACCCGAAATTATCGTTTTTGCCCTTGTCTCTAAATTGGACTCAAGAACAGGCGTTTCTAGCTATTTGATATCTTCTGAGCATGATGGTAATGTTTATTTCAGCATCTGGACACATTTCTGGAAATTTTCCCGAGACACAAAACTGTAATTGGATCCAAACATCAGGCAAGTACCTGCACTTCAAGTTTAATATTTATATTGTGATGATTAATTCCTTGCTCTACTAGTAACATTGATGATTACACGTAGTGTTAGAATATTGGATTTTATGTCTTGCTTTTCATGTCGGGTGGGAGAATACTAGGAGGCATGTAGTTTACCCTTTCCCCCTTGTCGTGACTGCTAGCTGTGGGTACGCGACTGTACCCTCAGCCTTATACTTGTTATTCCTGACTGCTAGCCGCCTATGGCGTGCCTTATTAGCCTTATAAACCCCTACATGCCAACTATGTATTCTAAATACACAAGTTCACGCACATAGTTTCTTGTCGTGTTGCAGTTCTTGTTGTCTTGTTACAGTTACATTTCCTGTCTCATTTTGTTTCTGTTTTACTCATATTCCTAGTTTATAGCAATTAATCCTGTTTATTTACATTCCTGATTGTTAGTGCTTAACTCTTAGTTATTGTTACTACTTATTTATGCATATTCTCAACATGATACTTAGTCAGTTCTCTTCTACTTGTCATGAATATTTAGTTTAATCTTGTTGTGCATTTTGTACTTTGCTCCTTTCCTGACTGGATTCGTTGATTTAGGCGATGATGAGAACTTTGCCCCCACCTATTATGGCCCCTATGAGGCAGCAGGTGATACAGTTGCGGAGCCGGTTCTCACACAGGAGACTACTCCTGCGGAGTAGTTAGCAGTAGTTATTTATTTCCTTTCATCCTAGTAATCGGGTTTGTCCCCGATTTAACTTCTGGTTCTGTAATAACTATGGATCTGATTGTCACATTCTGTTTATGAAATCTTAGCATTCCTTTTCCTGTTATTTTTCCTTGTCTATTTAATTATTGTGAATGAGCTAGAGTTTAATTTAATTGTGGATATGACCTAGACAGCGTACTACCGCCGACACTGCGGCGTAGGCTGGACGTACCCACGTACTCGTGCCCGAATATCCGGGTGCGGGTCGTGACATAAGTTGAAACTGAAGCAATTTAGTCGTTGACCTGCATGGGCCACCACAAAAACCATGTCACGCACCAGTCCCAAAATATCGCGGGACTAGACACGTGGCAATGGCCAGCAGCACACACCGATGGGCAAACCCATTTTAATGGACCCATCAGAGTGTACTTTAAGTTGTAAAATAACAATAAGGGGCTATGGTACTAATCTTATTCACAGAAATAAATACAATCAATATGAAATATAAAGCAACATCAAGTCTCAATAAAATATATCTTGGGGAACAACCCGATAATGAGTTTGATACATCAATTCATTAGACAGAAAATAAGAGTCTAACAATAGAAATAACTGACTATAATAACCAGATACTCAGGAGAAATCATCGGCAATCACCTCGTCCTCGGGTTCTGGTACTGCTCCAATGTATGTTCTTGTCCCGTACACCTCGGGGTAGATCTCCTCTGCTAAACCTGTAATACCCCGTTCCGCTCTAGCGGGCTGCCGTCTCAAACGGCAATAGTGCAACTGTCCCGACCCGCTTTGCCTCAAACATAAAGCAAAGGATATCCAGACTTGTCCCTACAGGAATCCGGCTTAGGCTTTCAGAGGCTCGCTTGAAGTATCGCTCTACCGAGGCGAATCATCGCTAAGGTGGGTGGCTACGGTGAACTTGTCTTTGCTTAGCCAGCACACATAAAATCTGGAATGATACATGCTAGTTGCTAGGTGAATCACCCCCTGCATGCTAATAAATCCAACGCACCTAGCTAAGGGAATAATCCCAACTTATATTTGCTTATGCTAGAACATGGAAATTGAAATACTGCTTATATTCAGACCCTCGCATGCCAAGTCCCTTACGGTTTCATCTCTCGGCTTACCTTCGGGTCCGAGCAATCGTGCCTGCTTATGCTCCTTAGAAACGCATGCTTGTCTGCTTTAGAATGTTTAACGTTATTGTATTGTGCATGCATTCTTGTTAGCCAGGAGACTATCAAATAGTCCTTCTGTGCAAATGAACCTGCAAGTATTCGGGATCGTTAGGTCACCCAAGGCAAATCTTCGAACCAGGGGAATGCATCAAGCAAGAATGAATATGAACGTGAATCACTTGAATGATAATCATGCCAAGTATGCATCTGAACGAGGATCGTGTTATGTACTGATTGAATCCCAGCTCGTAGAGCAATATGCTTGTTCAGAATAAGTTTAAGTTTCATGATTATCATGTCAAGCTATGGATAAAGGATAGACCCTGACCTGCATTATCGCGGACAACTTGTGCACAAGGTATGTTATGTTGAGTTCCGCGGACGGTCACCGGGGCACTGGGACCGATCCAATCCGGACGGGACGTATGAGCAGTCGTATGTTATGGGGCAAGGTGTTATGTAGCGGGGCTCACCACCTGTATTGTATATCATCTGTGTCTTGAGACTGTGAACCGTCCATAATGGCTACGCCAGCGACTTATGTTCATATAGATAAGTCATCATCGCTTAGCGGCTATCCGCGTGCGAGTCATTGCATCGCATCAACGAATAACTGAACACCTGAACGATCATGTTATAAGAACTCTCGTATTTGCTTATGCTATGCCTCCTGAATGCTTATACTTGCCCGTGCTTGAATTAATAATATTTGCCTTGGACAGGGAAGGACAAATGATAAGTTGGTAAGTCTCGCCGTGTTTTCTCTCATGTCGCACGGCACACTACCACACGAGTTAGGCTATTCAATATTTGCATGAAATTGATCCTAAGGCAACTAGAAAGACAACTTAATAGTTGGTGCACGAAACCTGTATTACGTGTTTGGATTTGTCGAGCGGGCGAGTAGCTTCCCCACCAGTGCATTCAATGTACTGATAATCCACCAGTTTGTATGCAGGGTGCGGGAAAACCTCGTTCGGTGCGGATGCCTCATACGTGCGTGCTTAGGCGTGGAGATCACTCCGAAGCAATGGTGCATCCGGAACAGAAGCACATATACAAGACATAATGTTGGAACATAGCCCGAACTCGCCTGAACATCGCCTGTACAATCATTCCACAGTTGTAGCCACTTGGCACGCTTTTACTGTTTCAGAGAGAGAGGCTTGAGCGACTTGTAATCTCGGCTATATACCGCCTGTAATACTTGTTATTATCAATAAAAGAGCTTGCTTTACTTCAACTTGTGTTTCAATGCTTCCGCTATATTGTCGACTCAGTGAACCTGTTACCGATCGCCTATGCGTTCATGACTCCGCTGCACTCGGACAATCTGTGCGACTCTGTAGCATAGACCTCTTGCCGCCAGCCAATGAACCATGGCCTTGCATGGACGTGGATCACGCTCGTGCGGCATCACACCCGGATGGGTTGAAGCGATCGTCCCGCGGGAGCGCTGGCGAGGGTGATTCCCGCCTAGCGGGGACGGCCGATAAGCCTGTGGGAGATCGGGGCGTGACATGTTGGTATCAGAGCCTGGCTTCTACGCCTTTGAATTTCAATTCGATATCTCAGTTTTGAAAGCTCGTTCGTGGGTTATGTGCACGCTCTCTCTCAATGCCTCGATGGGATATTCCAATAATAAGTCTAAATACTTTCAAAATGCGTTTTGAATGATATGATATGCTTGCTTGTATGTTGTTGTGTTGCGAGTGGCCTTTGTGCCAACCTGTGCGAACCCTTGAGAGTATCGCTAGTAGCTTGTCCGATTTCACTAACTCTAAGTTTGGTTGAATGTATCTATTCGAGGGACGCCTTGAACTAGTGCACCATCCAAGACTTAAGAAAAGGTGAAACTCGAGTGCTAAGACTTCGCTATCACTAAGCTGGTTGACGTGCTCACGCTAGAGGGGCCCTTCGAAAGTGCGCACGATCCAGTCTAAGCGATATGCTGATTTCGATACTTGTGCAAGTAAATATCCAAATAAACAAGTACAACGACTTGTCTAGGATTGCCTCAACCCTAGATTACTGCTTGTCCTCAGTAAGTCTCGAGGACGAGACTTTTTCTGAGTTGGGTAGGATGTAACACCCCGTTCCGCTCTAGCGGGCTGCCGTCTCAAACGGCAATAGTGCAACTGTCTCGACCCGCTTTGCCTCAAACATAAAGCAAAGGATATCCAGACTTGTCCCTACAGGAATCCGGCTTAGGCTTTCAGAGGCTCGCTTGACGTATCGCTCTACCGAGGCAAATCATCGCTAAGGTGGGTGGCTACGGTGAACTTGTCTTTGCTTAGCCAGCACATATAAAATCTGGAATTATACATGCTAGTCGCTAGGTGAATCACCCCCTGCATGCTAATAAATCCAACGCACCTAGCTAAGGGAATAATCCCAACTAATATTTGCTTATGCTAGAACATGGAAATTGAAATACTGCTTATATTCAGACCCTCGCATGCCAAGTCCCTTACGGTTTCATCTCTCGGCTTACCTTCGGGTCCGAGCAATCGTGCCTGCTTATGCTCCTTAGAAACGCATGCTTGTCTGCTTTAAAATGTTTAACGTTATTGTATTGTGCATGCATTCTTGTTAGCCAGGAGACTATCAAATAGTCCTTCTGTACAAATGAACCTGCAAGTATCCGGGACCGTTAGGTCACCCAAGGCAAATCCCCCAACCAGGGGAATGCATCAAGCAAGAATGAATATGAACGTGAATTACTTGAATGATAATCATGCCAAGTATGCATCTGAACGAGGATCGTGTTATGTACTGATTGAATCCCAGCTCGTGGAGCAATATGCTCGTTCAGAATAAGTTTAAGTTTCATGATTATCATGTCAAGCTATGGATAAAGGATAGACCCTGACCTCCATGACCTACGTATCGCTATGAGTCCGATGACATAAGTTTTGTTTCAAAACGACAAGTGTACACAAAGTTACAACGAGTTCTAGAATAGGCCTGATACTAGGTGTTGTCGACGGATACACATTGATTCTGGTGTGCACGTACATCCAAATCAACTTCCACGAAATCCCACATGTCCGTATTAACAGTGCGCACCTTTCGGTGAAGTTCACACACGACCAAGTCTCCTCGTTTAGCGGAGCGCACCCAGTTCCGGGAAAATCAGGGTTTTATAAAGACCAAGTTTTTGGCCAATTTTACTCTCGAATAAAATACAATCCACAACACACTAAATTAAACTAAAAACATGGTTTAAAACTTGGTTAGGTAGTCTAAATAACTGTTCAGGTAGATCTTATAAATATTTAGCAGGTTTGTAGCAAAATGGTCACAAAATGGTCGTGAACTGGGGAGTTCGGGTCAAATTCTGATTTTAAGAAATTGGGATTATTTTTCTGTTTTTAAGTCGCAGTTTGCAACCGACACAGGACGTGATACCCCAAACAAATTGTACGAGTTTTGAGAGGGTCAAGCGGTTTACGCGCACGATTCAATAGAACAGAAATTCGATTAATTTATAGGGTGATACGCACGCGGAAGGCGGTTTCCTTGCTGACTTTTTTCGCGACAGGGTAGCACGGCGGGCACGGCGACTGCGGGGTTGCTGAGTTGCTCGGTGCGGTTGGCAGAGCTTGGCATCTGTAATACCCCGTTCCGCTCAAGCAGACTACCGTCTCAAACGGCAATCGTGCAGCTGTCTCGACCTGCTTTGCCTCGATCAAGAAGCAAAGGATATCCAGACTTGTCCCTACAGGAATCCAGCTTAGGCTTTCAGAGGCTCGCTCAGACGTATCGCTCTACCGAGGCGAATCATCGCTAAGGTGGGTGGCTACGGTGAACTTGTCTTTGCTTAGCCAGCACACATAAAACCTGGAATCATATATGCTAGTCGCTAGGTGAATCACCCCCTGCATGCTAATAAATCCAACGCACCTAGCTAAGGGAATAATCCCAACCTGTATTGCTATGCTAGAACATGGAAATGAAATACTGCTTATATTCAGGCCCTCGCATGCTAAGTCCCTTAACGGTTTCATCTCTCGGACTACCTTCGGGCCCGAGCAACGTGCCTGCTTATGTTCCTAGAAACGCATGCTTGTCTGCTTGATAGTTACCGTATTTTCATCCAAATCTCGGGAGACTACTACGTAGTCGTTCCGTGCCTGAATGAACCCGCAAGTATTCGGGACCGTTAGGTCACCAAGGCAGTTCCCGATCCAGGGGACTGTATCATGCCAAGTAAAAGAATCATGTTCCTGTGGCAAGACTCATTCAGGTATTCGGATCTCCCTGCAAGTCTCCCTCCTGTGCGGGCTTACAGTAGCCCAGGAGACTGTGCATATCCAATAGCTAAATGAATCATACTCCAGTGGCAAGACTCATTCAGGTATTCGGATCTCCCTGCAAGTCTCCCTCCTGTGCGGGCTTACAGCAGCCCAGGAGACTGTGCATATCCAATAGCTAAATGAATCTCGTGTGCTCGTGTGTAAATTAACAATCGTGTTCGATCATGGACAACTTGTGCACAAGGATATAAGTTCTGCGGACGGTGCTGGGGCACTGGCACCGATCCGATCCGGGCAGACTTCGTATTTATAGTCAATCGTGTGCGGACTGGGTAACTTGCAATATATCATATTTTATGAGCTCCTCGTGTTTTCTCGTTGCATGTTATTCACGTCCTTGACTAGTCCGTTATGGCATCAGCCAGTGATCATCGTGTGTATATGCTTGCAATGCCTCGTGTGATTATCGTGTGAATATGGCTTGCAATGCATCGTGTGTTTATCGTGTGTATTTAACCTGTTGCGTGCTTGCCTGTGAAATAAAAGATAACAAGTCATCCTCGCTTAGCGGCTATCCGTGTGCGAGTCATTGCATAGCATCAACGAACTGAACACCTGAACGATCTGAACATAACGACCCTCATGTTTGCATATGCTATGCTTCCTGAATGTTTATACTTACCGTGCTTGAATTAATCATGTTTGCCTTGGACAGGGAAGGAGAAATGGTAAGTTGGTAAGTCTCGCCGTGTTTCCTCTAACATCGCACGGCGCACTGCCCGACACGTTAAGCTGTTCAATGTTTGCATGAACTGATCCTAAGGCAACTAGAAAGACAACTTAATAGTTGTGCACGGAACCTGTATTACGTGTTTGGATTTGTCGAACGGGCGAGTAGCTTCCCCACCAGTGCATTTAATGTACTGATAATCCACCAGTTTGATATGCAGGGTGCGGGAGAACCTCGTGCGGTACAGACGCCTCCAACGTGCGTGCTAAGGCGTGGACAACACTCCGAAGCAACGGTGCGTCCGGGACTGAAGCACATATACAAGACATAAGTTGTGAACATCGCCTGACCATCGCCTGTACATTCATTCCACAGTTGTAGCCACTTGGCACGCTTTTACTGTTTCAGAGAGAGAGGCTTGAGCGACTTGTAATCTCGGCTATACGCCTCCTGTAATATATGTTTCATATCAATAAAGAGATTACTTTACTTATTTCGATGCTTCCGCTATATTGTCAACTCAGTGAACCTGTTACCGATCGCTATGCGTTCCTAAACTCCGCTGCACTCGGACAATCTGTGCGACTCTGTGGCTTAGAACTCTTGCCGTCAGCCAATGAACCATGGCCTTGCACGGACGTGGATCACGCTCGTGCGGCATCACGCCCGGATGGGTTAAGCGATCGTTCTGCGGGAGCGCTGGCGAGGGTGATTCCCGCCTAGCGGGAACGGCCGATTTGCCTGCGGGAGATCGGGGCGTGACATGTTGGTATCAGAGCCTGGCTTCTACGCCTTTGGACTTCGATTTGATATCTCTGTTTCGAAAGCTCGTTCGTGGGTTATGTGCACGCTCTCTCTCAATGCCTCGATGGGATGTTCCAACAATAAGTCTAAATACTTTCAAAATACGTTTTGATTGATATGGTTGCTTGTCTGGTTGTATGCTGCGAGTGGCCTTTGTGCCAACCTGTGCGAACCCTTGAGAGTATCGCTAGTAGCTTGTCCGATTTTCACTAACCCTAAGTTTGGTTGAATGTATCTATTCGAGGGACGCCTTGAACTAGTGCACCATCCAAGACTTAAGAAAAGGTGAAACTCGAGTGCTAAGACTTCGCTATCACTGAGCTGGTTGACGTGTTCACGCTAGAAGTGCACTTCGAAAGTGCGCACGATCCAGTCTAAGCGATATGCTGATTTCGAAGCTTGTGCAAGTGAAGATCCAAATGAACAAGTACAAATGACTTGTCTAGGATTGCCTCAACCCTAGATTACTGCTTATCCTTAGTAAGTCTCGAGGACGAGACTTTTTCTAAGTTGGGTAGGATGTAACACCCCGTTCCGCTCAAGCGGACTACCGTCTCAAACGGCAATCGTACAGCTGTCCCGACCTGCTTTGCCTCGATCAAGAAGCAAAGGATATCCAGACTTGTCCCTACAGGAATCCAGCTTAGGCTTTCAGAGGCTCGCTCAGACGTATCGCTCTACCGAGGCGAATTATCGCTAAGGTGGGTGGCTACGGTGAACTTGTCTTTGCTTAGCCAGCACACATAAAACCTGGAATCATATATGCTAGTCGCTAGGTGAATCACCCCCTGCATGCTAATAAATCCAACACACCTAGCTAAGGGAATAATCCCAACCTGTATTGCTATGCTAGAACATGGAAATGAAATACTGCTTATATTCAGGCCCTCGCATGCTAAGTCCCTTAACGGTTTCATCTCTCGGACTACCTTCGGGCCCGAGCAACGTGCCTACTTATGTTCCTAGAAACGCATGCTTGTCTGCTTGATAGTTACCGTATTTTCATCCAAATCTCGGGAGACTACTACGTAGTCGTTCCGTGCCTGAATGAACCCGCAAGTATTCGGGACCGTTAGGTCACCAAGGCAGTTCCCGATCCAGGGGACTGTATCATGCCAAGTAAAAGAATCATGTTCCTGTGGCAAGACTCATTCAGGTATTCGGATCTCCCTGCAAGTCTCCCTCCTGTGCGGTCTTACAGCAGCCCAGGAGACTGTGCATATCCAATAGCTAAATGAATCATACTCCAGTGGCAAGACTCATTCAGGTATTCGGATCTCCCTGCAAGTCTCCCTCCTGTGCGGGCTTACAGCAGCCCAGGAGACTGTGCATATCCAATAGTTAAATGAATCTCGTGTGCTCGTGTGTAAATTAACAATCGTGTTCGATCATGGACAACTTGTGCACAAGGATATAAGTTCTGCGGACGGTGCTGGGGCACTGGCACCGATCCGATCCGGGCAGACTTCGTGTTTATAGTCAATCGTGTACGGACTGGGTAACTTGCAACGTATCGTGTTTTATGAGCTTCTCGTGTTTTCTCGTTGCATGTTATTTACGTCCTTGACTAGTCCGTTATGGCATCAGCCAGTGATCATCGTGTGTATATGCTTGCAATGTCTCGTATGATTATCGTGTGAATATGGCTTGCAATGCATCGTGTGTTTATCGTGTGTATTTAACCTGTTGCGTGCTTGCCTGTGAAACAAAAGATAACAAGTCATCCTCGCTTAGCAGCTATCCGTGTGCGAGTCATTGCATAGCATCAACGAACTGAACACCTGAACGATCTGAACATAATGACCCTCATGTTTGCATATGCTATACTTCCTGAATGTTTATACTTACCGTGCTTGAATTAATCATGTTTGCCTTGGACAGGGAAGGAGAAATGGTAAGTTGGTAAGTCTCGCCGTGTTTCCTCTAACATCGCACGGCGCACTGCCCGACACGTTAAGCTGTTCAATGTTTGCATGAACTGATCCTAAGGCAACTAGAAAGATAACTTAATAGTTGTGCACGGAACCTGTATTACGTATTTGGATTTGTCGAACGGGCGAGTAGCTTCCCCACCAGTGCATTCAATGTACTGATAATCCACCAGTTTGATATGCAGGGTACGAGAGAACCTCGTGCGGTGCAGACGCCTCCAACGTGCGTGCTAAGGCGTGGATAACACTCCAAAGCAACGGTGCGTCCGGGACTGAAGCACATATACAAGACATAAGTTGTGAACATCGCCTGACCATCGCCTGTACATTCATTCCACAGTTGTAGCCACTTGGCACGCTTTTACTGTTTCAGAGAGAGAGGCTTGAGCGACTTGTAATCTCGGCTATACGCTGCCTGTAATACATGTTTCATATCAATAAAGAGATTACTTTACTTGTTTCGATGCTTCTGCTATATTGTTAACTCAGTGAACCTGTTACCGATCGCTATGCGTTCCTAAACTCCGCTGCACTCGGACAATCTGTGCGACTCTGTGGCTTAGAACTCTTGCCGTCAGCCAATGAACCATGGCCTTGCACGGGCGTGGATCACGCTCGTGCGGCATCACGCCCGGATGGGTTAAGCGATCGTTCCGCGGGAGCGCTGGCGAGGGTGATTCCCGCCTAGCGGGAACGGCCGATTTGCCTGCGGGAGATTGGGGCGTGACAGCATCGTCGAGGTGGCTCGTCGCCGGAGGTCGGGTGGAGTCGTCGTCGGCTGGAGAGGTGACGGAGGAGCCGGGGAAGCTCTGGGAAGTGGAGGCGGTGACAGCGGGGTTCGTCGGGGGCTGGAGAGGCGGGGTTCGCGGCGGAGGGTCATCGCCGGAGGGAGAAGGTGGCGGAGGGGAGCTCGCGGTGGAGGATGGTCGGTGATGGCGGTGATGGAGTGGTGGTGGCAACGGTGGAGATGAGAGTTTTATTGGGGATGGCCGACGGTTGTTGGCAGGGAGGTGAAGCGGCGCGGGGAGGCGGATCGGCAGCGGGAGCGGGGGAGGCGTAACCGCCAGCGGAGGGGAGGCGGATCGGCCACCGGGAAACGGCCGGGGAGAGTAAAAGTCGGGTCAGGGTTAGGGTTTACTGTGCATATGGCTAACGGGTCAGGTTCGGGTCGGGTTCGGATCCAACCCGCTACTGTTTGGGTTGGTTTGGTTTAATATAGTTTAAACCAGTTCGGTTTGTTTTGGTTTATTTTGAAACTTAGTTTTTAGGTCTTTAAAAATAGTTCTGAGGTCCAATAAATTTTAAAAAATTACACTATGTCTAAGATTTTATTTTACACCCAAAAATATTATTTTTATAATATTTTAATATTTAATAAAATCTCAAAATCAATTTGATACCAGAAATCATTTATTTAATTAGTTAAAAAATTCCAGAAAAATCCTGAAAATTCATTTTTTAATTTAAAAAAATCTGGGTGTTTACACCGCTGCCACCACCACTTTATCCGCCGCCGCCTCTCCACCCGACTCCGGCGAAGACCCGACGACCCCGAGCTCCCCGCGGTGACCTCCGGTGACTTCTGGCGACCACCCTACAGACGAAGACAACCGCCGCCGACGAGCACAGCGCCGCCTCCGCCGGCCGAGCATCGCCGCGCCGCCCCGGACACGTGTATTTCAGACGTTTCCGACGTCCTGTTCCGATGAGACTTTCTCTCTCTTCGCAGCGTCGTTTTCCAAACAGACTGTTGCGACATGTTCGCTACGTGACCTTCTCGAACCTCGTACAATTGGACTGGGATATCGTGTCCTGTGTCGATCGTAAACCGCGATGCAAAAATAGAAAAAATTACCCCTATTTCTGAAATTCAGAAATTGTCCCGAACTTACAAGTTCATAGCCGATTTAATCCCAACCTGTTTAATAATTCTAAAATTCACTTGAATAGTAAATTAGATAATATAACCAAGTTTGAAATCCTGTAATTAGTCTATTTTATTATGATGTAGATTATATTTTATTCGCGGGTGAAATCGACCAAAATCTTTGTTTTCAACACCCAAATTCTCCCAAAACTGGGTACGTTCCGCTAAACGAGGTAACTTTGTCGTGTGCAAATTTTACCAAAAGGTGCGCATCGTCAATACGAACATGTGAGATTTCGTGAAAGTTGATTTGGATGTGCGTGCACACCGGAATCAACGTGTATCCGTCAAAATTATCCCGTATCGGGCTTATTCTGAAATTCGTTGTAACTTCGTGTGTGCTTGTTATTTTATGATAAAACTTGTGCCATCGGATTCGTAGCATTATGTTGGTCCTGTGACCCAAGTTTGATTTGATTCTGAGAACCTCGACAAAATTCTGTATCGTGGGCCCCACGGTTCCACTTAACGGACGATTTTGTAAGCGGCTCATCGGATCCAGTTCTGGATATTCCGTTGGGTTCGTATCGTCGTTCTGGACTTGTAGATACTAGGTTTGACGAATTTGGAGAACTTTGTCTCTGACACATTTTTTGGTACGAAGTAGGCTATATGTGGACCCTACTTTGACCAGAAACTGTCAATTTTGTTTCTGTGTCCAAATTGGACTTATGGATAGGCAATCCTAGCTATTTTATATCTTTTGAGAATGATGATAATAGTTATTTCAGCAACCGAAGGAGTACTTGAAGATTCCGCTGATACCGGAGCAACTGTTGGAACTCAAATCCCAGGTAAGTGTACCTTGCCAATCTTGCAATACTTGCTTCATGTTATTCTCTTAATTTATTTATGTGATGTATCTGCTCAACCTAGGACCGTGTGACGTTGCTTAGCGTCCGAATAATATTCAGGTGTCTACGCCATACGCGAAGTTGTGTAACGTCACCTAGAGAGTTGATATCGCGATCCTATATATTTTCGTGCTTGCATTATCAAGTACGTCATACCATAGGACACTTGACACTATTCATGAGTCAGAATCTTTCCTGAGTTATTTATGGTGATTCTGTATAGGATTACAGGATTCGTGACATAGATCTTACATATGCATATCTATCATTATGACTCGCTGCATTAGTTAGAGGTCATGATCTTGCATGTCATGGACATGAGACGTGTGATTACATTGGGTGGGGAGAGATACACATGCTACAGGCTGATCATATATATAAAATCTTATTATTATGGTGCTTAAGTATCTAAACCCGAGCTTGGCCCATTATGTGATATTACTGCTACCTGTCATGCCCCGATTCCGTAGAATCGATAGTCGTCCTCCGGACGTGACTGCCGTACGGGCCTAGGTTGCGCACCGCACAAGGCTAAGTATTTTATTTTCGCATAGCGAGCACATATTCAGAGTACGCAGATAAATTGAAAACACCAGTTGGATGCATGAAAAAGTTCTCTTTTATTGATAATGAACATCTATTACCAATTCCTGAACTGAGTCATAAGGTTGCCACACGGGCTTACAAAAGTGTTGAGCAGTCCTGTACATTACATCCTTTACTAAACTTCAAAATATAAGATCTCCTGGTGGAATGATAGCCTTTCCACGGAGCTGCATTGTATTTTTGCTTAGCTAGCTCTGTCACGCCCCAGTCCCAAAATACGTAGGACTAGGAATACGTAACACGCCCAGCCGTATGTATACGAACTCCAATATATGGAAACTATATACACACATACGTTGTTCATGAATATCTAATCCACTAGTGGTAATATACTGTCACAACAAGTCACATGCAATATAAATCTCATTCACAACACAAATAATCAGTAGGAATAAAGAGCTGAATAATATCAAAGACGAGTATCAAGTCTGATAGTCAGGTGGAAACAAATCTACTACAAAATGACTATACTGAAACAATGGTAATATAATCACAGCTACTCCAAAGGTAAGACCTCCTCAGCCGGGTAAGTAGCGTCCGGTCCAGGTCCGTAATCCTACGGATACTCTTGTTTGTCCATATCTGGAAATGGATCAGGTCCTTAGAGGGACGTAACAAGATACATAAAAGCATGCCAATAAATTACTGAAATAAATATCCAATGGTCGCCTAATCGTCTAAGTGAATGCAGTTTGAGAACAACTTTCTAATAAGTGGGCTATCTGGCTAAAAAGTATGGGATTGGCGTGACTCTCTCGGAGAATCAGGGGCCTCAAAGCATGTCGTCTTTTGAACGACAGAGGCCGCCAATTGAAATAAATGGGTCATCACCGCCCGTATCTCCAGTGGAGCTTCCGGGTTACAGAAGAAAAAAGTGCAAAGGAGCCCAAATGCCTTACTTGTTGTTCTCCCCATCCCATGCTCTAAGCATGCCATATACATGACACGATAATACCTCTAATAACTGCCAAGTCTACTAGCATACAAAATTTCTATTAGCAGTTATTCTTAACGCACGTCCATACGTACAAGAGGTCAGACCTATCACGCAGTCCGTGTTCTATATGTGACTCACAACTCGTGTAACAACTGTGTCACAGCCAATGAATCTAATGATGCTCCATAATACTGGGGTGGTCTCATAGAATAGGTCCAAAATCTACATAAATAAATCATCTATATAAGCATAATTAAACATGCATGTATCAGCTGGAATGTAATTAATAGTACAATGGCAAGGTATACTTGCCGAGCAAAAGTTTTGTGTTGTGCAAGCGTCTAATGTGATGTTTAAGTTTTGGTGTAAGAAGTGGGATTAGGTTTAGGAGGCTTGTGATATATATAGAGATCAAAGGCGGTGGGGAAACTTAGTGGTTAAGAATTACTGTCGCTGCTGTTTCTTTCTTTCATTGGTTTAGGTTTCGGTTGAGGAGAGTTTAATAATAACAGGTAAAGAGGCGGTGGAAATGAGGCGGTGGTGTTTGTTTTACGCGCGACGTAGGAATTTAAGCGGCGGGGTGTACTTTATGCGCGGTGTAGTTGTTTTACGCGCGGAGCGGTGGAAGTTATGTTTTTACGCGTGGTGAAATAATTTAGGCGGTGAGGGTTTTTACGTTTGGTTTTGTTTTACGCGTGGGGTTATTTTACGCGCGTAGAAGGAAAAAGCAAAGTTGGTTTTTTTTTGCTACTGCTACTGTTTGATATTTTCCTAATGGGTTTGGATTTGAGGTTAACGGGTTTCGGGTTGAGATCCAATAGGAATCCAAACCCATTTTCTTTTATTTCCTTTTTCTTTCTTTTTCTAATAAACTATATATATATTTCCAGAATTTATATTGGTGCATGTGCAACTGTCCAAAGGGTCTCCTACATGGAATAAATTAGGAAAAAAAATTATAATGGCCCCATAAATCTTCTATTTATACAAACACCTCAATTAAAAATTAATAAAAATCTATTCCTTCTATTTATCTCATAATTACTAATTAAATAACTAACTAATAATACAACAAATACGGTTTTCAGAATTAGGGGTTTTACAAGCTCCCTCCTTCAAAAGATGCTTCAAAAGGTGGCACGAATCAAGGCGTTCCTACAGCTGGACTGGATTGGGGGATTGACTTCTGCTCCTCGTTTAGTTCTCCTTAGTGTGAGGAACCTGTTTCAACGAGGGTCGGTACATCGAAACGTACTGGTGAAGGCAAGCTAACCCAACTATACCAATCAACACGTTTTTTATATGAAGCATGTATATTATTTATGGTCTTTCTATCTTACCTTAGTTCATTTTACAAGCAGCAATATATATAATAAAACTACTTGAAATAAACTTGCCACCGTTCGGTGACTTTTACCTGCCCGTCTGAACCACCTACACAATACTTACCATGCCTTCCCTGCCACGAAGACACAAGTTAGCTTATAACAGGTTTAAATGTACGAGGGGATCACTGGCGTATGCCAAATGGATCAATTTTAGTCATTGACGAGGATGATATGCGGCGTGAACATAAGGGCGCCAGAAACCATCATGTCCGATGTACATGAAGACTAAACATGAGGTTCCGTCCGGATCGGATCGGTGCCAGTGCCCCAGCGACCGTCCGCAGAAACTATGACCTTGTGCACAAGTTGTCCGTGATCAAACGACGTTAAATTTTAAGTTATCCATTGATGCAGTTGAGGCAATAAGCATTTCGAGACAAGTAGCATGCTATGATCCATTTTGTATAGTCTCCCTGATCAATTGTTGCATTGCAATGAGTGTTCTACATATAGCACATTTTATAGAAGAAGTAAACATTCTAACTTCTATTTATGCATATAATGAACTTTCCAAACGAACAAGCATGCAAGTAAGTAACCGTTCACAAGTTTGATTGACAAGCATAATAATCCAAGTCTATTCCCTTATTATCTTGAAGTCTTTTAGTTATTACTTGGTATCGTTTGATCGGGGCAAACAAGAATACAAGAATTTTAGGTGTGAGGCTGGAAGAAGGGCCAACTGAATCGAATATAAGCCACTCACTTAGTTGTTGGAAGGAATAAGGAAAGAGGTGCTTCAGGAGTCCGTTCGAGCGTTGCCTACTGCTGGTTCACCTGCATTGCCATGAACAGCTGATCAATACCTCTTCCACTATTTCCATTATCGGAATTGAAGTGCAGTTCAACGAACGAAAACAATAAAATCCATTAAAACCGTTCAAGAAAACTCAAGCAAATCCGAAAACCAACTCAAGGCACGAAAGCAACAAGCGACAGCAAAAAGTAGGCAACAAAAGATGCAGCGGAGAGGTCCCTCCTAACTCTGTCGCTAAGTTGATCCAGGGGGCACGGTCCACTGAATATGGGAATCGATTCGAAAGAAGCAAATCCATAAGGAGAATGGGTTCTTGTTTCAATCTATCCCGATCGAACGATACCGTTTTGTATTTCTTAGCCGCGCTCCCCGAATAGGGGGAACGGGGCACCACACTACCGGCTCCCCGACACAGAGCTTATAGTGGCCCCAGCCTGAGTTCTAGTGATGCTCTCACTTGCATATCACTTAGATGGTTACATAGTTTACCCTATTCATTCATTTTAGATACTGCATTTATTTGGCTTGAGTTATTCTTGTACCTTGCTATGTCCCCTGAGGACCTGGAATCCGGATTATGTCCCCAGGTTTAGCAGAGGAGATCTACCCCGAGGTATACGGGACAGAAGCAGACACTGGAGCAATACCAGTACCAGAGGACGAGGTGATGCCAGAAGATTTCTCCTGAGTATTTGCTTTATATACTCAGTCATTTCTTTTCTTGATACTCTATTTCCTATCTCGTGGGATTATTGTATTAAACTCATTATCGGGTTGTTCACCGAGATATTTTATTGAGACTTGTTAATTTATATTTTATCTTGATTATTCTGATATCTGAACTATGATTATCTTCTGTGGATGAGACTAGAGTTAGACTATGACTTGTATCGTAGACCTTTATTATTGTTTTACAGCTTAAGTACACTATAACGGGTCTATTAAATTGGGTTTGCCCATTGGAGTGTTCTACTGGCCATTGCCACGTGTCTAGTCCCTCGGTATTTTGGGACTGGGGAGTGACAAACATATTTAATGACATTATATCAAATAGATATGATGTTTATCTATGATCATAACTGCAATAATTTAAAGATATTTATCAGATATTTAAATAATTACCTTATAATACTGTAGTGTATCAAATTGGCTACGATAAAGTGATACACTCATGTATTGGTAGTATTGATAATCCACTACATCTGTGGGCCATCGCATAGCAACCGAAAAGACTCCAACATCACTGAGAATGCTAGTAACAGGCCTACCAATATAGAAGTGCTCGTAGGACCAGAACTATAAAACAAAAATATGACATTAGTACAAACAAACTTTGTATTCTAATCTAACTAATTTAGGTCTTTCATTCATACCTGAATCAGTGAAATACATCCACAAATACTCTTGCGACTGGTTCTCACAAATTTTGTCAATTTTGCGTATAAAAATGCTAGAGTAGCAGCTCCCTATGCATGCTGAGTAGGTTTTGTCAAATCATCCAAGAATGATAGAAGCTGCACATTTAGCATATTTTTTGATGCATCAGGAAATAGAATTGTACCACATAAACAGAGCAAATACGCTTTAGTGCAACGAATGACCTGAAAATATTAAGTGTTATATAAACACTAAATTAAGTCATAAACAAATCTTACTAATTAAAATACATACCCGTATTTCATCTACATCAACCATCCCGCCAATAGTGTGATGTAGGTCCATGAAGTTGCCACGAAGCCATGTAAACTTCACAAAATTGTCGTCTTTTATACCAGATGGAGGGGTAACACCGAGATACCTTCTGATCAGATCAGATCCCTTTAAGTGCGGATCAAAATATGTAGCGTCACATCAAATAGGGTGATCGTCATCTTGCCGAATGGGAGTTGGAAAGTGTTGCGTTCAGGCCACTAACGCTCCTCAACACTTACAACTAGATCAAGATCGTGGATTAAATATCTAACACGATCTATATAGAGGAATCCAAAGGATTCCACCAAAGCCTTTTGGACAGAATTTAGCTCCCACGTACGATAGTTTCTTTCGGTCCGCCAATGTACATGGATTCGGGTTCGTAAACCAAGATCATGGTCGTATAACTAAAAAAATATATGCATTATATTTTATGTGCAAATTACTTAACTTGCAAACTTATAATTTATAAAATTACCTCTCTAGTAAAAATTAGACTAGATATGTGGTCTTCACGTTGCTTAATAATAAGGTCGGTAGTCGGTCCATCGGGAATACGACCGTCATTTTGGTTAGCCATATACAAAAAAATTTAACTGTGATCATTTATGACTAAAATATAATAAGTCTGTCAACAATTTAAAAAATGTCACAAATAATATGTTTACTTACATTAGATTTTTGGGTTATTTTTTTTCCAGTTGATCTTACTGCTTGCAAACAGGGAAGTGGGGGAGAGGAGAGTGCTGTCAGGAGAGGAGGGTGTTGTGAGAGTGTGGTGAGGAGGAGGAGGAGTTGGGGGCTGATTTATAGAGGAAGTTGGAGGTTTTGGGGGGAGGGGGGGGAGGAGAGGGGGGGGGGGGGGGGGGGTGGAGGGAGGTCTTCGAGGGAGAGGGTCTCCGAGGGAGAGGGGGGGGGGGGGTCTTCGGGGGAGCGATTACTCCCACATGACCCGCCAACTGAGTTGGCGAGCGTGCCCAGAGCCCGTCAATTGAGTTGAGTTCTTCTCGGTCTCTGAGCGCGTTTGACCCCGCCAACTCAGTTGGCGTGTTGTCCCCCTCACTGCAATTAACCAAAACTTTTCCCCATTTTCGTAATTATGCGATTTTTTTTTTCTTTTTTTTGAAAAAATTCGGAAAAAAAAAATCCAAAGGAACAAAACTCATATAAATAAAAATAACTCAAACCCAACCCCCAAAAACTCTGTCGAGGCTAACCCAACTATATTTCCATATTTCCGCTAGAGATTATGGCGGAAACATGCAATGCTCAATTTCCGCCACATCCTATGGCAAAATGTTTCGTTTATACAATTTTTTTTTAAACTCTTTCGTTCTGCCTAATTTTATTAGAAGTATTTTTGTTTGAGCAATTTTCTTTAATAAATACTACCAGTACTATTGTGCATCGGCTTGGACCAAACCTTACTGATTCGACCGGTTCATCTGTTCTATTTTAAACGAATGCACTCGCGTCACTAATCAACGGTCCAGATGAACCCACTAAATCAAACACCAAAAATCAATCTCCACCGTCCGATGAAAATAATTAGACCGCAGCTTACCAAACCGGGTTTATTTGAAGCTTTCCCTCGGTATAAATATTTTATATCCACCGCTTCCCTCTTTTATTTTCTAGGGTTCCGCCGCGTATTCGTTTCTCGCCATTAGCGACCATGGGGAGGAGTAAGTTGCTCGATCCATCGCTCCGCATCTCAATTTTCCTTCATTTTTATGCACATTTCGATCTATCATTCTATTACGAATCATAAATTTAGAAAATTGTTTTCTTACGATTCGCTCTTGATGGTCGATGATTCCGAGAGAGATGATGCTTATACTATTATTCCTTTTTTAGGTTTCCATTTTTTTTGGCAAAAATGTTTTTAGTGCGCGTTTGTTTAGCTTGCGAATTAGATTTGCTTGTGGATGTTTTTTGTTTCTTTTTCTTCTTTCCGATGAAGTATTTAATTATAAATAAGCACTTGGTTGATGATGCCCTAACTGTATTATAGAAAAACCACGAGGACCGTAATGCTGCAAATACAATTATCAGCAGGCAGCGGCACGAACACAACACCTATTTTAGAGCATCGTTAGTGCATTTTGGGTCTCCGTGTGTGTCCAATGTGTGTCCCACGCAACACGACACCGACCAATCATTGATTTTTGGAGTGTGCTTGCTTGGTCAGCAGTGACCGGAATTTTGGATTGCTATTTTTTTTGTTCAGAACAATTAGTTGGGAGCATAGAAGGCAGAAGCGTGCTATTTCATGTATGTCTTATGTGATCCAGTAGCGGTTAGAAATATGTCAATCTGAAATGAAGATTTTGGAACTTTGGATTGCTTATTGATAATTACATAAGTATCTTTTAAAAGGTTTTATAAATGAAATGTGGAAGTCCGGCATTGCAGTGGTTGATGCAATGAGAGAGAGGAAACTGATTTGGGGTCTTATGAATTTAAGTGGCCATATGGAAAAAAAATTTATAGAGCTCGCTAGAGTAGAATGGATGGAATATCCATGATAACCCTAGGAATATCTGATGATAAGGTCAGGATACTTAGTAGGGGTTTTCAGTGTTTCGGATATCGACCAACACCGGCCGGTATACCGATTTTGAGAAATCGATACGGTTTGGGTGTTCTAGACAAAAAAAATTGTGCAGAAATATTGGCTGGTTTGACCAGTATGGCAACTGATATTTGACTAGTACCGGCCGGTTTGACCGGTATAAATGTTAAGTTTATGTAAATTCGTGGGCTCAAATCAAATATAAACTATTCTTTTTTTCTTATTTGCGGGTTTAAAATTTTAAATTTTGAAGGCCGATAAGGAAAGCAAATTCTCAAATCGATCGTATCCCCCCTTCTCTCGTAAAACCTGAAAAAAGAGGGAAAAAAAAGAAGGGAGAAGAAAAAGAGTTAAAGGAAGAAGACTCACCTCTCAAAGCGAAAAGCAAAAAGGAATAAACTAAGCTTTGAAGAATAAAGAGATGACAAATGATATCTTCATTAGCTCAATAGGTTATCTTTTGTGAGTTTCTTTTGGTGATGCTTCTAAATATTATGTTTGGTGAATTTTATAGAGAAGATTTTTGCTTAATTATTAATTTGAAGGTTGATTTTGAGTTGTTTATTATTAAAATTATTTAAGGATGCTTGTTATATTTATATGAATGCTTTAATTTAGTTATGCATGCCATATATGAAGTGAATTATTATTTTATACACTATGGGTCCATATGATATGATATGTCCGATATATCACCTGGTTTTCGAAATAAGAATCCCTCAACCGGTGTGGGAACACGATATCCAATATCATAAATCTTGGGGGTTTTCCAAGAGCACTATTCTTGCACTGTTTGGGTTGTTTAATTTGATTTTCATATAGAAGTGAGTTTAGGGAGAAATTATCATATATCCTCTTGCTGGGAGTTCTTCTCAAAGTCCAACCACCTAAGGGTTCATTTGGGTTACAGTTTGGATAATGAAGATTTGTTAAAATAGCCTATTCTAGAGTGCTCATTTGGCGGGACTTCCTGGAAAGGGCATTATAGCCCCCAAAGGAGAAATGGAAGGCTAGCCTATTATATTCGAGCATTACATTTAGAATAGTAGAATCCAAAGTAGCCCTCGGAAAAGTGTGCATCTCTAAAATGTTTCTCCAATAAAATATTTGCAGAAGACATCCTTTGGATTCTAATATTCTGGTTCCCTTGACCAAATGGCAAATGACTCTAAAGGGATTTGGGGGGGACAATCCCCATGAACTAAGACTTCCTGTTCTCTCGAATGCTTCTTGGGCCAACATTTTAGAGAAACACAATTTATCTTCACAATGATTCAAATTTGGATAACTCCCATACCAAGTAGTGGAATATATTATTAATCATCTCAAACATCATTTTACCATGGAAAATTTAACTGTGTTTTGGGTTTTCACTTTCTTTTATCCTTTTGTTCTTATTCCCCAACCAAGCATGCCTCAAGTTGGTTGCCATAGAGGACTGGTTACCTATATTGTTGTTAGTTGTATATCATTCTTTGGTTGTGTTTTTAGGTTATTATTCATAGGATATTGTTCCCGAGTACATTAAATATATTATTCCTGAATACATGAAATGTGAAATTCCTGATTTTTGAAGAATATGCAGACCTTAAATGCTTATTCAGCCGAGTACCCCTTGAATTTGTTTTCTCATCGATGGATCACATTTGCATGGTGCCTAGAAAATCTTTAGTGATCCCTGTTCGCCATTAAATTGGAAGTCTAAAAGAAATTGCTTTAACAACAAACATAAAGAAAGTACAAAGAGCTCATAGACAAACAATCTATGTACAATTTTTGATTATGGGGCGTGACGATGGAGATTGAATGCTCCAGTGACTCTTTTACTCCGTTGACGGTCCGATACGGACGAGAGGAAGCTCTTTTCTGTTCTCTCCTGTGCCTGTTGCTCGTCTCCCTTGTGTGGGTGTGCTACCCTGCTATTTATAGCCACAATGCTGACGGACTATAAATGCCGCATATGCCAATGTTTGGTGGCCGCATGGGGCTCCTTCAATAGGATGCGGTTGTAACTGGACCGAATACTATGGACGTGCTGCCACGTAGTCTTGATTAAGATATGCGGTTGATACAATCTCGGTGAAGGGGGTGTAGTCGTTATTGACCCATTATGTGTGCGACCTGGTCAGCTGGACACGTGGTTTGTACTAATTGTGTGAGAATCTCTTCGGTTGCAACGGAAAAGATCTTGCAAGTTTGAAGGCCGCATAACTTCTTTGGCCGCATAGTCGTTCTGGCCGCATATGTGCTCTCGTCCGCCCTTGGTATGATGGACACTTTGGCTTCATGAGGACGAGTATGCATAGAGTCGAGGCTGGCATGTGTACTATCGTTTGGCCTTGGTCGGATGGACACTCTGGCCACATGGGGACGAGGACACATAGAGTCGAGGCCGCATGTGTGCTCTCGTTTGACCTTGATCGGATGGACACTCTGGCCGTATGATGACGAGGCCACATGGGTATATAGTCGAATGCAAGCTTTCGTCTGGCCTTGGTTTGATGGACACTCTGGCCACATGATGACGAGGCCGCATGGACATATAGTCGCATATGAATGGGCATGTGGCGTGTCACGTCTGTTGAGGCCATCAATGCGTGATGTGACTTTC
The DNA here is from genome assembly GCA_036927795.1 of Iris macrosiphon. Classification (NCBI taxonomy): domain Eukaryota; kingdom Viridiplantae; phylum Streptophyta; class Magnoliopsida; order Asparagales; family Iridaceae; genus Iris; species Iris macrosiphon. The sequence goes on from JAYESA010000004.1 coordinate 17,928,487, forward strand.
TGTCTTTTCTTGAGCCGTCGTCTTCACGAATCTTGAAACGTCTCAGTGTGACGGGTGATGTGTCAGAGTCTGAAAGTCATCGAATGCTGTGTCAGGGGTGTTTTATGCAGCCTCCCTGTTCTGTGGTTGTTCAGGCCGCATAGAGTATACTATGCGGCTTTTAGATCTTTGGTTGATCAGGCCGCATGTGGCTTTTCTGCGACTTGGTTGTTCAGGCCGCATATGACTTCTCTGCGGCTTGGTTGTTTTTTGAGAGAGCATGACCTCTATGCGGTCTACATGATTTTTTATGCTTCTACAAGACCCCCTTCAAAGTTTTCAAAATGACAAGTTTGGAACACTTTGAATAAGAAGCATGGTCGAGCACTTTTGGCCGCATAGGGGTGACATGTCGCATAGTCATGTTGCCGCACAGTCATGTCTGACAGGTTGTTCGATCATTTAATGAGGAGATTTGCTCTATCTTTGATCGGATCTTTTGGGATTTTGCTCCGTCTTCTGACACGGGGCTCGAGGCGTCGGTTTTCGAGGAGATTAAAGAGGATCACGTGGATTGAGGCGTCAGGTTCATCTCATTAATCGCTCGGTTCATTGCCTCGATCCCTTCACGCGGTTTTGGAGCCTATAAATAGGCAGTCAGGGGGAGAGAACTTTTATCTCTTTGCTTTCTTCCTCCTTTTCCTGCGAAGGATGTCGCAGGCTGCGGCCATTCTCGCCGAGGAGTTTGTCAAGGGCGGTCTTGATCAGTGGCCCCCTGACTTTGCTGTTTTGCCTGGAGGTAGGGGAGCACCCCGTTTTTCGTGTTGGGCTGCCAAGGACATAGAGATACCAGTGCACAGTCTTGTTGCGTGGATGCGAAATCATCTAGAGCACGCGCAGACTCTTTACACAGCCTTGCCGCATGGATGAGAGATCATCGCGAACATGCGCGGGCTTTTCTCATTAGTCTGTCGCATGGATGAAGGCTTGACTTGGACATGCGACAACCATGACTCTGTTGCATGGATGAAGGTTCGATTCGGACATGCGACCACCGTGGCTCTGCCGCATGGATGGAGGCTTGACTCGACATGCGACCATCGTGGTTCTGCCGCATGGAAAGCACCTAATGCGCCGACTAGGCTTTGCCGCACGAATTTCATATTTGTCTTTGTTTGCTCATGCCATATGTCTTCCTTGTGCAGGCTTTGTTCTCCCTCGTGCTGCTCATAATGGAGCATTGAAGGATATCATAACGCCCGTTGTTCGGGATGAAGACCAACTTTATGCGGCGGTTCCTCGTCAAGAATTGATCCAGGAGACGAGGATGAACATCCTGCGTCATGCGCGGAGCTGTCCTTGTTCATGCAGCGTGCTATCTGCGTTTCTCTCCTTTATGCGGCTTGCTACCGGTCATGAGACTGCGATGTCGATGACAGGATTTGGATTAATTGCCATTCCTGTCTTCGGTCTTCTCGCATGATTGTAGAGCGCCTACTCCTGCTCCTTTCTTGCTATCCGTCGGTATGGATTATTTTCCATATACTGAGGTTTACATTGTGGATAGGTGATCCAGAAAGCATTGAGTTATGCTGCGGGCTTGTGTTAGTAGCAACGACAACACGGAGGGGCGCCTCTAATGAAAAATGTTCGTATCAGCGAGACTTCATGGAAACCCTTAAAACATGTTTCCATCATATGTACTAATGACCTTGAATACTAATAAAAAATCCTTGAATGTAATGAATTTCCATCATATGTACTCATGATCTTGAATATTAATCAATATAGTCTCTCATTTTTCAGAATTTATCTTTTTTTGTATTTGTCCCATTGTACGTTGTGGACTTAGGTGGACCTATTACTTCTTGCGCATTGGAGTGCAGGTAGTAGGTTCGAGACAAGCCCTGCCAGAGGTCATATGAACGTGGCAGGTTTAGTGGACTTAACACCGTTGGCGTACTTAGAGTTAAGTACGGATGATAAATTGAGATGACAACCGATACCAGAGGTAATGTGGACGTGATGATCGATAGTCAAACCCAGAAGGTTTGCTCAGAGGTAGTATGGACATGGCAAACACGTCCGGGAGAAATGTTAGGACAGTAGTTCAGAGGTAATATGGACGTGAACTAGCGTTTGAGAAACTCATCGAGGAGTGGTTTGCTGAGTGTGGTCTACCCGGGAATGTAGATAGACCTGAGGGTTACTCCACTGGAGAGATTGTTAGGCCGATAGCTCAGAGGTAATATGGACATGGCTAGCGTCTAACGAGACTGATTTTTGAGTGGTCCCTGTGGGAGTGTGCAGGTGGACCTGAGGATTGCTCCGCTGGAGAGTTTTTGAGGATCCATTATCTGTTGCGTATCCATGACTCCTGAATACCGATAATGGCTTGTTGAGGAAAGGTTCTGTTGTGCATAGGCACTTGCTGGGGATGAAGAACCAAGAGTGTAGACACTGTACATCTGCTTGGGATAAGGGGAGTACAAGTCTAGTTTTGACAGTATTTTTTCAGGAACTTGCCGTTGATGGTGGTATTGGTTGCAGCGAGCCGGTGCATAGGGATACCCAAGGTCTGAAGCAGACTTCGTAGGATAATACTGATGGACGAACCGGGGTCGATGTGCATCCGATCCACTTTGATGGCGCCGATATACCCTGTGTAATATAGAGGGCGTTCGTGCCGATTGTTCTTCAGCAACATGTTTTATTGCGAGAACGTGATGTTAAGTATTACCTCCATCACATTATTGCAGTGGGGGCATGCCGTATGATCTTCAGTTGGCTGCTTGACCTGCGCCAAGTAGGTGTCGGCGTTTTACAATGCCTCACTCAGAGCGTTCCGAGTGTTTTTGGAGAGTCGGAGAAGCTCGAATAGAGAACTTCGCTGGAGTGTTGGCGAGCTGGGCGAAGATGTCGAAGTTGTAGGACTTCTCTAGCCCTTGAGCTGAATCTTTGCGCAGCGGTTTGTCAAAACGTGTTTCTTTCTGCTTGGATTTGTCCGCTGCTAGAGGTTGGGATGGACCCGGATTAGATGTTGTAGGTACGACAATTGGGAGCGCACCATCTTCGGGGATGTCGTACTCTCGTTGGTACGCTAGGCCTGACCTTGTTGTTTCTGCTATAGCTTCTTCGGACTAGATAGAAACCGTGTAGCAGGATTTGGGCTTCCGTTTTTTGGTCTTGACGACGGAAGGCGCTGCTTGCTGCATCAAGTCTGGAGCCAGATCAGGATGGACCCACATAACCTTCCCTCGTGGTGTGGTGAGGGGTATCAGCCCGTCCGTTTGGTCGTGAGCTGACAGGATATTGAGAACCTCCATCGTTGTCCTTGGAGTCGGGATTACTCCGTCTTGGGCTTCCGTTGCCGAGAAGTTACCGAACTGGAGTGATACCATATTAGCAGCAACCGTCTTGTCATCGAAGTCCAAGGCGAGGGTGTTGGTGGTTGAGAGGCTACACTTGCCTTGATGTCTAGAACTGCTTGGGTCGAGGCTTGCATTGACTCGCTCATGGTTTGCATCATGGCCTCGAGGGTTTCGAGGCGCTGTCGATCATTGGGGCCTTCGTGCTCGTCCCCTGTCATGTATGATGTTCTCACATAAGGTGAGATGGATGGGACGGTAGACGTAGCACCTTCCGCCTCAGACTCTTGCAGCGAATAGTCGTCGAAAAAAGTTGGTAGTGCTGTGCCTCCTTCAGACTCCGATGGAACACTACCCCCAGCGTAGGAGGCTGCGTCTTCTTTATGAGGGTGGCTACCCCCCGGGATCTCAGTACTCGTTCCCTGGGAATCACCGTCGTCTCTGAACGATGGATTGTCGTAGAGTTCCGTGGGATTGCGACCCCCAGCTTTTGTAATTATCTGGGGTCCCGAGAAATAGCTACCCCCAGAGGCTGGCATATTCTTCTTTGAGCGGGTGCCCAGAAAAACACCCTTTGTAGGTCCTGTTGCTTGTCCTTCTTGGACCCGCCTTCTCGACACGCTGGTCGAGAGATGGATTGGAGGTGCTGGACTTCCTACCTCTCTTCGCGAAGGGGGCCTTCGAAGCCGAATATCACGAGGCGAAGGGCGGCTCCTCCTTTGGTACTTGCACCTGCTCTCCAGGCTGCTGTCGACTGGGTGCCCTTTATTGCTGTCTCTAGAATGCCGACTGCCTGTTTGCTGGTACTGCTATCTGATTACAGCGATGCCTCGAAGGGGCCATTTCACATGCCGTGGTTGTTTTTCTTACTTTGCGCTTGTGATTGATCACATTGCGCAAGTCATGCGAGGGCTGATTTACCTTTACACCATTGTTATGAGCACATGGGTGTGTGGGTGTTATTTTTGCTCCCTGGCCTGGGTTTCGTGGAAAAACTTTTTGTAAGTCGTCAGCGGAAGACTTTTGAGATCGACCCAGTCCACTTGCCGCTGCGGACTGGACACGTAGGTCGGTTTTGTGTAGCTTTTCGTCCGAGGCACGCATAACAGTCAGCGATGCCTGTTGACTGTCAGCCGAATAAGCATTTTCTTATGCTTGGCGAGCTCGCTGTCACGCACTATATTTTGTGGCCCCACCAAGATCCGGGAAGCTTCCAGAATTCTGCACATGGAGGAAGAGAATTCAGCACATGGCAGAATACACTTTCCATTCTAGAGGCTTCTTTTATAGTTATTTGGCAATAATAACGATGTAAGGAATATTCTTAAGATATAGAATAATTTCTAGTATATTTTCGAGAATAATCTTTGGAATATTTCCATTCCATAAAGTTCCTGTAAGCCCTTGAGACAATATAAATAGGGGGGAGACTCATTTGCTCCTTACAACTGAAAACTTGTAAGCTTTTCCAATATCAATAAAGAAGTCTTCAAGTTTCCATCTTGTTCCACTGTTCTCTATTTTTCTTAGCGAGCTAGCTAAGTTCGTGGTCGGGAAGGCTTGCACGAGTCTTCGAGGAGGAAGTTCATGCACCGCACGGGTCAAAGTGAAGGAAAAATCACTAAGTCCATGACATCGCGCTGCCCTAGACTTCTTCGTCCTTGCACGCGCTGGTGCATAATACGAAGAGTCCAAGTTTGGGTTTTCATCATTCTCAGCATGGCGCATAGGATCAATGCTGCCTGAGATTCGGTCGAAAACAGAGGTTCTGCTGCCGACAGAGCCGCATGCGGCTATCTGCCTGCGGCTGTCAACCGATGCCGCATAGTCGATCTTATGCGGCCTCCTCCTTGGCCGCAAAGAACTTGCATCAATACCAGAACGTCTGGCATCGTAGTGTTTTCCTCTGCCAGAGTTTGAGTGTCGAGCGTTTTCTGCGTCAGACGAGGATGCCGCATGGACATGGACAACCTGGGTGGACGTCTGACGAGCGTCTTCAGCAAGAGAGAGACGGGAAGCACGTGCTCCGCAGTTGGGTGAGGCGCAGTGACCTTTGCTACCTGCGGGTCTTCTTAGGCCTTGCTAGCCTTGGAGAGGGACTTGCGTTGCCCGCAGAGAGCATCTCTTCAAACGCTTGCTGGTCGAAGCGTACTACCAGCATCCTCTGGGTTGAACCCAGCTTGGCCGCATCAGACTGCATCACAACCTTCTCATCAGAGGAGAAGGAAGTCCCCAGCAGAGTCGCAGCCTTGTTCGCCATTAAATTGGAAGTCTAAAAGAACTTACTTTACAACAAACTTAAATAAAGTACAAAGAGGTCATAGACAGACAATCTAAGTACATTTTTTGATTATGTAGCGTGACGATGGAGATTGAGTGCTGCAGTGACTCTTTTACTCCGTTGACGGTCTGATGCAGGCCTGAGGAAGCTCTTTTCTATTCTCTCTCCTGTGCCTGTTGCTCGCCTCTCTTGTGTGGGTGTGCTACCCTGCTATTTATAGCCGCTAGGCTGACGGACTATAGATGCCGCATATGTCTCTATTTGGTGGCCGCATGGGGACTCCTTTAATAGAATGCGGTTGTAACTAGGCCGCATGCTACATGCGTGCTGCCACGTAGCCTTGGTTGGGATATGCGGTTGATACAATCTCGGTGAAGGGGATGTAGTCATTATTGACCCATTATGTGCGCGACCTGGTCAGCTGGACACGTGGTATGCACAAATTGCGTGAGGATCTCTTCGGTTGCAACGAAAAAGATATTGCAAGTTTGAATGCTGCATAACTTCTTTGGCCGTATAGTCGTCCTGGCCTCATATGTGCTATCGTCCGCTCTTGGTCTGATGGACACTTTGGCTTCATGAGGACGAGGACGCATAAGTCGAAGTCGCATGTGTACTCTCGTTTGGCCTTGGTCAAATGGACACTCTGGCCGCATGAGGACGAGGACGCATAGAGTCGAGGCCGCATGTGTGCTCTCGTTTGGCCTTGGTCGGATGGACACTCTGGCCGTATGATGACGAGGCCGCACGAGTATATAGGACCTCAAGGGTTAACTAATATGACAGTCATATTGTAACATTTCCTTATAGCAGCATTTAACATATCATCTGGAATAAAAGAAAATACTCAAAAATAAAATGAACTGACCTTTGATTATTCCTTTTTGCAGGACCGGCAAGATGCTATCGTCAAATTAAGAACAAGCCATATCCAAAATCACGCTACTGCCGTGGTGTTCCTGATCCAAAGATCAGGATTTACGATGTTGGGATGAAGAGGAAGGGAGTTGATGAATTCTCCTATTGTGTCCACCTTGTGAGTTGGGAGAAGGAAAATGTATCAAGTGAGGCACTTGAGGCTGCTCGTATTGCATGCAACAAGTATATGACGAAGTTTGCTGGGAAGGATGCCTTCCACCTTAGAGTCAGAGTACACCCATTCCATGTTCTTCGTATCAACAAGATGCTTTCATGTGCTGGTGCTGATAGGCTTCAGACTGGAATGAGAGGTGCTTTTGGTAAGCCTCAGGGAACATGTGCTAGAGTCAGCATTGGTCAAGTCCTGTTGTCTGTTCGCTGCAAGGACAACAACGGCAACAATGCTCAGGAAGCTCTACGACGTGCTAAGTTCAAATTTCCAGGGCGTCAGAAGATTATCGTTAGCCGCAAATGGTATTTTATTTCATTTATGAACATGAAAGTTGTTGCTCTATTACTCTGACAATATAAGTTTAGCATATTTAAGTCATGTCACCTAACTTCCTCAAGACAATTTTTGTGTGACTTTTAGTAGTATGTTTAAAAATTTAAGACATCAATAATTTGTGATACTGTAATTATATACTCAAAAAAGTGTAGTTTGTGAATGCTCTGATCACCATATTTTGTTTCAGGGGCTTCACCAAATACAACCGCACTGACTATCTGAGGTGGAAAAGTGAGAACCGAATTCTTCCAGATGGAGTCAATGCAAAGGTTTGTCATCTTTATATCTTTTTTTAGACTGATCTACATCATATAGTATGTTGTTTAAGTTATGCAATTTATTCTTGTAGGTTGATCTGTATCATTTCTCCCTTCTTAAATTGATTTCCCTCTATCTTATATGTATTTATTCTATTGTATTCGCATTTAAGGTATTTCATCCTAATTATTTGTATTAGACTGGGCCTTGCAAGCATTAGCCCGGGGGCAGAATTAGTTTGAGGTAGATGATCTAGGATAATTCTTAAACACATGAATTCATCCACCTGACTTTGTATGGTAAAGTGTAAACTATCAATCCAGTCCTTTTATGCGGTTATCAAAATATTGTTTGCATTTGTCCCAGTTCTCTTGATTCACACTGCTTACAGTCATAAAATTTGTTTGATGAATGACAAGATGCATGTGTTGTGTAGGATAACACATGTTAAGAGTCTGCATTTGGGCACAAGGCTGGGTGTGATACTAGGCCTTCCTTTGATATGTGGTGAACAATTGTAAAAATGTCTTATTTTTTTCTAAGATAGTTCTTTTATACGTTAGGACAGCCATTTATCCATTATGTTGGTGAAACTTTCTGCTTTTTATTGGTAGGTGTTCCGCATATTTATACAGCATATTTGATGTAATATAAATATCAGATATAAATATCAAGTATATGTAAACATAAAAAATATTAGTATCTATCTACTTGAGATACAATATGTTATTATAAGGTAAGTTCAATATTAGATATTGGCTCGATTGTCTGCCATTGGGGGTTGAACCAATTTACTGGAAGGGCTCTACCAGTGTTGCATTGTAATCTTGAAAGTGACTGATTTTGTCTTTGGTTTTGAACATGGGCAGAAGGGAGGCAATCCAAAATAGGTATTCATCATAGTTAAGTTTTGGTTGAGACCAACAGGGTAATACTTAGAAACTTGTAAACATACCAGCAAAAGAGTACAAGCTAAATATCTGAGGTATATTATAAAAAGTGAAAGTAAGAGTTCATTTTTAATAATACCTTCATTTCAAAACCTTAGTAAACAAGATATGTATCAGAAAAGAAATGAGCAAAGGGAAAAAGTGAACATGAGTGGCTGGGTTATAATGGTTAATGAACCTCGTCATTTTGTTCTTCCTGTTACCAATCCGAGGGCTGGCACTTATTGTGGGTCTAGGTTATATTTCACCATTCTTATATATCTAGAATGAAATGGGAGTTTGATTCCAGTGTAATAATATAGCTAACCACCTGGTTTGGTTTTGGAAATCCAAATTCAAACCAAATACCACTTCTGTTCCAACTGAACTGTTGACGTTTTGATACGAGTTATCAAACACAGCACTAAACAGTTCCTAACTTAGTCTAAAGCAGAAACATAACAGTTAATATGTAAAGTAAGAAAGGTTCTGTTTCTGCTTTCCTATTATATTTTTCATGATCCAGAGAACTATTATATTGCAATTGCAGTTTTGTTAGAAATCAAATCTGAAAAATTTACCTAAGCTGGCAATAATTTTGAATGTGACTGGTACTTTAACTCCATTTTGTTACTACAATCGAAGTAGATTGTGACCTTTGTTCTGATAATTCATTACATTGTGTATGTGAGATTATTTGTGTTGGAAGTTTTTTGTTATCATTCTTTTAGGATTCAACTACTCACTGTCTCTATATCTTTGATTCATTCTGTGATATTATAGTGTTGGTTTCAGGTGCATATCTTTTGTTCTGTGAATGTTACCGAGTCATCTATGTAGAAGTGCATGTGATTATGTTCTTTAGCATCTCTCTTCCCATATGAAAGCTTCTTATGCATTAGCATTAAGTCCTTTTTACATTTTTTTTTGATGTGGTGCAGCTGCTTGGGTGTCATGGACGACTTGCTCTTCGCCAGCCTGGAAGGGCATTCTTGACTGCTACAGATGCATCTTAGATTCTTAGGGAACTTATTATCAATTTTGAGCGACGCAGTATTTTTGTTTGGATGCTTATTTGGGTCTCTACATTCGAGGAAATTCTTATTTGGAGAATTATGGTTGTAGTTCACAATCTAGATGCAGGATTTACTGCTGGCTGAGACCTCTTTTATCTATTTGCCTGTGGTTGAAACAATTTTTTAAAATCATCAAACTTTTTGCTAGAGAATTGAAATATAGCTCTAGCGAAGATACATTCTTCAATCTTGAGATGTCACCAATCTTTTAATATTTTACCTGTCGCCATTTGTGAAAGGAGTATGGTTGGTTGGATGGTGATACCATGTCCTAAATATGGTCTGATGGTGAGACTTGCATTATTTTGCAGTTCATTGCAGTGATGCTGCTTAGAAAAGAACTTGAATGTTCAGTTGTATTTTGCAGTTCATCTGATCTTCCCTCTAGTATTTTATGAACTGTGTTATCTTCACTAAATTGATATGAATCTCCAGGCAATCAACAAAAACTAGGAGTTGCATTTTCTTCATTTTAAATGTCAAATATTTTGTCAGAAACTCGATCATTATAACAGTATTAACAACTAAAATCTGAGTTTCCCAAACTTGAAATTGATCAGAAATCTAAAACAAGATGAGGGATATGCAACCAAGTCAGCATCCAAGTGACGGAATTTACCAGATCAGATCTGTTGTCCTACATATTTTGTAGCAATGTTTTCGGCTTCTTGAGGGATGTGCAACCATGTCAGCATCCAAGTGACGGGAATTCAACAGATTGGATCTGCTGTCCCACAGTATGTTTTCATCTTACATGTGGGTCCTAGTCGGTATAAAATAAATGTGGAGCCCACATGTAATAGAGTGAGGACAGAATATGTGAGACATAGATCTTCTCTCGGAATTCAAAGGATACATTTATCATGTCAAATAATCAAAAAATTTGCTATGGAAAATATATTTTTAATTAAATTGGCTATAGGGAAACAATTTTTTGAAATTTTTTAGGAGAGGTTCTGCCAACATAGTTGGCGGCGAAGCCAACCCCATTTCAGCCTAGTTCGCGGTATTCGCATGCCCAATATTTTGCCAATAGAATTGTGCATGTGCACTTTTTCGCCAACTGAGTTGGCAAGATTTGGCCGGTCCGGTTGGGGGGGTTCGGTTGGGTTGTTTGGTTATTTGGTTCATCCATTAATGCATGTATTGGTTCATGCATTAAATCTACGGGATTGGTTCGTGCATTGATTTGGGTTGGAGGCTGTGAATGCATAGAGAGGTAGAGAGGTTGGCGGGAATGAATGCATAGAGAGGTAGAGAGGTTGGCAGAGGGAGAGTAATAGAGAATGAAGAGGGAAAGAGGGGTTGAATGCTTGGCAAAACGGACATGAATAGTTTATGTTATTAAGAATAGAGGATGAAGAGCTTCACCTACACAACAATACAACAAAACCGAGAAGTGAGAGAGAGAGAAGCTGAGAGAAACAATACAAAACAACAGAGAAGTGAGAGAGAAATAGTAGCTGAAAGAAGTGAGATAGAAGATCCAACACACTGTGAATAGTCGTTTGTCTCTATATATCGGGACCAATTTGTTATGTGATAATTCTGGATAACACAATACATTCTCGACGGACCACCATATTTAAACCATAGTAAAGACAATGCAACAGTAAGAGTACGCAGATTAACTCATGGATGAAATTCTAAATTTGAGACATAACGTGACACAGTTGTCTCAAATGATAGACTCTATGATAGATGGTAAGTTATTTCAAAAGTTCAATAAAATAAATATTCAAAAATTATACTAAATCATATGTTCATATTTGTTTAAATGGTGTAGTATTAGGTGATATTGCATATAGATCATGGTGGAGAGCTCCTCTTATCAATAACAATCCTACCAATATGAGGAGTTTCGATTCCAACATCGGGCCATGGATGGTGCTAGTTTTCGTAAATTTTATCAACATGTAGTTGGGATCGTACGTATTTTTTTGATAAAAATGTGTGTCTCCATAGTATTTGTTTATATGAATTAATTGGATTCTACTTAATATTTTAGCTTTCAAGTTTGTGTTAAGCATACCAAAATCATCCACTGACAGACCCCTTGAGTACAACGGTAAAAGCATTTTTGGATGGTCTGCAAGGATTTTCGGTTCTCCCGAACCCTCCGTTACATATTCTGTCGGATTATCCTCAAGGATTTGTTAGCCAACGACAAGTACACCCTGTAGGAAGTGTACCAATGTTTGACATCTGGATAGCCCGCCGCAGTAAGATGACGAGGTCCCTCATCAGCAGGCTGTTGAGGGCACTTCTCAGTGGCCTGCTGAGGGGGACTTCTCAATGGGCTATCCAGGGGACTTCTATTGTGTCCTAAACTATTACAATTACTGCATCGGAGATATCTTGAAGATTGATCATTCGCTATGATACAATTCTTCTTTGGCCTTCCCGCTTTGCGTCGTACATCTGATACTCCTATGTGGCCTCTAACTAATGCACTTTGAAGGTTGTAAGAGACTGTAATTGATTCCAATTGCGGCTCATATACACTTCTTAAAGCTTTTTAGAAAATATAGCTAGATAAAAACTCTCGATACTAATATTTTTATAATTACACACATAACATGCATGTACACATGGAAGACAATTATGATACCACTTTAAACATGAACAATATTTTTCATCGAAGCGAACAACATATGTTCTATTTATTTTACGATCTAATATTTCAAACAAATAACCAAGAATACTCAACGTTTGCAGTTGGTGTTTTTCTTTTGTGATACGTGCCATAGTTTTTAACATCTTCAGACAATAATCCGTTTCAAGATTTTCAGTTTTTTGTCCTGAACTGTTATAATATCGGCTCGAATACCATCAAATAATGTTGTTATTGATTTATCACGTAACGTTTTAATCTAGTTATTAAAGCATTCAACAAATCAACGTGTTAATATCTAATCTAGGACAAGGAGAATAAGATGTTATCCAGTGTGATAAAACACGAGTTTCATCATTTACTCCAATGAGCCAATTGTAAATATCTATGTTTTCAGCTTTAATTATTTTAAAGCAATGATTCGCATCTGTTTTATTATAACATATTGCAATAAGCCTAAACTACGTTGAAAATATTTTAATTTACGTACTGATTTTAAATTTTGTTTGAAATGCTGAATACAAAAAAAATGAGACGATTTTGGAAAACTAGCACGCATAAAATTTATCAATCCTTTATATTTATCTGATAAAAAAAATTGTATTCCACGCATTAAAAAAATCTTCAAAAGATGTTTTTAAACCGTTTAAAAACCAAGTCCAAGAAACAGTGTTTTCACTCTCATCAACAGTATAAGAAATTGGATATGATTGATAGTTAGTGTCACACCCTTTCCCAGATTTGGTATTTCTGAATTTTTGAGATTTAAATTTTTTCCTCATAATGTATTCTGCTGTATTTCATGATGGTTCTTGTTCTTATACTGTGTATTTAATTTTTTTTATTGTTTGGAGAGACTACCCGGGACAAGTAGTGTAAACCCCCTGATTTTTCAAGATTTTTAAAACTGAATTTTTCAGAATTTTCTGGAATTTTTCGGGAACTTTTACTAATTAAAAACCAGGATATTTCAGCATTAAATAAAATTAAATATTTTTAAAATATATTAAAATATTATAAAAATAATATTTTTGGGTGTAAAATAAAATACTGGACATAGGATAATTTTACTGGAATTTATTGGACCCCGAACATATTTTTAAAACCCTAAAAACTATTTTTAAAATTTAACCCTGAACCCGGTTCACTAAACCAAACCAAACAAACCAAACCAACCCAAACCCAACCCCCTCAGCCGCGGGTCGGATTCGGGTCAAACTCGCGACCCGAACCCGCGACCCGAACCCGTTTTCAGCCCTAGCGGGTCGGGCCGGGTCTGCCCAACCCCCACTCGCCTCCGACCCGACCCGCCTGACCCTCTCCCCACGACCCAGCCCTAGCCCGCGTCTCCCGCTGCCCTCCGCCACGCCAGGCCACGTCGCCTCCCCCTCCGCGCTGCTCGGCCCACGACCCGCCTCCTCCGCCGCCTTGCTCGGCCCCGTCCCCTCGCCCTCTTTCCCTATAAAACCCTAGCCCTTCCCTCTTCTCCGGCCAATCCCCACGCCGATGATTCCCCCCTGCCGGAAACCTAGCCTCCGCCTCGCCGCCTCCGCTCGACCTCCTCCCTGATCCATCTCCTCCTCCCTGCCGCCGACGACTTCACCTCCACCCGTCCCAGATCGCCTCCCCCGACCTAGCAGCAGCCGTCCGCCGTCCCCCGCCCGCTCCGACGCGCCTCCGCCTCCGGCCAGCGCATCCCTCGCTGCCCCCGGCCTCCCTCCGGCCCGCCTCCGGCCGCCTGAGCTCGAACCCTAACCCTAACCCTAACCCTAACCCTAGGGTGAGCAGCACCCGGACACGACTCACTGTGTCGTGTCGACTCGGACACGGAAAACTCGGTTTCTGGAGCCCTGTTCAGATACCCATTTCTCTCTCCTCGCTGCCCTATTTTCGATTCCGTCTATTACATCGCGAACCCTGCGTGACCCTCTCGGTGCCCGTGCAACCCGCTCGGTGCATCGCGTCCTGTGGCGATCGCGAACCGCGATCCAAAAACAGGAAAAACAATGCCCTGTTTCACCCCGGAACCGAGTACGCCCTGCCAAACGGGACGACTTGGTCGCGTGCGGTCTTCACCGATACGTGTGCACCGTTGATACGGACGTGCGGGATTTCACATAAGTTGATTTGGATGTGCGTGCACACCAGAATCAACGCGTATCCGCCGACACCGTCCCGTATCCGTCAGTTCTGGAACGCATCGTAACTTTGTGTACACACGTCGGATCGAAACGAAACTTGTGCCATCGAACTCGTAGTAATACGCTGGTCCTGTGACCCAAGTTTGGTTCGATTCTGAGAACGTTGACAAAATCGCGTATCGTGGGCCCCACAGGCTCCACCTGACGGGCGATTTTGTGACCGGCTCATCGGAATCCAATTCTGGAAGTTCCGTTGGGTTCGTATCATCGTTCCTGACTTGTTAACACTAAGTTTGACGAATTTGGAGACCTTTGTTCCTGACACATTTTTTGGTGCGAAGCGGGCCACATGTGGACCCCGCTTTGATCCGAAATTGTCATTTTTGCCCTTGTCTCCAAATTGGACTCAAGGACATGCATTTCTAGCTGATTGATATTTTCTGGATCTGATGATGATATTTATTTCAGCAACCGGAGTACTGCCTGCAAATCCCGCTGCTGCCAGAGCTACAATTGGAGCCGGAACCCCAGGCAAGTGTACCTTGCCAAAATTCTGCAGTATTGTTACCTATTTACTTGATTTAATTAATTATTGTACATGCTTAAACCTAGGACCGTGTGACTTACTTAGCTTTCGATTAATAGTCGGGTGCCAACACCGTACGCGGGTTGTGTAAGGTCAACTAGAGATGGATATCGTGACATTTACATTCTCGTACTTGCCATATCAAGTACATTATACCCAGGACACCTGACACTGATCATGAGACAGAATCTTCCTGAAATATTCAAGGTGGTTCTGTATAGGATACAGATTACATGACTTGGATATTATTTTCTTAGATCTTAATAAATGACTTATTGCATTAGTTTGATCTTGCGTGACATGGACATGAGACATTATGAAACTGTGACGTGAGATTACATTGGGTGGGGAGAGATTTACCATAGAAAAGGCTGAATATATATATATAATACTTTAATGGATTATGCCTTAGACTCTGACACAGAGCTTTGGTATCTTACTGGCCCTTCGAGAAAATACTGCTATGGTTTCTTCGACACTGATCCTGTAGTAATCTCAGCCTGAGTATGACTAAAACTCTCACTTGCATATCACTTAGCTGGTTTATTTATTTATCATATTGTTGCATTGATTGCTACACTGTATTTATTTTGGCATGAGTTATTTTGTACCTTGCTATGTCCCCTGAGGACCTGGATCTGGATTATGTCCCCAGGTATAGCCGAAGAGATCTACCCCGAGGTGTACGGAACAGGAGCACTTCTCGGAGCAGAACCAGGAACCGAGGACGAGATCATGCCCGAAGACTTCTCCTGAGTATTGGCTTTACATACTCAAATATTTCTATTTCCAGTTACTTTAATTTATGTCTATTTGCTTTGATGTAACAGACTTATTCTCGGATTGTTCCCCGAGACACTCTTGTTGAGATATGCTCGTTTATATTCATTTGCATTTATTCTGGCTTTTGATATGTGATTATCTGTTGTGGATGAGATTAGTTTAGACTGTGCCTTGTTTCATTGGACCTACTTATTGTTATGCTACAGCTTAAGTACGCCCTGATGGATCCATTAAATTTGGTTGTCCATCGGTGCGTGCTGCTGGCCATTGCCACGTGTCCAGTCCCTCGATATTTTGGGACTGGGGCGTGACATGGTTTTTATGGTGGCCCATGCAGGTCTACGACTAAATTGTTCGGTTTCAACTCAGGGACCGAACATGCCTGCAATAAGAATATGATAAGTTTTAGGATCTCATCCACTTGCTTGAATCATTCTTGATCTCTATATCGACTTCAAAAATAATTTACTTGCATCCTGCCTTGATTCTTCTGTACGCTTCTTATAGTTTATTTTGGATGCAGGGCAATGGATTCACAAGCGTACGACGAGACTCCCGCAGGAACACCACAAGTTGCAGGTGTCACCTATGACGATGAAGTGACACCAGTCGGTGGAGTCCAATCAGCTCAACAGAGCCGTCAAGCAGGTCAACCTACCTTAAGATTCCGGCGTGATGACATCCCACCTTCGCCGCAGTTTGTTCCACCAATGCCCGTATTCCCACAAGGGCAGCCAATTGACGGGCAGCAGATATTCCAAATGATCTACGAAATGATGCAAGCCCAGCAACAAGTCCAACACGAGGCTCAGCGTCGCGAGGCTGATTACTTGAGGAACAGCATAGTAACTGCACTGGAGCAGGCCAACCTACCAGCTCGACGACCATCGATGGGCTCCATCACCGATTTCCGCCAACTGAAGCCCCGTACCTTCTCAGGCAAGGAAGATCCCACAGAAGTTCATGAGTGGCTCACCAACATACAACATCAATTGGAAGCAGCGAAGCTTCCACGGGAACGTTGGATGATTGCTGTCAGAATGCAATTGACGGGCAATGCACATCACTGGTGGCTATCTGAAGAAAGATGGCTCGGACCAGACCGAGTCACTTGGGAGGAGTTCTCCAGACTCTTCCAGGAGATGTACATTCCGGCTATCGCTCGATCAGAACTGCGGGATAAGTTCAATCGCCTCACTCAGGATGCTATGACGGTGGAAGAGTACAACGCTGAGTTCATTCGTCTAAGTCGCTTCGCCCCAACATTGATCTCGACAGAAGAAGAGAAGGCGGAGAAGTTCTTTGATGGGCTAAACTTTGAGCTACAAAGAATGATCGGATCCATCGCACCTACTTCGTACACGGACGTCCTTGCTGCAGCTCGACGTATGGAGCGTGTCATCAGACGAGAATCTAACCTGAAGAGGCCTTCCACATCAGCACCAGCCAGAGCACCGAATGGAGAAGCTGCCAAGAAACTAAATCTGCATCAAGCACCACAGGGAGCTGCATCCAAATCCCTAACTCTTCCTACTTGTCACTACTGCGGCAAGATAGGCCATGTTGAGAAGGAGTGTAGACGTAAATTCGGACTATGCTTAGGTTGCGGATCCAGAGAGCATGCAGTGAGAGATTGCCCTGAGCGTAGAGAAGGAGCACCAAGGGCAAACCAAAAAGCACTACCAGCACCAGGAGGGTATCAACCAAGGCCACCCTTGGCACTTCAAGCAGCACCCTTCCAGCAGGCCCAGCAACAGCAGAGGGCACCACCTCAAGGACGCGGACAAGCTTTCGCGATGACTTTGGAGGACGCTCAGAATCATGGAGTAGCTAATGCGCGTAAGTTTTTATAGTTATCCGTTTCTAGTATTGTTTTAGCTCGTGCCTATTTGGTTCGTGACCTTAGCCCCAACCTAGTAAATTGGAACTTGTTAATAATAACCTAGTTTTTCTAAAAGTTGTAGTTCTCTTGATTTAACTAGATTTTTACTCTGGAAAGTGCATAACTTTCATTCTTAGGGAAACGATATTTTCCTAGGTGTCTCGTGATGTGTTTCGAACAATGCTTGCAACCGTGTCATCTCTGTTGACCGGTTATTCTTTGATTGCGAGGACGCAATCCTTTTAAGGGGGGTAGATTGTAAATCCCCTGATTTTTCAAGATTTTTAAAACTGGATTTTTCAGAATTTTCTGGGATTTTTGGGAATTTTTACTAATTAAAAACCAGGGTATTTCGGCATTAAATAAAATTAAATATTTTTAGAATATATTAAAATATTATGAAAATAGTATTTTTGGGTGTAAAATAAAATACTGGACTTAGGATAATTTTCCTGGAATTTATTGGACCCCGAACCTATTTTTAAAATCCTAAAAACTATTTTTAAAATTTAACCCTGAACCCGGTTCACTGAACCAAACCAAACAAACCAAACCAACCCAAACCCAACCCCCTCAGCCGCGGGTCGGATTCGGGTCAAACCCGCGACCCGAACCCGCGACCCGAACCCATTTTCAGCCCTAGCGGCTCAGGCCGGGTCTGCCCAACCCGCACCTGCCTCCGACCTGACCCGCCTGACCCTCTCCCCACGACCCAGCCCTAGCCCGTGTCTCCCGCCGCCCTCCGCCATGCCCGGCCATGTCGTCACCCCCTCTGCGCTACTCGGCACACTACCCGCCTCCTCCGCTGCCTTGCTCGGCCCCGTCCCCTCGCCCTCTCTGCCTATAAAACCCTAGCCCTTCCCTCTTCTCCGGCCAATCCCCCCGCCGACGATTCTCCCCCGCCGGAAACCTAGCCTCCGCCTCACCGCCTCCGCTCGACCTCCTCCCCGATCCACCTCCTCCTCCCTGCCGCCGACGACTTCACCTCCACCCGTCCCAGATCGCCTCCCCCGATCTAGCAGCAGCCCGCAGCAGCTCCGCCACCCTCGCCAGCAGCCGTACGCCGTCCCCCGCCCGCTCCGGCACACCGCCGCCTCCGGCCAGCGCCTCCCCCGCTGCCCCCGGCCTCCCTCCGGCCTGCCTTCGGCCACCTGAGCTCGAACCCTAACCCTAACCCTAACCCTAGGGAGAGCAGCACCCGGACACGACTCACTGTGTCGTGTCGACTCGGACACGGAAAACTCGGTTTCTGGAGCCCTGTTCAGGTACCCATTTTTCTCTCCTTGCTGTCATGTTTTTGATTCCGTCTGTTGTATCGCGAACCCTGCGTGACCCTCTCGGTGCCCGTGTAACCCGCTCGGTGCATCGCGTCCTATGGCGATCGTGAACCGCGATCCAAAAATAGGAAAAATAACGCCATGTTTCACCCCGGAACCAGTATGCCCCGCCAAACGGGACGACTTGGTCGCGTGCGGTCTTCACCGATACGTGCGCGCCGTTGATACGGACGTGCGGGATTTCAAAGAAGTTGATTTGGATGTGCGTGCACACCAGAATCAACGCGTATCCGCCAACACCGTCCCGTATCCGTCAGTTCTGGAACACATCGTAACTTTGTGTACATACGTCGGATCAAAACTAAACTTGCGCTATCATACTCGTAGCAATACGCTGGTCCTGTGACCCAAGTTTGGTTCTATTCTGAGAACGTTGACAAAATCGCGTATCGTGGGCCCCACAGGCTCCACCTGACGGGCAATTTTGTGACCGGCTCATCGGAATCCAATTCTGGAAGTTTCGTTGGGTTCGTATCATCGTTCCTGACTTGTTGACACTAAGTTTGACGAATTTGGAGACCTTTGTTCCTGACACATTTTTCGGTGCGAAGCGGGCCACATGTGGACCCCGCTTTGACCCGAAATTATCATTTTTGCCCTTGTCTCCAAATTGGACTCAAGGACATGCGTTTCTAGCTGATTGATATTTTCTAGATCTGATGGTGATATTTATTTAAGCAACCGGAGTACTGCCTGCAAATCCCGCTGCTGTCAAAGCTACAATTGGAGCCAGAACCCCAAACAAGTGTACCTTGTCAAAATCCTGCAGTATTGTTACCTATTTACTTGATTTAATTAACTGTTGTACATGCTTAAACCTAGGACCGTGTGACTTACTTAGCTTCCGATTAATAGTCGGGTGCCAACACCGTACGCGGGTTGTGTAAGGTCAACTAGAGATGGATATCGTGACATTTACATTCTCGTACTTGCCATATCAAGTACATTATACCCAGGACACCTGACACTGATCATGAGACAGAATCTTCCTGAAATATTCAAGGTGGTTCTGTATATGATACAAATTACATGACTTGGACATTATTTTCTTAGATCTTAATAAATGACTTATTGCATTAGTTTGATCTTGCGTGACATGGACATGAGACATTATGAAACTGTGACGTGAGATTACATTGGGTGGGAAAAGATTTACCATACAAAAGGCTATATATATATATATATATATATATATATATATATATATATATATATATATATATATATATATATATATATATATATATATATAATACTTTAATGGATTGTGCCTTAGACTCTGACACAGAGCTTTGGTACCTTACTGGCCCTTCGAGAAAATACTGCTATGGTTTCTTCGACACTGATCCTGTAGTAATCTCAGCCTGAGTATGACTAAAACTCTCACTTGCATATTACTTAGCTGGTTTATTTATTTACCCTATTGTTGCATTGATTGCTATACTGTATTTATTTTGGCATGAGTTATTTTGTACCTTGCTATGTCCCCTGAGGACCTGGATCTGGATTATGTCCCCAGGTATAGCCGAAGAGATCTACCCCGAGGTGTACGGAACATGAGCACTTCTCGGAGCAGAACCAGGAACTGAGAACGAGATCATGCCCGAAGACTTCTCCTGAGTATTGGCTTTACATACTCAGATATTTCTATTTCCAGTTACTTTAATTCATGTCTATTTGCTTTGATGTAACAGACTTATTCTCGGATTGTTCTCCGAGACACTCTTGTTGAGATATGCTCGTTTATATTCATTTGTATTTATTCTGGCTTTTGATATGTGATTATCTGTTGTGGATGAGATTAGTTTAGACTGTGCCTTGTTTCATTGGACCTATTTATTGTTATGCTACAGCTTAAGTACGCCCTGATGGATCCATTAAATTGGGTTGTCCATCGGTGCGTGCTGCTGGCCATTGCCACGTGTCCAGTCCCTCGATATTTTGGGACTGGGGCATGACAAGTAGAATACCCATTGGCATTACCATAGACCCCGTTTAGAAGAGGTGGTTGTGATCACTCAGACCGTGGAAGGTAGAGGCTAAGAAGCCACTCTAGGCACGTACATCTTGCTCAATGGTGAAGCCATAGATTCTCAAATTTTTGCATATATATGATTAATTAAAATTATGTTTGATGGAAAATTTTCCTCTTGATGTTGTCATTAACTTTAGTTCTTGGAGTTTTTGGTTTTGATGGATGATTTTGAGTAGATCTGAGTTTCAAGTTAGGATTTTCTATGGGTTCCATGAGTTTTTTTTGGTTTTGATCTATTAAAACTTAGTATTTTCGAAAACTAGTTGTTCTCTGTGATAAAGCTTTTCATTTCGTGCAATTTGGCTTTTGAATCACTTAATTTGGAGTTAAATTAAAGTTTTTATGGCCAAAACAAGTTCTGGACTCATGTTCTCGGACATGTCCTGACAGGGACGATGAGCAGTGCCGCGCATGGATTTTTGACCATGTATGGAAGTGCGTCGTGCGCACCACCTTGCCACGAGCAATGCGCCACGTATGGATTTTTGGCTGTGGGCTGTAACACCCCGTTCGTTCCAGCGGACCTACCGATTCAAACGATAATAGTGCATGTCCCGACTAGCTTTGCTCAGGCGAGAATACTCGTTTGAGGCAAATGATATCCAGACTTGTCCCTACAGAAATTTGGCTTAGGCTTTCAGAGGCTCGCTTGACGTATCGCTCGACCGAGGCGAATCATCGCTAAGGTGGGTGGCTACCGTGAACTTGTCTTTTCTTAGCCAGCACACTTAAAATCTGGAATGATACATGCTAGTCGTTAGGTGAATCACCCCTGCATGCTAATAAGAATACAACGCACCTAGCTAAGGAAATAATCCCAACTTGTATTGCTTATGCTAGAACATGGAAATAAAACATTACTTATATATATGTTCAGACCCTCGCATGCTACCCTAGAACGTGTCGCTCGGGAAATCCCTTACGATCTCACTCCTTGGCTTACCTTCGGGCCCGAGCTAACGTTAATGCTTGTGTTTATATAAATGCATGCTTGTCTGATTGTATGTTGCCTTATTTTCATCCAAACCCTGGAAGACTACTAAGCAGTCGTTCCGTGCCTGAACGAACCTGAAAGTATCCGGGACCGTAATTTCGCCAAGGAAGTTCCCGATCCAGGGGATTGCATCATGTCAAGTATAAATAATCATACTCCTGTGACAAGACTCATTTAAGTATTCGGATCTCTGCTAGTCTCCCTCGAGCGGGCTTACCTCAGCCCAGGAGACTGTGCACATCCAATGGCTAAGTGAATTCATGTTCAAGTATCTATTGTACTCATGTATCTCTTAAAATTGGAAATACCCTGACATGCATGTCGTGGACAACTTGGAAACACGGTACGTTCCGCGGACGGTCCCCAGGGCACTGGGACCGATCCGATCCGGACGGAATATCATGATAGTCTTTCGAGCGGGTGGGTTGGTATGCTTCGCCTCGAGAACCTAGCATTGCATATCACTCTCACCCAAGACTAAATTGGTCCTTTATGGCTATGCCAGCGACTCCTGTTCATATAGATAAGTCATTCTCGCTTAGCGGCTATCCGCGTACGAGTCATTGTATCTCATCAAAGAACAACTGAACACCTGAACGATCTGGATATAACGACTCTCATGTTGCATATGTTATTGCCTTGGTTTTTATTATTAATGCCCCTGAATGTTTATGCTTGCCCGTGCTTGAATTAATAATATTTGCCTTGGACAGGGAAGGACAAATGGTAAGTTGGTAAGTCTCGCCGTGTTTTCTCTCATGTCGTACGGCGCACTGCCACACGAGTTAGGCTATTTAATATTTGCATAAAACTGATCCTAAGGCAACTAGAAAGACAACTTAATAGTTGGTGCACGGAACTTATATTACGTGTTTGGATTTGTCGAGCGAGCTAGTAGCTTCCCCACCAGTGCATTCAATGTACTGATAATCCACCAGTTTGTATGTAGGGTACGGGAGAACCTCATTCGGTACGGATGCCTCCTTCGTGCGTGCTAGGCCAGGAGTTCCCTCTTAAGCCTTGGGACGCTGCGTCCGAAACTGAAGCACATATACAAGATATAATGTTGTGAACATTGTCTGAACATCGCCTGTACAATCATTCCACTATTGTAGCCACTTGGCACACTTTTACTGTTTTAGAGAGAGAGGCTTGAGCGACTTGTAATCTCGGCTATATAACGCCTGTAAAACTTATTTATATCAATAAAAGAGTTGCTTTAATTTAACTTGTGTTATTCAATGCTTCAGCTATATTATCGACTCAGTGAACCTGTTACCAAATCGCCTATGCGTTTATGACTCCACTGCACTCAGACAATCTGTGCGACTCTGTAGCTTAGATGTGCCAGCCTTTCATAAATACCCTTTCTTGTGCTTCATTGTAGTTGCACAATATTTGTTACAAACGTCCATTCTTAAATTCAAATAAATTCAACTTTGTATCTTTATTCGTTCCAATCGAAATTTGAGATACAACCTTGACCCGTTTTATGAAATCCAATTTATGACAATATTCTATTCTGAGTCTACTACATCTATTATACTTGTGTTCCACCCAATTTTAATCCTATGTACTTTCAATTAATTAAAGAACACCACTTACACTAATTTTAATTAAATTGGTGTAAGGATCCAACCTAACCCAAAACTTGACCCAACACCAACCCAAACCCCCACTCACCCCCTCAAGGTTTATACTAAATACCACACACCCCTTTTATCCACTATATCACACCAAACATGGTATTTTTCCTCATCAAATCCCAAATTCCAAATCCCACTATTTGTGCAATTTTCTAATTATTGGGGGCTTTTATGCAAAAGTGCAATGAGGTGTCCACCTTCTATTGGACCCAACACATGAAGAAACATTATTCTCTTTCATTGACCGGTCACATATAATTTTTCCCCATATTTTGGAGTGTGCAATACTCAAACCTCTCCCCTAGCCATCCTAGCCCTCCATCCACACACACACACACACCATCCTAGCCATCAAATTTCCTTTATAAAAAAGCCAACCCCATCCTAAGGAGTACATGGCCGACCCTAATCCCTAGGTTTTAATCACCTTCTTCTCCCTCATACAAAAACTATCACCTCCCCATTATTTTTTCATCACCATCAACCCTTTCTTCAAAACCAAAACCCTAACTCTCCATCACCTTCTTCTCCCCTCTATTGTTCACCGCCGGAGCTTCACCTTCCCGGCCATCTCCTCCGGTCAGGACCACCCGCCACATAACAACCATCACCACCACCGCCGGGACACCTCCTCCGCCGACTGCAACCACCGTAATCCCCATCACCATTGACTTCTCCCCATCTCTGACCGTTCTTCTGCGGTCATGACAGTCGACATCACCTACAACCGCCAACCCCGGTCGTCATCTCCATAGCACCACCACCCTCATCCATCATCCCCGATCTCATCATCATCATCACCACCTTCCTCAACCTCGCTACCACCGTCTCCACCATCGTCACCACCACCTTCCCACGTCCCCGACTAGACCAGCTGACTCCACCGCCACTATTAACATCATCGACACCGCCAACCAATCACCACAGCCACCTCGCATCTCGGCCATCCTCGAGCCATCCCGACTTCCTTGTTCACCCACGACCGACCTTCCTCCCGTCGGCAGCAAGCCACCACCCCATCACCACCAACACACAGCAGTCGGCCATCACCCCGACTTCCTTCGCTCCGTCGGACCACCTCCTCAATAGCGTCATCTTTCCTGTTCTCCTCCTCCCACCTCCGGTCATCCACTACCGGAGCACCATACCTCGACCACCACAGCCCGGCCACCATCACCTTCATCAGCCCGTCCTCCCCGAGCAGTGTTACTCCGGTCAGCGACCTTCCTCGACATCGACTACCCCCACACCCAGTCACGTGCACGCCAAGGTTCATAACTTGCCCTTCTTTCGTGTGTGCGTTGTGTGATACTGTGTCGATAAACCTAATAACTAGTATGTGTGTATGTGCATGTATGTATAATAATTAGGTTTAATATATGTATATACTCCATGGGAATTTGTTATTAGTATTATATATGTGGTATGGCCATAGGTGTTAGTTGATTGCCTTTTGTACACTAACATTATACTAACATACCAACTAGGACCTGTGTTAGCGTTACACGAGATTTGGAGATTTGAACATGTGTTAGTGTTAGTTGTTTGTCTTGTTGTGCACAGTATTCGAGGATATAACACTTGTGCATTTAGACGTGCACACTTGACCCTGTTTGTTGACCAGTTATCACCCTTGCGTAATTTCTGAGTGCAGTGTAATTGTGTTTAGATGCATACTAGTGTAACAATTGATGTTATATTATTGTTATATTATGTATATAGGACCGTTGGATCGTTCAGGCGAGACTTCAGGAACATGATTTTGGTACTCGCAGCTTGAGGATCCAGACAAGTATACCTTGCCTTGTTGTACTGTTTAAATTCAGTTATTATTAGTTGCATATTTTATTTAATATTATATAACTGTGCACGTCCGAGAAAGACTCGGGTGCAGTCAACGAAGTCATTAATGTTAGGTCTTGTGTCTGACCTAGTGTCTGTAGACCCACCTAAATTTATGGAGTTATCAATATGACTCCCCAGGCCTTGACATGTATCATTGTACGTCACAGAGTGAGTTCATGTAGGGACACATGCTTTATGCTTGACTGGCCATCGGTGTGAGCAGCACGTGTGACGATATTTAGCTTAGTTGTATATTTCTTTAGTGACTTGCATTAT
Source organism: Iris macrosiphon (assembly GCA_036927795.1). Classification (NCBI taxonomy): domain Eukaryota; kingdom Viridiplantae; phylum Streptophyta; class Magnoliopsida; order Asparagales; family Iridaceae; genus Iris; species Iris macrosiphon. The sequence continues at coordinate 17,953,943 of JAYESA010000004.1, forward strand.
AGTACGAGATGTCCACGTCGTATTCGTGACTTGTACATTGGTATTGGGCGGGAAAGACAATTAGTAGGCATATAGGACAGACATTTGGCTACCGTAGTTTCAGAGTAAACTACGGGGTCGTGAGTCTCAGTGTTACCCGGTTATGGGTCATGTGTTACCCGGTTATGGGCTCAATGTTACCCGGTTATGGGCGTATATGCTTGTCGATACATCCGGCAGAGGTTACTAGCTGCGCGTTATTATGATCGGTGATGCAGTCAGTATATACTCCTGGCATCCAATTTACAGCTAATGCCAAGTACTTAGCCTCTGGCTCGACGCTACGCTTTATACCTTTCACCTACCCATACGTACCAAGGTTGTCTTCAAGTGCATTTCACTTAGCTGGTTAGTTAACCCTCGATTTTTTACAGTATTTACTTTATGGCATATATTTTTTGTATCTTGTTACGTCCCTCTGAGGACCTGGTTCCCTTCCAGGTTATTTGTGCAGTTTGTAGGATGCTTGATCTATTGTAGTGTGGACATTGTTGCAAGTATCTTTATATTTTTAGCTATTACAGTCATGTACTACTTTCCATTTTTTATTCTGCTTTTATAGCCTAGTATTTATAGGCCTATGTTGTTCTTTTGGCCTATTCGAACAGATGTATTATTGGGCTGCAGACTGATGATGCTTATCGTTCTTTCTTGAGATTTATTTACCATGGATTGAGATTAAGTTTACTTTTTGTATGTTAGAAGTGGACTATTAATTGGTTTACTTCACCGTGGACAGCGTAAGTACACTTCGTCGGGTCTATTAAATTGGAAAGCCCTACGGAGTGTACCAGCTGACCATTGCCACGTGTCTGGTCCCATACATTTTGGGACTGGGGCATGACATGACTCACAAGATTTTTTGTTACAACCAAAGATAATTTTTTTCACAGTTAGTGTTGACCAAGTGTCCAATTGACCGAGTTATGCACACAACAACCCCGAGATCTCTTCAAACAGAAAATCCTAACCAAACCCACGTGGCAGTTTGCTTGCACCATGCGGCAACAGTTGTAACCGCATTCTGTTGAGGGAGCCTTATGCGTCCACCAAACAGAGGCATATACGACACCCATAGCCCTCAGTACAATGGCTATAAATAGGAGTAACTGGAACGTTCTAAAGATCATTTTTTTCTGCTTCAGAGAGAGACCGAACCAAAATGTTGGTTGGCTATCTGCAAATTCATACTAAAACCAAGGAGATAAGCTTCTGCGTCCGGATCATTGACTGAATAAAAAGAGTTGCTACACTCCTAACCCTCCATCGTCACCCCCTAGATCAAAATAAATTTGTACATAGATTGTCTCTTAGGATTCTTCTCTGTACTATCTAGTTTGTTAATCAAATCAAGTTCTCTTAGTTCTTCCTTTTGATTTAAATGGCAAACATGATGGCGACTCTGCTGGGGACCGAATTCTCCTTTGTTGAAAAATTGGTGATGGAATTCGATGTGGCCAAGCTTGGCTCAACGCTTTGCTTCGACCAGCAAGCGTTCGAGAAAATACTCTCTGAAGAAAGTGTGAATCCTTCGCCAAGGCAAGCCAAGCCCATGAAGACCTGCAGAACGTGGATAGCAAAGGCCATTGCACCTCGCCCAACTGTGAAGGAGGCAATCTCCGCCTCTCAATCTGTTGCTGAGGAAGTCTACGTCTATGCGACATCTTCGACTGGTGCAGGAACTACTCAGCACTCTGTATCTGGCAAAGAAAAATACTACGATGCCAGATGTTCTGGGGCTGGGGCAGGTCCTATGCGTCCAAGAAAGAGGCCGCATAATACTGTCCATACGACGTTAACTTATACCTGCAGGAAGACAACCGCATGCGGCTCTGACAGCAACAAAACTTCTATTTTCGACCATATCTCATGCGGCGTAGATCTTATGCGACCTACTGAGAGTGGAGAAAACTCAAATCTAGACTCTTCTTACTACGCATTTGCGAGTGCCAAATTGAAAATGTCTAGGGCAGTGCGAGCTCGTCAAGCTCAAGCAACTGCTCATGCGACTGGTCGCCAACTGGCATCGCTAAGTATTACACGGGCCTCTGACGGAAAGTTGTATAAAACTGACCCATGTGTCCAACCCATAGGGACCAATGGACAGGGTAAGTCTCAAAAGTCTTTCACCGGTACATCGGGGCTAGTTCATGTACGAACCCTAGGCCAGGAAGCAAATACAACACCTGTGCGTCCGTGTGGCCGGGATACCCAGACTCACAAAGAGGATGCAAAGGTAAAACACCCTTCGCATGATTTGCGTAACATGATTACTCACAAACGTAAAGCAAGGGAAATAACTGTGGAGTACGACGTACCCTCTCAGAGGCACAAGCTGCTCCAACATCATTATCAACTGCTGCTGCAATAAAGCAGTAATACTCACAGACAGACAGTCGGCCTTCCATCGACTACACATGAAAGCACCTACCCGACAGCAGTCCGGAGATCAGGTGCAAGTATCAGAGGAGGAGGAGTTGCCCTTCCGGCCACCAAGGGAAGAATGCAGTCAAACACCTCCAGTCCGACCCTTTCTACTACTGCATCGCGAAGGCGATTACCCAGAGGGCTGACAATACCACCTGCGGAAGGCGTTTTCCAATGCACCCACTCAAGGAAGAAGCCGTCAGCCCCTGGAGGTAGTTCTTCCTTAGAACCCCTGGGGTGGTCCAAGCTGGGGGTAGTGTCCCCCTGGACATACGCAACAACCCAGCATTCCATAAAGATAGTGAATCTCAAGGGACAGATGCCGAGTTCTCTGGGGGTAATCACCCTCATCAAGAAAATATACCTTCCAAAGCTGGGGGTAACATTCCCTTCGAGTCTGAAGAAGATGTAGCACTTTCGACTTTCCCTGAAGACAACGATTCTGAGGAAGCTGACAGCAATGTGCCTAGGATTAATGTAGCATATAGGGCTGGGAGTAGCAATCCTCCGGAATTGGAAGACGGTGCGATAATGCCTACCTCCCCTGAAGACTGTAACTCCCAAGGAACAGACAATGACCGACTGGAGGGAAGTCACCCTCGAATAGTCATAGCATCATCTGAAGATGGGGGTAGCATCTCCTTTGAGTCTGAAAATGATGTAACGATCCTCGTCTTCCCTGAGGATACTGCGACTCAGGAACCGAAGGCAAAAGGGCTCAGCGATTGCCAATGACTTGATGCTCTTGAGGCAATAATGAACACCATGAGTGCCATAATGCAAACTCTGGTCTAGGCAATTCTGGAGATCAAGGCAAACATGGTCTTGCCACCCTCAGGGCCCGCAATAACTCTGCAAGTCGGGAGTAGCAATTTTCTGGTAATCCATACCAACCCATCATGCCGCAAGGACAGTGATCCCCAAGAATCAGAAAATATCATGTATGGGGGTAGTCTCCCTCGACAAGGCAGATCAGTGTCCAAAGCTGGGGGTAGAATTTTCTCTGAGTCCAAAAACGATACAAAATTATCGGTCTTCCTTGAGGACCGTACGAATCAGGTATCGAAAGCCCCAAAGCCAAAGAGGACTTCCTCCTTCAATGACAACGACATCATTAAAATCTTCAATATACTGATGAAGGGAAACAAACTTCGGCTACCTAACATCAGATGTCCTGAAGAGGCTGACAAGGTCGATGCCCCAAAATATTGCCTCTTTCATCGGTACATTCATCATCCAACCAAAGACTGCTCTGTGTTGAAGAGATGTATCCGACAATTGATTGATGCCAACGAGCTCATCCTCGACTTCGAGGATAGGACAGTCATTATGACCATAGTGTCCCTCCAATTAGGTGACTTCCTAGTGACGGAAGCCCAGGCAACCAGGGATATCGTCAGCCTCCCGCCGGCTCGCAGCAGAGTAACAGGCTTGGTATTACTTACAACCCCAAGAGGTGAGGTCATTGCTCAAAAACTAGTACAACAAATAGTGCCTTCAATGACTAGGTCAAAGGGAAAGCAATGCAGGTCAGGCTGTAGGATCCTTGCTTTAAAAAGTACCAATTGTAGACTTCATATGCTCAGTGCAGCTCAACAAGTCTCCTTGTGCACAAAAGATAAGTCTCACATGAATCATCAGCAATGACGCATGATAGACAACGTTCTATTGTACGCATCCAAGCAAGTCTTCAGTACTTCTCGTTGTAACAAATCCTTATGGGCAACAGACAATGTTCCCCTGCACGATATACAAAATGTACAACAAGCGGTGGTCCTTGACGTGGTAGACAATCATGCGCATGTTGCAGTGATCCTATGCTTACAACTCAGCCAACTCGGTCATGTATACGTGGCAGTGTTCCTATGCACAAAGCTCCTTATTCGGCGCAGGCTAAGTCATCAACAGTATTCAACGCAATAAATGATGAGCTGCCCCAGTTCCATCATTACAAACAATAATTAATCCATTTCATATCGAAGATGGGATACGACCACCAAAAAGCTGAAGGTCTGAACTTTGGCAAAAGGATGACGTACTCCTTTACAATCCGATAGTTATTACAATAGTACTCATAGAGGGCTAGGATATAGAGATGCTTGTATGCGCCATGACTCACAAGATGGCAGACGAATCCCAACCTAAAGGGGAGGGCCGGTTCATTATAAAAACCATGTTTTCCAACGGCGCATACCGGCTAGGAAAACCCAACAGTGAATTGCTCCTGATGCCTATCAACGACAAGTTTCTCAAGAAAGTACTACGTATAAACTAGATTTATACTTCCCTCATCCCCAACAGGACAACCCAGATGTATAAATCAACTCTTAGTTCTTCATCCCCGACAAGTGCCCATATGCAACATTCTTCCATTTTTTACAAATTCTCATAAAACCCATCATCTGTATCCTGGAACCCTAGATACGCAACAGATGATGAGTCCCCAAAGTCTCCCCAGTAGAGTGGTCCTCAGGTCCACCCGCACAATCCTGCAGTGCCAGTCAAAAACTAATCTCTTTAGACGCTAGCCATGTCCATATCACCTCTGAGCTATTATCCCATCAATTTTCCCAGCGGAGCAATCCTTAGGTCTACCTTCATGTTCGAATAGACCACACCCAGCAAATTACTTCTCAGCGAGTTTCTCGGACATCGGTTCACATCCATATTTCCTATGAACTGCTGTCCTAACATTTTTCTCCGACTGAGTTTGACATGTCCAAGTGACCTTTGAGAAAACCTTCCGGGTTTTTGGCTATCGATCATCACATCCATATTACCTTTGATATCAGTTGTCTTCCAATTTATCACCCGTTCCTAATCCAAGGTACGCCAGCGGTGCTAAGTCCACAAAAACTGCCACGTCCATATTACCTATAGCAGGACTTGTCTCAAACCTATTACTTGCACTAACGTGTGTGTAAAAAGTAAGGGGTCCACAAAATCTATCACATCCATATTACCTCTGATAGGGATTATTTTTGAATTTATTATTTTCACCCAACGTGCGCAATAAATAATAAGTCCACCAAAAAAATTTCCAGTAGGGTTTGCCATGTCCTTCGCACCTCTGAGCAAACCTTTCGGATTGGTTATCGATCATCACGTCCACAGTACCCCTGATATCGATCATCGTCTAAACTTATCACTCGTACTCACCAAGGTACACCAGCGGTGTTAAGTCCACAAAAACTTTCACCTCTGGCATGGCTTATCTCGAACTTATTACTCGCACTCTCGTGCACAAGAAGTAATAGGGTCCACCAAAAACCCCCCGTTGGAAGCCCGCAATGGAAACGAATAGTTCAAATTCATATTACCTCTGAACTAATTTCTTTTTCCCCAGCAGAGAAAAAGTCAGTTCATGTTCATATTATCCCTGAACTATGTCTCTCCAATTTCCTCACAGAATCATATCTTACCATATCTATATTACCTCTGAGTAAGATATTTCCAGAACTTTTCCATGTCCATATCACCTCTGAGTAAAGTTTCGCTCTTCGACTTTTCTGCTATCACGTTTACATAACCCCTGATAGTGCTAGTCATTTCAGCTTAATATCCGTACTTAAGGTATGACATGGGTAATAAGTCTACAACCCAAGAGTTTGCCATGTTCATATTACCTCTGAGAAAAACTTTCGGGTTGGTTATCGATCATCACGTCCACAATACCCCTGATATCGACCATCGTCTAAACTTATCATCCATACTCGCCAAGGTACACCAGCGGTGATAATTCCACAAAAACTATCACGTCCATATTACCTCTGGCAGGGCTTATCTCAAACATATTACTTGCACTAACGTGGGCAAAAAGTAAGGGGTCCACAAAACCTATCAAGTCCATATTACATGTGATAGGGATTATTTTCAAATTTATTATTTATACTCAACATGCACAACAAATAATAAGTCCACCAAAATCCCTCAACGGGATATCCCTAAAAAGTTACGGTATGGTGCTACATTCATATTATCTCTAGTACAATACCCAAAAGTCCACAACATACAAAATTAAAAAAAAGACTTTATTGATTAGTATTCAAGATCATGAGTACATATGATGGAAATTCATTATATTTTAAGAGTTTTTATTAATATTCAAAGATCTTGAGTACATGTTAGGGAAATCCCTTTTAAGGATTTCTATGAGTTCTGGCCAACAAGAACCTCTCCCATTAAAAGGTGCCCCGTGGTGTTTCTGTCACGGACACAAGTGGTCCCAACAACAGAGCTCAAGACTTTCTGGCTCACCACTCCACAGTGCAAACCTTAGTATATGCAATCTATACTGATGGGTAGAAAGGGAAGAGCATGAGCAGACACTCTACAAACAGGCAGAAAGACCGACGACAAAAATGATAATTAATCCAAATCCTGTCATTCTTGTCCATGCCCCCAGTCGGTAGCAAGCCATATTAGAGGGAAGAAATACAGCTAGAATGCTGTGTAAAGAAGGATGACTCAGCCTGTGATGCAGGATGTTCATCCTCGTCTCCTGGATCAATCCTTGTTGAACTGTCCTCGTCTCCGGGATCAGTCTAGGCGAACCATCTGTAACACCCCGTTCCGCTCAAGCGGACTGCCGTCTCAAACGGCAATCGTGCAGCTGTCCCGACCCACCTTGCCTCAAATAAGAAGCAAAGGATATCCAGACTTGCCCCTATAGGAATTTGGCTTAGGCTTTCAGAGGCTCGCTCAGACGTATCGCTCTACCGAGGCAAATTATCGCTATGGTGGGTGGCTACGGTGAACTTGTCTTTGCTTAGCCAGCACACATAAAATCTGGAATATTCATGCTAGTCGCTAGGTGTTTCATCCCTTGCATGCTAATAAATCCAACGCACCTAGCTAAGGGAATAAACCCCAACATGTATTGCTTGCTAGAACATGGAAATAAAATACTGCTTATATTCAGACCCTCGCATGCTAAGTCCCTAACGGTTTCAACTCTCGGCTAACCTTCGGGTTCGAGCAACGTGCCTGATTATGTTCCTTAGAAACGCATGCTTGTCTGCTTGAATGTTACCGTATTTTCATCCAAACCCCGGGAGACTACTACGTAGTCGTTCCGTTCCTGAATGAACCTGCAAGTATCCGGGACCATTGGGTCGCCAAGGCAATCCCCGAACCAGGGGCACGCATCAGGGTAACGAATACTGAACGTGAATCCTTTAACGTGACAACTGAATGATAATTACATCAAGTTTATATCTGAACGAGAATCACGTCACGTAACGAACGAATCGCAGCTCTTGGAGCAAACGCTCGTTCAGATCACGAATCAATGGATTATCATTTAAGTTGTGGATTAAAACTGACCCTGACCTGCATGTCGCAGACAACTTGGAAAAAGGTGATCTTCGGATCTCGTTCCACGGGCGGTCACTGGGGCACTGGGACCGACCCGATCCGGATTGAACCTCACGATAGTCTCACGTGCGGACAGGATGGTGTGTAGCGCCTCACGTGCTTCGTTGCATACCATCCTTGTTCAAAGACTAAACGGTCCTTTATGGCTATGCCAGCGACAAACGTTCATATAGATAAGTCATCCTCGCTTAGCGGCTATCCGCGTGCGAGTCATTGCATCGCATCAAGAAACAACTGAACACCTGAACGATCATGTTAAAACGACCCTCATGTTTGCATATGCTATGCCTCCTGAACGTTATACTTGCCCGTGCTTGAATTAACACTGTTTGTCTCAATGTTTGCCTTGGACAGGGAAGGAGATGGTAAGTTGGTAAGTCTCGCCGTGTTTCCTCTCATATCGCACGGCGCATTGCCACACGGATTAGGCTATTCAAATCTTGCATGAAACTGATCCTAAGGCAACAAGAAAAGGCAACAAGAAAGACAACTTAATAGTTGTGCACGAAACCTGTACTACGTGTTTGGATTTGTCGAACGGGCGAGTAGCTTTCCCACCAGTGCATTCAATGTACTGATAATCCACCAGTTTGTATGCAGGGTGCGGGAGAACCTCGTTCAGTGCGGATGCCTCCAACGTGCGTGCTAAGGCCAGGAGTTTCCTCTGAAGCCTTGCAACGGTGCATCCGGGACTGAAGCACATATACAAGACATAATGTTGGAGCGTCGCCTGACCATCGCCTGTACAATCATTCCACAGTTGTATCCACTTGGCATGCTTTTACTGTTTCAGAGAGAGAGGCTTGAGTGACATGTTGGTATCAGAGCCTGGCTTCTACGCCTTTGGACTTCGATTCGATGTCTCTGTTTCGAAAGCTCGTTCGTGGGTTATGTGCACGCTCTCTCTCAATGCCTCGATGGGTTGTTCCAACAATAAGTCTAAATACTTTCAAAATGTATTTTAAATGATATGATTGCTTGTCTGGTTGTATGCTGCGAGTGGCCTTTGTGCCAACCTGTGCGAACCCTTGAGAGTATCGCTAGTAACTTGTCTAATTTTTACTAACTCTAAGTTTGGTTGAATGCATCTATTCGAGGGACGCCTTGAACTAGTGCACCATCCAAGACTTAAGAAAAGGTAAAACTCGAGTGCTAAGACTTCGCTATCACTAAGCTGGTTGACGTGTTCACGCTAGAAGTGCACTTCGAAAGTGCGCACGATCCAGTCTAAGCGATATGCTGATTTTGACGCTTGTGCAAGTGAATATCCAAATGAACAAGTGCAACGACTTGTCTAGGATTGCCTCGACCTTAGATCACTGTTTATCCTTAGTAAGTCTCGAGGATGAGACTTTTTCTAAGTTGGGTAGGATGTAACACCCCGTTCCGCTCAAGCGGACTGCCGTCTCAAACGGTAATCGTGCAGCTGTCCCGACCCGCCTTGCCTCAAATAAGAAGCAAATGATATCCAGACTTGCCCCTACAGGAATTTGGCTTAGGCTTTCAGAGGCTCGCTCAGACGTATCGCTCTACCGAGGCGAATCATCGCTAAGGTGGGTGGCTACGGTGAACTTGTCTTTGCTTAGCCAGCACACATAAAATCTGGAATATTCATGCTAGTCGCTAGGTGTTTCATCCCTTGCATGCTAATAAATCCAACGCACCTAGCTAAGGGAATAAACCCCAACATGTATTGCTTGCTAGAACATGGAAATAAAATACTGCTTATATTCAGACCCTCGCATGCTAAGTCCCTAACGGTTTCAACTCTCGGCTTACCTTCGGGTCGGAGCAACGTGCCTGCTTATGTTCCTTAGAAACGCATGCTTGTCTGCTTGAATATTACCGTGTTTTCATCCAAACCCCGGAAGACTACTACGTAGTCGTTCCGTTCCTGAATGAACCTGCAAGTATCCGGGACCATTGGGTCGCCAAGGCAATCCCCGAACCAGGGGCACGCATCAGGGTAACAAATACTGAACGTGAATCCTTTAACGTGACAACTGAATGATAATCACATCAAGTTTATATCTGATCGAGAATCACGTCACGTAACGAACGAATCACAGCTCTTGGAGCAAACGCTCGTTCAGATCACGAATCAATGGATTATCATTCAAGTTGTGGATTAAAACTGACCCTGACCTGCATGTCGCGGACAACTTGGAAAAAGGTGATCTTCGGATCTCGTTCCACGGGCGGTCACTGGGGCACTGGGACCGACCCGATCCGGATGGAACCTCATGATAGTCTCATGTGCGGACATGATGGTGTGTAGCGCCTCACGTGCTTCATTGCATACCATCCTTGTTCAAAGACTAAACGGTCCTTTATGGCTATGCCAGCGACAAACGTTCATATAGATAAGTCATCCTCGCTTAGCGGCTATCCGCGTGCGAGTTATTGCATCGCATCAAGAAACAACTGAACACCTGAACGATCATGTTAAAACGACCCTCATGTTTGCATATGCTATGCCTCCTGAACGTTATACTTGCCCGTGCTTGAATTAACACTGTTTGTCTCAATGTTTGCCTTGGACAGGGAAGAAGATGGTAAGTTGGTAAGTCTTGCCGTGTTTTATCTCATGTCGCACGGCGCACTGCCACACGGATTAGGCTATTCAAATCTTGCATGAAACTGATCCTAAGGCAACAAGAAAGACAACTTAATAGTTGTGCACGGAACCTGTACTACGTGTTTGGATTTATCGAACGGGCGAGTAGCTTCCCCACCAGTGCATTCAATGTACTGATAATCTACCAGTTTGTATGCAGGGTGCGGGAGAACCTCGTTCAGTGCGGATGCCTCCAACGTGCGTGCTAAGGCCAAGAGTTTCCTCTGAAGCCTTGCAACGGTGCGTCCAGGACTGAAGCACATATACAAGACATAATGTTGGAGCGTCGCCTGACCATCGCCTGTACAATCATTCCACAGTTGTAGCCACTTGGCATGCTTTTACTGTTTCAGAGAGAGAGGCTTGAGTGACACTATCCTCGTCTCCTGGATTAGTTCTTGACGAGGAACCGCCGCATAAGGGTGACATTCTCTTCGAATGACGAGTATTATGATATCCTTCCATGCTCCACCATAATTATCACAAGTGAGGACAGAACCTATAAAAGTAAGACATGCATCAGACTCAGCAAAGGTCGCATAAAGACATAGCGGCCGCATACTGCTGCCCGGACCGCAGCGACACACGACCGAGTCTGTACGCCCGAGCAAGAGGAGGTCTCATGCATGTGGTCAAGCCAAAGATAGAGCTCTGCGTGCATGAAAGCAGACGACCCCCACCCATGCGGCCATGCCAAAACTTGACGCGCATGTTACAGAGGAGTACTCGTTCACACGGAAAATGACTGCGCATGCCCAAGACGAGTCTCCTGCAGCAAGACGATGTACTGGTGCCTTTGTGTCCTTCATATCCCAGTGTGAGAAGGGCGATACTAGCCTACCTTCAAGCAAAATATCAAGATTATGAGGCCACAGAGCGAAACCAACTCTGATAAACTCTTCGACGAGGAGAGTCGCAGCCTTCGACATCCTTCACAGAAAAAGAGAAAATGAAGCAAGGAGATAAAAGTTCTCTTTCTCCCCCTGGCTGCCTATTTATAGGCTCCAAAACCACGTGAAGGGATCGAGACAATGAACCAAGCGGTTAATGAGATAAACCTGATACCTCGATCTGCGTGATCCTTTTTTATCTCCTCGAAAACTGATGCCTCGAGCCCCGTGTCAGGAGAGCGCGGAATCCCAAGAGATACGTGCAAAGATAGAAACAAATCTTGCCATTTAATACAGATTTGACAGCATGGTAGAGCCCTCCATGCGACAACTTCTAGATGTGTCAACCTGACGAACTTAGCAGAAGGGGACGGAAAGTAAATGCGTGTTGATTTTATGCTTCTTATCATAGTATTCCAGACTTAGCCAAGTCTAAAAACTTTGAAGGGGGGTCTTGTAGAAGCATGACAAATCTCTCAATGCACTCCAGTTTACAGTCAACAAATAAGCAATAAGCAAGAGACGCATAACAGGGGTGGACGCATAACACTCTCGGATACATGACTTCTCGAGACGCATGCCGCCCTTTGACGCATCATCCCTACAGTCACATCAGAGAATTTATGACTCTGACAAAACAGACAGTCATTCTGACCGCCTCGAATCCTACACCGCTGATTGGAATTCGTGCTGACAGTTTTATCATAATTACTTTTGGCAGTATACAGTTGTTCAAATACCACGAATACAGAAAACTATAAAAGATCCATGCATCTATGGCCTAATGCGTTTCATGCATCTCTGGCCCAATGCGTCCTAGACTCCATGTGTTCCATACGTTTCTGGCCCAATGTGTCCCACACTCTATGTGTTCCATGTATCTCTGGCCAAATGCATTCCAGACTCCATGCGTTACATGCATCTCTGGTCCAATGTGTTCCAGACTCCATGCATCTATGGTCCCATGCGGCTTCAACTCCATGCAGTTCCTATATGCAGCCTGAATGATCACAAAGCAGGGCGGTCACATAAAATCCCCTGACACAGATTTTGATGTCCGTCAGAAGCTCTGACACCTCACTCATCACCCTTAGATGCTTCAGAATCCGTGAAGATGACGACTTAGAAAAAGACAATAAGTCATATCTATGCATTAATTGCCTCGACAGACGGACCATGCCACGTGTCTTACGTATGCGGCTTCAAGATCCATGCGGCCTCGACATCATGCGGCCAGAGCGTCCACCTGACCAAGGCCAAACAAGAGTACGCATGCGGCTTCAAGACCTATGCGGCCTTGTCCACATACGACCAGAGGGTCATTCCGACGAAGGCCAAACAAGAGTACACATACGACTTCAAGACCCATGCAGCCTCGTCCACATACGGCCAGAGGGTCATTCCGACCAAGGCCAAATGAGAGCTTCTATGCGACTACAACAGTATGCGGCTCTCGACTCACAATATTTTTTGTTACAACAGAAGACGATTTCTTGCACAGCTAGTGTTGACCAAGTATCCAATTGATCGAGTTATGCACACAACAACCCCGAGTTCTCTTCAAACCCACGTGGCGGCTTGTCCGCACCATGCGACAACAGTTGCAACCGCATTCTGTTGAAGGAACCTTATGCGGCCACCAAACAGAGGCATATGTGGGCACCCATAGCCCATCAACACGATGGCTAAAAATAGGAGCAACTTGAACATTCTAAAGGTTGACTTTTTTTGCTTCAGAGAGAGACCGAACCAAAAGGCAGGCTGGCTATATACAGATTTACACTAAAACCAAGGAGAGAAGCTTTTGCGTCTAGATCATCCACGGAGTAAAGAGAGTTGCTACACTCCTAACCCTCCATCGTCAAACCCAGATCAAAATAAATTTGTTCTTAGATTGTCTCTTAGAACTCTTCTTTGTACTCTCTAGTATGTTAATCAAATCAAGTTATCTTAGTTTTTTCTTTTGATTTAAATGGTAAACAATTGTTTGATGAATTCATTCCCTAATAAGTGACTTGTGATTTTTTGAGCCTTATAGTGTGTTTTTTAGCTCGACTAGCCTCGGTGAAATTTTGAGGATGAAATTTTTCTAAGGTGGGTGGAGATGTCACACCCGTTCCCAGATTTGGTATTTCTGAATTTCTGAGATTTAAATTTTTTCCTGATAATGTATTCTGATGTATTTTATGATGGTTCATGTTCTTATATTATGTATTTAATTTTTTTGTTATTTGGAGAGAGTACCCGAGACCAGTAGAATATCTATTGGCATTGCCATAGAGATGGTTTAGGATCCGTATGTATACTAGATACTTGATTTGGTTCATTTTGGTTGAACCCATGACTAAACCATCTTTCTCTCTCCCCTTATATATACATAAGTGTTTTCTCTCCCCTTTCTTATTATTCTTCATTTTCACTTATCTTTTTCCTTCCTTCTCCTTCCTATCTCCCTTGTACTGAACCCTAACCCTATAAGAGGTGGTTGTGATCACTCGGACCGTAGGAGGTAGAGGCTAAGAAGCCACTTTAGGCAAGTACATCTTCTAATTGATGAAGCCATTAATTTTTGAATTTTTGCATATATGTGACTAATTAAAATGTGTTTGAATAAAAATGTTCCTCTTGATGTTCTCATGACTTTAGTTCTTGGAGTTTTTAGTTTTGATGGATAATTTTGAGTAGATCTGAGTTTCAAGTTAGTATTTTCTACGGGTTCCATGAGTTTTCCTTAATTTTGATCTATTAAAGCTTAATATTTTTGAAACTAGTTATTTATGTGATTGAGCTTTTTATTTCATGCAATTTGTCTTTTGAATCACTTAATTTGGAGTTAAATTAAATTTTTATGGCCAAAATAAGTTCTGGACTCATGTTCTCGGTCATGTCCTGACAGGGACGATGAACAGTGCCGTGCACAGTGCACCGCGCATGGTTTTGTGGTTGCCTATGTAAGTCTATTTTTTAGACTTGGGGGGGGGGGGGGGGGGAACTCATCTTGATTAGAATCTCAATCCTTTATTTTTCTTCGATTGAACTCCATTTGTAACATGTACTTCTCGCTTTCCTTGAACTATAAAATTGCTTGACATGATTGTTCCATTCTCATCCCTTGTTGATTTTTTTTTGTGTCCTTATCTTTCAGGGACATCCCACATTCTATTCTTTCTGAGGGTTCTGTTGCACTGATAACAGATCCAATAATAGGCCAAGATCATACCCCACCGTTGAACCAAGGACAAGCGCCAGTATCTCTTCATTAGCCAGCTCCGTAAATCACGCATGTACGACTTGCACAATTAACTCCACCAATCTTTCCAGGGTGGCCAGTCCAGTCCGCTCTGCCCTTCATACAAGCCCAGTCAGCTCAGCCAGCCCAACCAGCACCCCCGGTTCTTCCAGTATAACCAGAGCAGGCAGGCTCGCATGCCATGTTGGGGAATATCCAAGCTATGATAGTGGTACATCAACAACAACTCCAACTCCAACAATAAGTGGTCCAATTTTGCCAACATTTTCATCAAGGATAGGAACAAACCAACACTACTCTTTGCCAGGGAGTCTGAGTAGCGCTTGAGACCAATGGGCATTATAATCTTAAGTCGGCGTCCATCGTTAGTCGCTTGCGTCCAACCAAGTTCCTCTGCACGGAGGATGCCGTTTCAGCAGATTCTTGGATCCAGGATTTTGACGCCATCCTGGATGCGACTAAGACCCCTGAGGATGAGAAGGTAGTAGTTATAAAGTTATAACTATAACTTCTTGCCCGAGATTGGTGGGCAGCACAAGAAATGGCGCTTTCGAAGCCCATTGACTGACTGACGTTCAAGGAGCGCTTTCAGGAAAAGTATTTTTATATAACCGCTAAGTTCCAGCTTTAGCAACAGTTTATCAACCTCCGCCAACAGACAAGGTCAGTCGACCAGTATATGGACGAGTTTTGCCGACTTAGCCGATTTGCTCCTCATATGGTAGCTTCCGTGGAGGATCAAGCAAAGAAATTCGAGCAGGGTTTGCATTTAGAGATTTAGCAGTTCATAGTGGATCACGATTATGCCACCTATAATACAGTAATCAGGGCTGCTAGGTCCCAAGAACTTGTCAGCCAGATATTAGTAGCAAGGGACGGAGGCCAGAAGAGTCCCACTCATCCATGAGAGGCATCAGTATTCGGTTAATACCTCCAGCAACAGCAGTCAGAGCTCCCTGTCCGCTTGTACCTTCAGCCTCGACTATAACCTCAGTACAGTATACGAGGCAGTCAACACTAGCAAGGTGTAGCTACTATGGCAAGCCATGGCACACCAGAGACCAGTGTAGGAGGGCCAATGGCCGGTGTCTCAGATATGGGACATCTGACCATATGATTGGCTCTTGTCCAATTTTGTACCCCGAGGCTTCTTCAGTCCGACAGTTTCCAGCTCCGCCTCTGGCAGCAATTGAAGGCCCGAAAGGACCAATATTAGTAGTTCGACCCCTAGCCCGACGTCCTCTCCCGACATAGGCCCAACAATTTCAGCAGCAATGCCTGGCCCAGTTTTTTCAGGTCCAGCAAGCAAGGCACAACCAGCAGCAAGTTAGAGCAGCAGCTCCTCGGTGTGAGCGTACGCAAGGATTTGGCAACCTAGAGCAGTTGTTAGTCGCAGACGCCACGATAGTGGGTGAGATTTTTGAGCTTCTTTTTGATTATCTTATTTTTGGGTTCTTGTCGAACAATATTGTATTTTATTGCGCCCAGAGTACAATAGTCGTCTCGATCCTTCTGTCGAGTAGAGACGAGTTCTTCATCCCACTCTTCCGCCTCCGTATCTCGTGGTATGTGATGTCCATCATGTATCCCGATTGCGAAGGTACGTCCTGGATTATAGTCACATGATCTCGATATAGTCGTTGGTACCGATTTGCCTCAAGGCTTGGCTCTTGTACATTTTGTGAGTCAGCATAGGCAAGCGAGGACAAATTTTTATTTGACTGACATAGGGGTAAATGTATCCATATGCCTCCATTTTCCTCGTGTGTTGCTATGTGCGATTACTTTTTCCAGTTATCACTTCTATTTTAGTTATTGCTTGATAAATTTATTTCCTGATAACTGACTTATGATTTCTTGAGCCTTCTAGTGTGTTTTCCAGCTCGACTAGCCTCGGTAAAATTTTGAGGAAGGATTTTTTCTAAGGTAGGTGGAGATGTCACACCCGCTCCCAAATTTGGTATTTCTGAATTTTTAAGATTTAAAAACTTTCCTAATAATGTATTCTGATGTATTTTATGATGGTTCATGTTCTTATACCTTGTATTTGATTTTTTTGTTGTTTGGAGAGACTATCCGAGACTAGTAGAATATCCATTGGGATTGTTATAGACCCCGTTTAGGACCCGCATATAGACTGGACATTTGATTTGGTTCATTTTGGTTGAACCTATTGTCATAACAAGCACCCAAAAAATTGGGCATGAGTCGTGGGTACTTCCAGACTACGCCGCAGCATCGACGGTAGAATGCTATCTAGTTCTACTATCTAACTAACAATCTCACACAACAATATAAGTACCTGCCAAGATCTCAACTCCAAACAAAGGAACAATATGATAAAGATAATACAAATACTCAATCACGATCTAAGCACGATAAGATAACAAGAAAGTCTAACAACTATAAAGTCTAAACGACAACTACTACTAAAGACATCAACAACAATAATAATAACAACAATATCCTGAATCAAATACAATACAAAGTCTCAAACCAAAAGCCGAGGACGAATCCGGTACCAAAAGCTAATAAATACAGCTGAGGTCCTAGTGATCCCGGCTACCAACCCGAAAATCACTCCTGAACTAGGGGGTCCCTGTCTGCACCATCGACAGGCTGAGGTCCATAAAACGTCGGACACCAATCATTCGGATTCTCTAAAAAATATATCCAATCAGGATTGGAGCAAGTACACCTCTAACAGCAGTTTCAGTTAAATGATAAAAACTATAAAGCAGTTGTAGCAAGTAGCACGATGGGAAGAAAATAAATATGAACAAGAATATATATATATATATATATATATATATATATATATATATATATATATATATGTATATATCTGTCAACTGGTGCATAAAGGTAAAGATGCATGAAAATCAGAAGCAATATAATAATGACTGTATGATACAAAAAATCTAAACTAAGAGCAAGTGTGTGCACAATAACGTGAAATGAGTCCAGCAAGAGTAA
>JAYESA010000004.1:17976517-18134212 GCA_036927795.1 Iris macrosiphon
CAAGTATTGATTTGAGTTGGTTTTATGTACAGATCGCATGGGAAGTTCGATGGATCATGTGTTCGTTTAGAGCAGTAATGGGATAGCAGGATTAGAGCGATAATGTCGTCTTTCTTAGTCCGTTTGGTCGGATAATTTGGAAAGCACGACCTGCTCGCATGGTCATACCAATTGAGTAGATCGTGCTTTGCATCAGACCATAGATTCAAGGAATCGACCGTATCGGCAAGATATGGTGCTTAGCGAATTCAGACTTGGTGAGTGGGCTCTGTCCCTTCTCCTCTACTCCTTTATGCCTAATAATATAGAACACACATAATGGCTTGGACACTTGGACTAGAACATTGGAATCACCGTACTGTGGCGTGCATAGAGTGTGCACCATTTGGATGGATAGAATTTGTGGCTTGAGTTAATCTTGCGTTTGGACAGTTGGAGCTTGAGTGTATCATCTTGGTTGGAGAAGCGAAACATTTTATCGGACGGGCGAGCAAGCATGCATCCGTACACGAGTATCAAGTTGGAATACTTTGTCAAGCAAAGCATGCAGTTGTGGTTCAAAATTGGACAACTACATCGGAGAGGGCATTGTGCCACTGTTGGAAAATTGTGCCACGGAGCTTTCGGAGCGAGGAGTATTGCACCAATCGGATTACTGTATCGAGAAGCGACATAGTGCTTATTGGAGATAACTTTAGATGGTGCCTTGGGCTATAGTTGGAGAATAGTTCTGGTTCATTGGATGGATTTATGGGAGTATCATTTGGTGGGGCGAGAAGGCTCGATTCTTTCGCCGTACCTACTATTGGAGTATTGCATGGTCACGAACAACCTGCTGCATACAAGGTTTGGTTTTCTCGAACGAGATAGGCTCCGAGGCACCAGGATCATTCGACCATGGAGGAAACAAAGAGTAACATGCTTTTGGCATGGTACTGGCAGTTCGAGACGACCAGGTGGGCTAGCTACTCAGGGCTGGACCGGGTCGAATTGCCTTGGATTAGTCCTTTATGGCTTGGCCAGTGACCTTCATATAGATAAGAGTTGGTTCGGTTTGAGTTTGTGCATTCGCGTAGGCGACGGCGTCACAATGCCTCGGGCAAGAGTGCGCTCATCGATGATTGGATTAGAGAGGCTTGGATTATGCGTGATTCGATAGATTCGAGGCTTGGAGTGTGATGTGGTTCGATATATTCATGCTTTGCTTCAGGTTTAAGTAGAACGAATTGCCTGCTTAGTTTCCTTTGAGTTGGATATAACTGCTAGTATATTTGCTTGAGTTGATTGCTTGCATGCTTAAACTGCTTTACTGCTTTCCTTAACATGTCAAACCTCTACTATGAAATGAATCTAGGATTCAAGTAAAAAGATCACCATATAACTGTTTGTATTCACTATATATTTAGTGTCAGTTTAGACGAGTGGGTTACCCTGCTCACCAGTACGGTTGTGTACTGGCCCACGTTTATGGGCCTTATTTTCAGTTACACGTATAGTGGCTCAACTTGCATATACGTGACATAATATATGGAACAGTAAGTACCTTTGTAGGCAAGAGATAGAGCAAGAGTGTTGTATCACCTTTGTGGCATTCTTCTTTGTGGCAGTTTTATTTGGACCCTTTGAGAGCTTCACTGCGTATACTCTGATGTGTGCTTGGTACACAATATTTGACATCCGCTGCAACTTGGTCATTTTGATGATAACTATGACGTTTGATGTCATCGTCTTGTGCGAGCGCAACTCCAGGCTTGCACGATATTACGTCCCAATGAGAACGATTGTCTTGCTGGAGTCTGCAACGTGGTGATTCACGTTCAGCGGGAATGATCGAACTTGCGGAAGATTAGGGCGTGACAAATTGGTATCAGAGGGCCCGGTTTATTTTCTCGGACTTTGTCCTTTGGTTCATCACAAACTCTAAATTACTTTCGCGTGTCGTTTGGCTCTTGCCTATACTCGGTGCTGCATTTGATATTTCATACAAAAAGTCTATATATTTTTTGGTTGTGGGTGCATGTTGTTCTTTGTTGCGTTGGCTTTCGTTGATTTTTGATAGAATCGTGTAGCATCATTTGGCATTGTTGCATTCGTGCAGCAAGTTGTGTAGCGTTATTATATTTGTGCAGCAAATTGAGAGGTGTCATTGCGTTGGTTTGGCTTATCATTCGGGAAGATTATGGTTGCATCATTGGAGCAATTGGTTTGTCAGAGGAGATTGGTTATGTGGCATGCTGTGTGTAGAAACAATGGATGAGAATAAAACATTGCACGAGTTGTTCGTGTATCGAAGGTATTGGACGGAGTTTGAGTTTTGGCTGAGAATATCAGAGAGAGTGTTGCACGAGTTTCTCGAGTGGAGAATGTATGGAGCAGTTGGGTATTGGCTTGGATTACTTGGAAGAGATCGTTGCACGGGTTGCTCGTGTAGCAAAAGTGTCGGACGATTTGAGAAATAGTGGAAGTATCAAGAATGGAACATGGCACAAGTTATAACGAGATCGATAGAAGAGTTGGATGGTTCATGCATTGGCTGAGTTTCGTGTCAGTGCCATGCCCCAGTCCCAAAAATACGTAGGACTAGGACACGTAAGCATGTCAGCCGCATGGATATGGCAACTCCAATATATGGAAACCAAATCCACACGTACGCTGTAATATGAATATAAAATCCACAAGTGGTATAAACATATGTCATAAGTCATAGGGTACAATCTAAATCTCATCCACAGAAAATCAATATAAATGAATAACCAGCATCTATATAACTAGATCTCAACATAAGTATCTAAGGATGATAGTTGGATGGAAACAAATCCACTACCAACTCGAATGAAAAAGTACAAAACAATAAATACAATATAGGAATACCAGCTAACGACCATGGGCTCGAAGAGAAGACATCCTCGCAACACAAGTAATCATCCAAATCTGCGCTCCTGCAATTACTCAAGAACAGATACACCTGGCAGAGGACCAGGTCCTCAGAGGGACGTAACAAGATACAGAAAATACGAGCCAATTTAAATACAGTAAACATGCATCATATTTGAAAATAGATAAGTACGCTGTACAAGACAATCTATATGAATGCAAATGAGGACAACTTTTTGACGTATGGGCAAGGGTAGGCTACTCGATCTACCTCACAACTCACACACACGTCAATGGACATCAGAAATCGACATACCGCGGGGGTAGCGACCAGCAAGACTCCAGAAATCGACATACCGCGGGGGTAGCGACCAGCGCGACACACGCCCGTAGTGCGAGCTATATACTACGGTTTACCAGATTAGTTAAAAGCCCATACGCCTAATGATTGTCCTCTCATGATACTAGGTGTCAAGTGTGTGTCAACATATCTAATATATAGTAATGACTGAAAGAGAACTACACATGCTGTCACGCCCTAGTCCCAATAATACGTAGGACTAGAACACGTAAGCATGCCAGCTGCATGGATATGGCAACTCCAATATATGGAAATCATAACCCATACGTATGCTGTAATATGAATATAAACTCACATGTGGTATATATAATATCACAAGTCACAGATATGCTAATCTCATCCACACAACAAGTCATAGAAAAGAAATACTAACTAGAATAAGGAGTCTGAAATATCCAAAATAATAGTCGGGTGAAGACAAATCCACTACCAAAGACTATATCCAAAACTAAAATGAGAGAGGAGTATAAAATCTCCAATATAAAATAATATGAAGACAGAAGTGTATCAGCTAAAAGAATCCATCGCTAGATAATCAACGATGCTCAGAAGGTAAGACCTCCTCGGCAGAAAGGAATACGTCAGGTCCAGGCCCGTACTCCTGCAAATACTCAAGAGCAGATACACCTGGCAGAGGACCAGGTCCTCAGAGGGACGTAACAAGATACAGAAAATACGAGCCAATTTGAATACAGTAAACATGCATATAATTTGAAAATAAATAAGTACGCTGTACAAGACAATCTATATGAATGCAAATGAGGATAACTTTTCAACGTATGGGCAAGGGTAGGCTACTCGATCTAATCCTCACAACCTCACGCTCGTCAGTGGACATCATCAGCCGACATACCTCTGGGGTAGCGACCCTCGGACTCCATCAATCGACATACCTCTCGGGTAGCGACCATCGGACACGACCCACCATAGTGCGTGCTAGTGACTACAGTGTTACCAGAGTGGTTAAAAGCCCATACGCCTAATAATTGTCCTCTATGATACTAAGTGTCAAGTGTGTGTCAACATATCTAATATATAGTAATGACTGAAAGGAACTACACATGCAATAAATAAATAGAACTGAAATAAATATACAGAAATATACTAAGCATGCAAAATACTGTAAGCAATTTGGCAAGGTATCTTGCCTGGTAAGAAAGCTGCAAGGTGTACTGTCCAGAAGTCAAACGCACAGGATCAAAAGCTATGGCCGCAGAACAATGTCCCCGGATGCTGAAATAAATATCACAAATGTTCACAGAATAAGCAAAATAGCTAAAAAGCACTTCCCTTTCGTCCAATTTGGACACAGGGGCAAAACGGTAATTTCGGGTAAAAGTGGGGTCCACGAGTGGCCCACTTTGCACCAAAAAGCGTGCCAAGGGTAACAGTCTCTAAATGGGACAAATTATAGGTCAAACAACTCTAGATGTCAATACGAACCCAACGGTATGTCCAAATGTGGATTCCGATGAGCCGAACACAATTTTGTCCAAAAAGTCAACTGTGGAGCCCGCCAATTGGCGATTTGGTCAACCGTCTCAGAATTGCATGAAAATTGGGTCACAGGACCAGTGCATTACCACGAGTCCAGTGGCATAAGTTTCGTCGTAATCTGACAAGCGTGCACAAAATACGCGCGAGTTCCACAAAATTTGCGACACGGGGTGTGTCCGCGGATACGGCCTGATTTCGGCGCGCACATGCGTCCAAATCAGTTCCCACGAATTTTTACGTGTCCGGTTATGCTGTGTGCACCGTTTGGTACACTTGGTACACGGCGGGGCGGTCCCGTTTGGCGGGGCACGCTCCGTTTCACAACTTTTAGAATTCTGGAAAAAGTGGGTTCGCGGAGTTTTGTGACGAATTTAATTCTGTCCACAGCAGCTAATAATCTAGGGTTATTTAACAGAAAATAAACTAGGTCAAGTGTTCTACACATATCAAAAAGAATCACCGAATTCGAATCTTTGTGGTGGGAGATACGAACTCGGCAATATGGGTGGTCACCGTAGTTTTTTGCGATCCCAGAATTCGGTCTGCTCGTGCCATCTTGGCCGCTATTTTCGCCTATGGGTACATGTTGTTCGAGGTCGGCTATTATACAAATATGGAAGAGGGTTAAGGGGTGAGCATACCGGTGAAGACGGAACGACGTTTGGTTAAGCGAGTCGACGGAAAACCACTCCGGAGCGAAGGTGCCTCGTGTGGGAATCTGCAGTGCGCGAGGTCGGGGTCGTCGGGATGGTTTGGACGGCCTGACGGGGTTCTCTGGCTGCGGTGGCGGCTCTAGATGAGAAGAGGGGGTCTGGAGATTTTAGGTTAGGGTTTTATGAAAGAAAAAAAAAAAAAAAAAATATATATATATATATATATATATATATATATATATATATATATATATATATATATATATATATAGGAAGAGAGATGGTTTGGTCGCGGCTAATGGGCAAGGGGGTCTGTGCTGTGGGAATAAAAGGGGGGGGGTTCGGCTGTAGCATGTGGAATGGATTTTTCTAGGTTGCAAACGTTGCTATTGGAATGCTAGCAAGTTTGCTAGTTGGAATGCTAGCAAGTTGTGGTGATTATTAGTAGTTATTAAATATATATATAACTATTATATATATATAATAGTGAATAGTTGTAATGGTTTGCTGTGGCTTTGTGGGAATGGTGTTGTGGAATGGTTGGTTTGCTAGTTGGAATACTAGCAAGTTTGCTAGTTGGAATGGTAGCAAGTTTGATAGTAAAGTTATTAGTTGTATTATTATTAGTATAGTTATTATTATATTATTAATTTCTTTTCTTTTCTTTTCCTTTCTTTTTAAATATATATATATATATATATATATATATATATATATATATATATATATATATATATGCACATAAGAAAATTTATAGATTAGGGTAATGCACACAGTTAGGCTAGCAACTGCTCAAGGGGTCTCCTACATGGAATAAATTTCAAAAAATTTCTGATGGTCCCATAAATCCTCTAAGTGTCCGAACACCTAAAATAAAAATTATTAAAAATCTATTTCTCCTAATTAGCACATAATTACTATAATTAAATTATTAATTAATAAAAAATAAAAAATATGATTTTTTTGAAATAGGCGTTTTACACATGCAAGAAATATACAGAAATGCAATGAATATACAAAAATATAAATAGCATGCAAAAGTACTGTAAATAATTTGGCAAGGTATCTTACCTGGGGTCCTGCTGCTGGTATGAATCAGAGTCCAAGTCACAGTCCAAATAGCCTATGTATTACAAATTTATCACGTCAAAAGATAATTTATTTTAATTTATTTAATTCTGGAATAATTACTCTAAAATCCTATTTTAATCTTATTATTCTGATTTTTATGTTAATTCCTAAATTTTGTCCAAAGAAACTGAATTTTATCAACTCGAGACTCATGGCACACAAATCGAGGCGATCTGTTGACCGAAAAGTCAACCGACACAAACTCAACTTTCATGCATGATTTCCTGTAGATTTCAGCGTCAAAAATATGCTGGAATTTACGACTCATCCGAATTCAAATTCATTTGGGAATTATGGCACATACAAATTTTGTATTGTGCACCGATGGTTAAATTCTAACCTAGAAGTTCTACAGAATCAACAGTATGCAAATACTTTGAATTAAATTCTAGGAAAAATATATGTCTATGATCTCGACATTATCTTTCCGAAACTTTAAACGGTTCATGATTCTGATTCCTGGTTCTCCCGGAATCGTGAAAACAACGAAACACGTCTATTTTTGGACA
Source organism: Iris macrosiphon (assembly GCA_036927795.1). NCBI lineage: Eukaryota > Viridiplantae > Streptophyta > Magnoliopsida > Asparagales > Iridaceae > Iris > Iris macrosiphon. The sequence continues at coordinate 17,983,543 of JAYESA010000004.1, forward strand.
TGCTGTGCTCTACGAATTTTCTAGAATTTAATACTAATAATTTTGAAAACAAATATATATAATCAGAAAGCTAACCTCAATATATTTCTAACGCAAGAAACTAGGTCTCGTTTGGAGTCTGGAGCTATGCGCAATGGCTTCTGGAAGATGAAAGAACCATAGATGGTAATTCTCCAAAAATCGGCTCAAGAAAAACCCTAGAAAATAACTTAAACTATTATATATATAGAGGAGAGAGAAAGAGCAGCCGTGGCTCAGATTTTGCCACGTGGCAGCCATCCGTGGCTCCCTGCTCAGATCGAACGGTCAGATATTCACGCGGCTCGGCTCAGCTGAGTCCGACTCGGACTAGGACGCGGCTCGGCTCGGCTTCACCCCGCGGTCACTAACAGGCGGGCCCGACACTGTTCGCTACGGGAGGCTGACAGGTGGGCCCCCTGTTTGCTGACTGGGCAGAATTAATTACTTTTTGGGTTTTCTTTTTCAGAAATTAGTTTGTAATTCAGTTTTTCATAATTAACTCAAAATAAGTGCTAAAAATAATCAGAAAAATCCAAAAAATTCTAGAAAATATATTTTATTATTTAGAACCTAAAATAAAAGTTTGGGATATTTTTATTTAAGTTTGAACATAAAATAAATTCTTTAAAGTCCTAGAAAATTAGTGTTACTAGTTTTTAATTAACTAAAAATTATGAAAAAAATCCCAATAATCTAAAATAGCCTAAAAATAATTCTAAATAAATATTTATATAAGTAAATATACTAAAAATTTATTTTCTAATTAACTAAGAGAATACTCTAAATAAATTCAACATCTATAATAAATATAATAATATAAAATATACACAAAATACCTATTTTGGGTGAGGGAGTTTACAATATACCCAACTTAAAACAATTTCGTCCTCGAAATTAAAATAAGGCATAATTTGTTAAATCCTTCACATTCGTACATAAGGTACGTCAATCGTAATCTCTTCCAAAAATTTAAATAACAAAATCTATTCAAATCTATCGCGATCACTTCAAAATTAAGATAACCACTGTTTAAATCAAAATTCAACCTGTCGTAATCTCTTCTCGATTTTTTTAAATAATCAACATTCAAATCTAACTCAAGTCTATATGACATCTCACATCAAAATTTATATCACCATTTCCAACTATCATAATCTCCTCTAGACTTTGAACAATAAACAATTCTAATCAAATCTTATTCCTATTCTCAAATTAAGAATTTTGTACTCTTCAAATATTTAAACTCAATTTACATCCTCAATATTTCAAATAGGTGACCCAACAATCAAAATTAAACTTTTAATTCAAATCATCAAATTGTAAAATTTAAATCTAATTCACCAATTGTTCAAGTCTAAAATTCTATATTTATCCTCAAAATTTAAATCGATGATTCATCCTTCAATATTCAAAATTTAAATCATGTGCTCAAAGTATAAATATTTGGTCCGCAATATCAAGATTTTAAAATTCGTTAAATCCTTATTATCTAAATCCTTCTTTTAAAATTTCTCAAAATTAAAATGACTTGAATCTCCCAATCTAATCTTACTTGATCACAATCTAAAAGAAATTCCTCTCAAGTTGGCAATGCACTGCTACCCAACTTAGAATTTACCCATCTATCACAGAAGGCTATATACTTTAAGAAAAATATTCCTTAATTTATTTACTCATGTCATTCAATCCTCAAAATTTCAACGCCGATTATATCATATATGATATGTCCTTAATTACAAAAGAATAATCCTCAAGTATGTGATCGGCCTACGGGGTATATCTAGTACTCTCTGTGTATTAAACTTATACCAAGCACGAGATTTCGTCTTTCCGAAATAAGGGAAGACGGAGACCAATAATAGAGAGTTCAAGGGTGAGGTAATAGAATAGAAGTATCGGGATCAAGGAGTTTAAGGAATTCAAATGGAAATTGTCAAAGCAGTTGTGGATTGAAATCCTATTTTGGTAATTCTTTGTTGGCATGCTCGTATTAGTACAATTATGTAACCGATACGATCCGCTCAGACATATCTAGGGACAAGTATATTCGTCTACCAATCACTACATATCTCAATCCACATAAAGTAGTATTATGAAGGGCGAATCAAGCACACTAAGGTTAGCTAGACCTTAATACACTAATTCTGAAATGTATTAGTAGGCGTCCCCAATAATACATATCTCATGATCAAGCTCGATAAAAGAGTAAGCTTGCAAAACTAGGCTATAATAGCAGCATAAGTCAAGGTAGTACAGCAAATATAAGTACGCTAGATGATGATGAAAGGAGGTACAAATTAATTCAAGTTCACAAAACAAAACAACTAAGCAACAATAATAAAAGACTCTACAATCCCTACAGTTATCATACAACCTCCTTGTCTATGTCGCTAGTTGACCAAATGTGGGCAAGGACCTCTAACTTCTATTGTCTGAATAACCACTGTCGTCTTATGCTAGTATATAATTAATGTTGTTCAATCACACTTCAATAATAGGTCAAAAGACTATGTGATACTAGGTTGTGAGGTATACTACCCAACTTAAAACAATAAACTAATACTGTGACAGTCTTAAGGGTACCGTAGAAGCTCCTGTTAAGGTCTTCGAGAAGGGGTCTTGGTACTTGTTAGGGTATCCTCTTATATTACATAGGTCATCGTCGTCTTAACTTTTAGTCATAGTGCAAGTGTCAATAGTAAGAATGGGACAGTTACTGGCCTCAAGGGTAAGGGAATATAACTCGTATTGAGGTGTGGTACAAGTTACGCAATTTAAAACTAAGGAATAAGCACCAGGTCTCAATCTACAATAATAACTTAACTATCAAGTTCTAACTACTAAGCACACAATTTTAAAATTCAAGATTACAACTATAATCCTAGCAAACTATGTGTCCTTAACAAAGAAATAAATTACTTGGCCTACTATCAGAAGTGTCAGGTGGCACGAGTTGAAAGATAAAGAAAAGAAGAACGTAATTTTTGGTCGTCGCACAATTAGCGAACGCTATGGTCACAGGGGAACAATATATGAAAATAAAGGGGCTCTAGATAGCATCATGATTTTCCAAGGGAAAGGGGTATGCTAGTCTCTGTGTTTGAGGTATGATTAGGAAAATATTCTATGCATTGCTCTTGGCTTTCTAAGGTATCGTCTGCTTATCTCAAGACAAGAATCTAAATTTATGGTTCTCCAATACTCATCTAACGGCGTGGGTTAGGTTCAGTCCTAATATTCACTTTGGTTTTCTATTGGTTTCTCAATGCTAGGGGCAACCATAATGGTAAACTTCTAACTAACTCTAGTAGTGTCTATACTACTCTCAAGTCCTCATAACACATCAGGGGGTAATGGTAAACTAATTCTAGAGATAAGGAATTCTAGGGTTCACTAGACATCCTAAACTTAGTGGTGTGTGAGCACTCTAGTTGTACTCTTAATAGGAAGGTTATCCTACTTATCATCTAACAACAGGAACTTCTATATTCTAGGAGAGACTATACAAAAGGAACTATTATGGGAGTACAGGAATCAAGCAGGATGCAATTATTCAAATATAATAGATTAGAAGAAAGATGAGTCATAGTCAATTGTGGATGAGATCCTATACTCTAGTCCTAGGTGCAGGCTTGTTCGGTACAGTAACGTAACCGAGACAATATGCTCTCGACCTGCATGGGCCACCACAAAAACATGTTACGCCCCAGTCCCAAAAATACGTAGGACTAGGTCACGTAAGCATGTCAGCCGCATGGATATGGCAACTCCAATATATGGAAACCAAATCCACACGTACGCTGTAATATGAATATAAAATCCACAAGTGGTATAAACATATGTCACAAGTCATAGGGTACAATCTAAATCTCATCCACAGAAAATCAATATAAATGAATAACCAACATCTATATAACTAGATCTCAACATAAGTATCTAAGGATGATAGTTTGATGGAAACAAATCCACTACCAACTCGAATGAAAAAGTACAACACAACAAATACAATATAGGAATACCAGCTAACGACCATGGGCTCGAAGAGAAGACATCCTCGCAACACAAGTAACCATCAAAATCTGTACTCCTGCAATTACTCAAGAACAGATACACCTGGCAGAGGACCAGGTCCTCAGAGGGACGTAACAAAATACAGAAAATACGAGCCAATTTGAATACAGTAAACATGCATCATATTTAAAAATAGATAAGTACGCTGTACAGGACAATCTATATGAATGCAAATGAGGACAACTTTTCGACGTATGGGCAATGGTAGGCTACTCGATCTACCTCACAACTCACACACACGTCAATGGACATCAGAAATCGACATACTGCGAGGGTAGCGACCAGCGCGACACACGCCCGTAGTGCGAGCTATATACTATGGTTTACCAGATTGGTTAAAAGCCCATACGTCTAATGATTGTCCCCTCATGATACTAGGTGTCAAGTGTATGTCAACATATCTAATATATAGTAATGACTGAAAGAGAACTACACATGCAAGAAATATACAGAAATGCAATGAATATACAGAAATATAAATAGTATGCAAAAGTACTATAAATAATTTGGCAAGGTATCTTGTCTGGGGTCCTGCTACTGGTATGAATCAGAGTCCAAGTCACAGTCCAAATAGCCTATGTATTACAAATTTATCACGTCAAAAGATAATTTATTTTAATTTATTTAATTCTGAAATAATTACTCTAAAATCCTATTTTAATCTTATTATTCTGATTTTTATGTTAATTCCTAAATTTTGTCCAAAGAAACTGAATTTTATCAACTCAAGACTCATGACACGCAAATCGAGGCAATATGTTGACCGAAAAGTCAACCGACACAAACTCAACTTTCATGCATGATTTCCTATAGATTTTAGCATCAAAAATATGCTGGAATTTATGGCTCATCCGAATTCAAATTCATTTGGGAATTATGGCACATACAAATTTTGTATTGTGCACCGATGGTTAAATTCTAACCTAGAAGTTCTACAAAATCAACAGTATATAAATACTTCGAATGAAATTTTGGAAAAATTATATGTCGATGATCTCGACATTAGCTTTCCGAAACTTTAAACGGTTCATGATTTTGATTCCTGCTTCTCACGGAATCACGAAAACAACGAAATACGTCTATTTTTGGACATACTGTGCTCTACGAATTTTCTAGAATTTAATACTAATAATTTCAAAAACCAATTTATATAATCAGAAAGCTAACCTCAATATCTTTCTAATGCAAGAAACTACGCCTCGTTTGGAGTCCGGAGCTATGCGCAATGGCTTCTGGAAGATGAAGGAACCATAGATGGCAATTCTCCAAAAATTGGCTCAAGAAAAACCCTAGAAAATAACTTAAACTATTATATATATAGAGGAGAGAGAAAGAGCAGCCGCGGCTCGGATTCTGCCATGTGGCAGCCATCCGTGGCTCCCCGCTCAGATTGAACGGTCAGATATTCACGCGTCTCGGCTCAGCTGAGTCCGACTCGGATTAGGACGTGGCTCGGCTCGGCTTCACCCCGCGGTCACTGACAGGCGGGCCCGGCACTGTTCGCTACGGGAGGCTGACAGGTGGGCCCCCTGTTTGCTGACTGGGCAGAATTAATTACTTTTTGGGTTTTCTTTTTCAGAAATTAGTTTGTAATTCAGTTTTTCATAATTAACTCAAAATAAGTGCTAAAAATAATCAAAAAATTCCCAAAAAATTCTAGAAAATATATTTTATTATTTAGAACCTAAAATAAAAGTTTAGGATATTTTTATCTAAGTTTGAACATAAAATAAATTCTTTAAAGTTCTAGAAAATTAGTGTTACTAGTTTTTAATTAACTAAAAATTATGGAAAAATCCCAATAATCTAAAATAGCCTAAAAATAATTCTAAATAAATATTTATATAAGTAAATATACTAAAAATTTATTTTCTAATTAACTAAGAGAATACTCTAAATAAATTCAACATCTATAATAAATATAATAATATAAAATATACACAAAATACCTATTTTGGGTGAGGGAGTTTACAGTCAGACTTCGAGTAATCAGTTGAGTTGTGAACGAATAATTACGTAGAATGAATGATTCAAACGGATCTTGGTTTAGTGAAAAAAAAGTATGATGTGAGTAGTGACTTGAGTCTGAGTGGTATATCGTATACCCCTTAGTAATCATGGCATTAAAATATTTTAGATAGACATCAATGAAATTGTCGCGACGGACGCGGATAACGGAAATGTAAGTTGGTTGATGCACATCAGCTGAGTTATGCGGAACATGGAGCAAGCGAATGTTAAGTTGCGATCGACAGGAAAGCCACGGGATAGTTGGTTCGGGATAGACATTCGTTGACCCAGAGTAAGTCTGGCATGGACTCTATTTCTAAGTGGTATATGCGTGCTATGGAGTGGTGTGCACATTAGAAATATTTGAAACAAGATAAGCGATTAGTTTGCTCACAACAGATGGGCTAGTGCGAGATTATGTCAGAAATTGGTGCAACGTAGTTTGACTCAGGTATTCTTCGATACATTTGATTTGAGTGATTAGGAAGGAACTCGTATAAATGGAAGCTTCTTTGGACGAGAGCAGAACAAGCAATGTAACATGTGTTTGGAATTCGAATGAGTGATACAGACCAAGTATTGGAAACAAGATGAGATCGATCAAGATAGAAAGCTGAATATCAGAGTTCGTTTGTACTATTTGGAAGTTCGGTAGATCATTCATTGATGCAAAAAGAGAGTTGAGCATAAGGAACAAATAGTTGGTGGCATGCATGCGAGAGCGATTGATGTATCAAAGAGTAGCGAGCATAAACTACGGATTTTGGCAACACAGGGGAGCAGTTGGTTGAGCAGATGGAACATGATTTGGTTTTGGAGGAGCAATACAATAGATTCATATGAACTTGAAGGATTTCAGATATTGGCGCTCGGGGAGTTTGAATCAGAGTTTAGCGGAAGCAAAATTTGGCAAAATGGTGCAACGGTGGTGGACGAATTCTCTGGAAGACGTGAATGGATATGAGACAAGTCTAGTTGATGTTAAGTCAGATTGAAAGTTAACACTTGCAGTACTGAGGCTGATCGAGGCAACGAATGAAAGTGATATAAATTTAAAATTGTATTGGAACATGTGCACGAGTCATCGAGAGCATGTGGACAAATCGGAACATGGAGAAATCAAGACGGGCTAAGGAATTGAACGAGAACAAGGATTATGGTGGATGGACTTTGGAAGATAGCTGAACGAGAAAGCAATATTGAAGCAAATCACTGTGCCGCTCGAGCAAGTTGGATGTGCACTGCGAAGCATGGCATACGGATAAGAAACAGAGCAAGTTTATGGTTTTGGGAGTCGTTGCAAGTGATAGTACGAGAAGTCGAACAAGACGATTCAGAATTTTGATAGATTCATGGCAGAACGACGGAGTGATGGAAAACAATTTCAACGAGTGCAGTTCGACGATTTATGGCTGTGATAGATAGTAAGACCCTAGGTGGTTAGGCGACGTTTGGTTGACAGATGCATCAGAGGTAGTGCATGATGTGCTTGGATTCAGAAGTTGGTTCGGATCAGATTGTTAGGTTATGGTTCAAATTGCAGATAAAATATAGCTTGGTTCATAGTAACTATCCCACAAGATGACTCACAATTATCGAGCATAGCTTCGGGACAAGTGACCCTACAGACTTAACTGCCAAATCAAAGTGAATATTATAGACCATATAACGACCCTTGTGGTGACGCATTTGGGAATGCGTCGAGGATGGATGTGAGTGGTGTATATTGAAGATAGACCTAAGTGATTGAGTGTTGGATTTGACAGACCCTTGGGATAACCTTCAACTGAAGATGCAGCAAGAAGATCGAAGCAATGGTAAAAATGGCCTAAGTCAACTGATGAGATTCAGAGTCGCAGATTTTTGTAGATGACATCGCCTCTGACTCGTTGTGCCCCGGAAGGGAATAACATTCATATGAATTAATGACTGTGTAACTAGCTTCAAGAAGTTAAAGTCGCGGCTCGTTCAGATCAAATTATTGCACTACCGAATGGAACATATGTGCCTCATATCTACAAGATGAAATCGAACTTGGTTTGCGGTACGTGCTCATGCAGAGGGCGAAGGTGATATCACGTGCTTCGAGGTAGCGAAAGCAATACGAAAAACTATTTCATGTGCGACCTAAAATTTTTGGGGAGTATGTCCGCATCGAAATTGTGGCGACACTATCCCTATGGCATGGCGGTAAAATCTTCGTGGATCACATGAACCTCAATATAGATGTTCACACAGTAAGGTATTGAGATTACGACAGAGGTATTGGGCCAAGCTGATCTAAGAGTATAGTGCATGTTTGGGTAAGTCGTCTAGCTGGGGTAGTATTAGTTGTGATGATTGTTCGGAGCATTGAATGATAGTTGGAGATAGTGCATGCGGAAGATGGTGCGATTGGAGTTATGCTAGAGTTTGGTTGGTTGAGCTTTTGCGGTTCTAGTGAGAATTCAGAAATAGTTAGATGATAGGGCCTGGCAGAATAGTCGTTGCACTTGCGATCCGCAAGGACTTGGAAAGTGTGTTGGATCTTGCTAGAGAATGGATTGAGTCAGAACACGAACTGATTTGAGTCAGGTAGAGAGATCGTCAGACGAGAATCATCATATTTGATAATAGCGCTTGTGCGAATGTGTTGTGGATGATCGCCAGGATCGGTTCAATCGAGAGTGAAGCAATGACTATCTCGGACATGAAGATACCCTTATAACTTGTCCAAATTTGCTATCGCTAAGCTTGGCTAAAATATATGTATTTCAGGGATGCCTTAAATATGTGTATGATCCAAACTAAGCGATATGTTGAATTCGAATTGAGCTGCAAGGAGGATGTGTGAATATAGAATTCGAGCGAGCGTTTAGTGCAAAGAGAGATGATGAGTCTAGATCAATGGAATGTAAGTTGCATGGAGAAAAGTTATGAAATGGTCAAGCGACATACGAGAAATGAATGGATACTGGATTGGTTCGAGGATGAACCTTATTCTAATAGTATATTATGTAATATCCTACAACCGCACGGTGTAGTACGCTAAGTCAGATTAAACGAGGCAATGGTTGGTTATATTTCTATTTGTTAGATTTTGGAGAAAGTATTGATTTGAGTTGGTTTCATGTGTAGATCGCATGCGGAGTTCGATAGAATCGGGTGTTCGTTCAGAGCAGTAATGAGATGGCGGGATTGGAGAGATAATGTCATTTTCCTTAGTCCGATAGGTCGGATGATTTAGAGAGCACAGATGCTCGCACAGTCATACCAATTGAGTAGTCATAGTTTGCATCGGACCACGGATTCAAGGGATCGGTCGTATCAGCAAGGCATGGTGCTTAGTGAATTCAGACGTGGTGAGTGGGCTCTGTCCTTTCTCCTCTACTCCTTCATGCCTAATAATATGGAACACACGTAATAGCTTGGACACTTGGACTAAAATATTAGAATCATCGCACTGTGGCATGCATAGAGTGTGCGTCGTTTGGATGGATATAATTTATGGCTTGAGTTGGTCTTGCGTTTGGACAGTTGGAGCTTGAGTGGATCATCTTGGTTGGAGAAGTGAAATATTTCATCAAGCGGACGAGTAAGCGAGCGTGCATCCGTGCACGAGTATCAAGTTGGAATACTTTGTCAAGCAAAGCGTGCAGTTGTGGTTCAAAACTGGACAACTGCATCGGAGAGGATATTATGCCACTGTTGGGGCATTGTGCCACGGAGCTTTCAGAGCGAGGGGTGTTGCACCAATCGGAGCGAGGGGTGTTGCACCAATCAGATCATTGTATCGAGAAGCGACATAATGCCTGATGAATATAACTTGAGATGGTGACTTGGGCTATAGTTGGAGAATGGTTATGGTGCATTAGATGGATCGAGGCAAGTATCGTCTGGTGGGGTGAGAATGCTCGATTCTCTCATCGTACCTACTGTAGTGCCCCTTTCCTAGCGGTGCACTATATAAGGCTTGTGGCTCGATTGATTCAGTCGAAATTGTATGAGAAAATTTTACGGCAGAATCGATCATGGACAATACAATGAACCTTTCTAATTGATGGATCAGCTTATGTTGGAATGACTCCAATAGCTTTCGTTGGATTTTTGGTTGACTTTCTTGGATTTTTGCTGCTTGGTTTTGATGAATGCTTTTTCGTGATTAGTTTTCGATGGTTGATTGTTTAGCCCATTTTCATCGATTGCATGCATTCATTCTAGAGAACTCTGAGAGAAATAAAGATGCTAGTCTAACCAAATATTGGTGCCAATACAGATAGACGTGTGACCGGAGCATGAGCGAGCAAGCATCCTTTTATTTCGGCATTCTCTATTTGGTGAGCGGTTATGTCACTTCTTCTCTACTCCTTCATGTCAATAATCAATAATGTTCTCTTATGACCTTGCTAAGTCCAATGATCAATAAAGCCACAAATGCCACAAGTTTCATATCACTATTATAAATAAATAGAATTGCATTGATAAGAGGAAAGTTCAATTATGTAAGACAGGAAAGGATATAATCATTGTGTCGTGGTTTGGTGCCATGACTTAGAGGTAAATTAAAGTCTACGGACTACCAATCGAATCAAATAAATAAGTATGCTGAAATACAAATGAAGAAATATGCATTGTCGCTCTGAATATTTTAATACCTTATACTGTTATTTATGCTTATCATATAGTCGTAGATGCATTTTATGGTCATGGACAACTTGTACACAAGGTAATAAATTTCCTCGAATGGGACATGGGGCATTGGGGACCGTTCGGCCCGAGAAAAATAGTAGCGCTTTGGTAGCACCGGATATAAGTGAGACATTCATTGAGGCTTGCTACCTGCTTTGAATGGCGCATCACACATCCAAAAAAAAGTCCTATATGGCATGTCCATCGTGGTGCTATACCACAAATGACCCAGTGAGAATGAGTTGCATACTAATGATGTCTTATGCAGGGGCGGTAAGAACAGTCCTGTAAATTATACGGGAACTACCATTGGTCGGGGTAAGGATTCCATATGTGCGAAGCAAATATATATCTTACTGCATGAACTATTGCTTATAAACTGTTGCCTATTAAAATATTACATTTATAATATTTATTTAACTGCTGCCTTAATCAAGAAGTTTTGGTTTAGGTGAGTGGGTCAGTTCTGCTCACCAGTACAAGTAAATATTGAACCACTTCTCTGTAGGCAAACCAGGTGACCGAGATACCGGGGGCGCTCAAGGGAATTAAAGCTTTTATTGCAGCCTTTTCAAGTTTCTTCCTATTACCAAAGTATTTCAAAGATTTCTAGTAGTTATTTTCAAGCTTTCAATAAGTAATAAAGGGGCATAATGTATGGGATAAGAACATTATTTTATGTCAACCTATCAGTCTTTCTTTTATGCAAAGCTATGTAAGCCGTTCAGGCATTTCCATTTCGGTGCTAAAAAATTGTACTTCGTTGCAATGAATCAATAAAAGAATTATTTTCTTCCTATACAAATATGTGTTTTAAAATCTGCTGCTGTGTTGTGGAACTGTTTACAAAAGATATTTGACACATGTACACGTTCTTGCCTTGTACAAGTGCAACCCCAGACTTGTACGACATCATGCCTATCGAGGACGATCAGTTCTGCGGAACCAAATGCGAGAACGAATCGGTTATGCGGAACCGGGGCATGACACCTAATGTTGGAGTATTATATTGGTCATAAATAACATGTTGTGCACATGGTTTGGTTTTCTTGAACGGGATAGGCTCTGGGGCACCGGGATCGTTCAGCCATGGAAGAAACAAATGGTAACATACTTTGGGCACGATACTGGCAGTTCGAGACGACCAGGCGGGCTAGCTACTCAGCACTGGATTGGGTCGAATTGCCTTGGATTAGTCTTTTATGGCTTGGCCAGTGACCTTTATATAGATAAGAGTTTGTTCGGTTTGAGTTTGTGCATTCGTGTAGGCGGAGGCGCCACCTTGCCTCGGGTGTCACGCCCCAGTCCCAAAATACGTAGGACTAGGAACACGTAAGCATGCCAGCCGCATAGATATGGCAACTCCAATATATAAAAACTAAACCCATACGTACGCTGTAATATGAATATAAAATCCACAAGTGGTATAAACATATGTTACAAGTCACAGGGTACAATCTAAATCTCATCCACAGAAAATTAATATAAATGAATAACCAGCATCTATATAACTAGATCTCAACATAAGTATCTAAGGATGATAGTTGGATGGAAACAAATCCACTACCAATTCGAATATAAGAGCAAATACAATATAAGTACAACACAACAACACCATATAAGAATACCAGCTAACAGTCATGGGCTCGGAGAGAAGACATCCACGAGACATATATAAACATCCAAATATGCGCTCCTGCAAATACTCAAGAACAGATACACCTGGCAGAGGACCAGGTCCTCAGAGGGACGTAACAAGATACAGAAAAGCGAGCCAATTTGAATACAGTAAACATGCATATTATTTGAAAATAAATAAGTACGCTGTACAAGACCATCTATATGAATGCAAATGAGGATAAATTTTTGACGTATGGGCAAGGGTAGGCTACTCGATCTAAGCCTCACAACTCACACACCCGTCAATGGACATCAAAAATCGACATACCTCTGGGGTAGCGACCAGCGCGACTCTACAGAAATTGACATACCTCTGGGGTAGCGACCAGCGCGACTCTACAGAAATCGACATACCTCTGGGGTAGCGACCAGCGCGACACACGCCCGTAGTGCGAACTATATACTACGGTTTACCATAGTGGTTAAAAGCCTATACGCCTAATGATTGTCCTCTCATGATACTAAGTGTCAAGTGTGTGTCAACATATCTAATATATAGTAATGACTGAAAGGAACTACACATGCAATAAATAACAGAGATGCAATAAATATACAAAAATATACTAAGCATGCAAAATACTGTAAGCAATTTGGCAAGGTATCTTGCCTGGTCTGAAAAGGATGAAGTCCCAACTCAAGGCGTCGTCCGATCTACCCGTCACATAAATTAAACAAGTTAGGTTACAAAAGTGGGTAAATAGGTTCCTCCATTTAATCTATTTTAATTCTGAATAAAATAAACTAAAATAGTATTTTAATTTTATTATAATCTAATTTTATTGTTAAGCTCTAATTTTGGTCCAAAGAAAATCAACTTTAAGGATTTGTGATCCGTGGCACGCAAATCAAGGCAATCCGTTGACCAAAAAGTCAACTGACTCAAATCCTAGATTTGTGTGTGGAATCCTATATATTTCAATGCTACATGAACACTGGAATCGACATTTTTATAAAATCACAAGTCGGTAAAGAGTTATGGCCACAAGGGCGCACAGATGATAGTTTTTGGTGGTTTCCTATTTACGTCTACGTTGCACAAATTTTAAAGTAGATTAAACTTATATTTTAAATTCTAAAAAAATAATTTTCTGGAATTTCATCATGTCAGCTTTCCGAAACTTCAAATGGTTCATAATTCCGAGTTCGAGATCTCCCAAAATCTCAAAAATACCAAAACGCGTCTGATTTCGGACAGCTGACACTTTTAGAATTTTCTGGAAAAATAGGTTCTTAAATTATTAAAATAATTTATATATTCAGAAAAATAACCTTGATATGATTCTAACAAAAAAAACTGGAGCGTGTTTGGAGTCCGGAGCTAGGAGATATCGTCGTTTTAAGTCGTCATAACTACTAGAAAATGAGGCTGAATTTATGACGAATTTTGACTATTTTTGGACGAAAAAGAGAGAAATTTGGGGAAGAAAAATATGAAGGATGAGGTATTTATAATGTTGGACACTACTTAATTAAATACGACTAGGATCGGCTAATTTGGATATGATTAGATCAGTTTAAATAATGATAGGATATGCATGAAGTTTCTTTCCTAGTAGGCTGAAGATTTGAATTAATTTAAAATAGAGTTTGAATTTATCTCAATAATTTATAATATTAAATAAAATTAAGGATAATTCAAATAATTTATATATAATCTTATTAATATCTATTAACACTAAATTAGCATCTATCTAATATTAAGACTATATATATATCCAAATAAATCCTAAATAATTTTAAAAATCTAAATAAATTTCTTAAAATTCAAAATAAATTATAGAAAAATATAATTAAATATTTTAAACTAAAATAAATATTTGTTAGGAACAACATGCAAGTATGGTCGTATAGTAAATCATAGAAGTCCTAGAAATTTATGTTCCCTATGTTTTAATTACCTAAAATTTTTAAAAAAATCCCCAAAAATCTAAAATAGCCTAAAAATGATTCTAAATAAATATTTATATAAGTAAATATATCAAGAAATTTATTTTCTAATTAACTAAGAGAATACTCTAAAGAAATTTAATATCTATAATAAATATAATAATATAAAATATACACAAAATATCTATTTTTGGTGAAGGGGTTTACAATCTATCCAACTTACAAAAATTTCGTCCTCGAAATTGACACTAACCCATATTCATAATAATCACTATAGCTATTACACTACATAGCTATCTAGCAGTGCTTCCTAAAAGTCATGGTCTGTCATTCTAACACTTCTCATTTATTGTCCATACACTATCATATTATCCTCTAACCCGTCTACACTACCCAACTTACAAAAGTTCTACTAGTAGTCACAGTCTCTTGAGGCTATTGTCTAGGTTGTAAGACGAATATATTTATTGGGTTGAGAATCTTGGGGTACTTGTCTTGAATCTCACAACCATAATTTTTTTTTGTAACCGTCAAGTATCGTAGTCTAATACTGCCATGTCACCTGACCAATATGTCTGCAAATACTTCGACTACTTTACTACAATGGTCTAGCTGTAGTTGTCGCTACTTTGCCAGCGATTTGTCATAGTTGTCAGTTCGTAACAAGTGCATTCAATTCTTTCCTAGGCATAGTCTAAGTTTTTGAGCAACAATTAAAGTCTTGACTAACTTATAAAACTATTAAAAGTATAAACTAGTTCAAACAGTCTAACAAATTCCTATTAGCCTAAGAGATACTATACATGGTTTTTAAAATAATAAGAGGATATAGATATTGCTATAGGTCATATACATAAGGTTATTATTAAGAACTCATCATTTAGTTATTAATCATCTACTAAACTATTTACGTTTTAACTAACAAAACTAAGGATGGGGTCGAAGTAGACCAACAATTCATGTTGGCACAAAAAAGATGTAACTACGATAGGGAGAATTAAGCACGAGATAATGAATGGATAGAGAAGAGAAGATGAGTCACCCAAGGGAGCGAGATGGTGATAGAAAAAGAATACTACTACTGCTACTCGCGTCATCTATCGCGTGTATGCCATCTGGGTAAAATATCAGTATATCCTCATAACTGCTAAACCAACACCTATATAATTCTATGTCTACTATGCACCTAAGATCTCGTGTCATAAAGGGGGTCATGAGTATGCAATGACACATATAACTAAGGTCGTACCTGTATCTACGGCTTCCTGTGGCCGCGCTCTCTTGTTTGTCATCATGAGTGCTTGGCCTATGGGGTATATCTAGTACTATTCGTGTATCAAACTTATACTAAGCACGAACGTTCGTCTTTCCAAAATAAGGGAAGACGGAAAACAACAATAAAGAGTTCAAGGAGGAGGTGATATAATACAAGTACGGGATTCGAAGGGATTAAAGAATTTTGAAAGGGAGTTGCCAAGGCAGTTGTGGATTGAAATCTTATTTTGGTAAATTCCTATATGCATGTTCATATCAGAACAGTTATATACCTGACATGATATGCTCTGACCAGTCTAGAGGGCAAGTATATTCGTCTAACAAGTTGAGTCAACTATATCTCAATCCACATAAAGTAGTGATACAAAGAGCGAACCAAGTGCACTACGGTTGATCAGACCATAATACACCGATTCTGATTTAGACAATGTATTAGTGTGGGCCCCCAATAATACATATGTCATGAACAAGCTTAATAAAAGAATAACCTTG
This sequence comes from Iris macrosiphon, assembly GCA_036927795.1. Lineage (NCBI taxonomy): Eukaryota > Viridiplantae > Streptophyta > Magnoliopsida > Asparagales > Iridaceae > Iris > Iris macrosiphon. The sequence continues at coordinate 17,999,647 of JAYESA010000004.1, forward strand.
CAAAATTAGGCTATAATAGCAGCATAAGTCGAAGTAGTAAAAATATAAGTACGCTTGATTATGATGGAGGAAGGTACTAAATAATCTAAGTTCACCAAGAAGATCGGTGTTGTGCCTCTACAATTGCCATACTAATTTCTTGTCTAAGTCTAAGTTCTACAGTCCAGAATAACACTAAAGTTCTATAGTCTGGATAAACAATATCTTTTTATGCAAGTCTATAGCTGGTGTCATTCAATTATACTTCATTAATAGGGCAATAGGACTATGTGTTACTAGGTTATGAGACATACTATCTAACTTACAATAATTTAACTAATAGTGTTATTGAATACTAGAGGGTATATACCTAGTATAAGTCATCTTCCTAACCTCTATCAAGCACGAGAGAAGATCGACGTTGAGAAGGGATCAAGAAAGATGCAATGCAAGCAATCAAATGAGAATGCAAAACAAAATCAAGGGAGGTGATAAATAAGTGGATGAGATCCTATATTCTAATCCTATGCGCAGGCTTGCTAGGTACAGTGACGTAACCGAGACAATATGCTCTCGACCTGCATGGGCCACCACAAAAATATGTCATGCCCCAGTCCCAAAATACGTAGGACTAGGAACACGTAAGCATGCCAGCCACATGGATATAGCAACTCCAATATATAGAAACCAAACCCATACGTACGCTGTAATATGAATATAAAATCCATAAGTGGTATAAACATATGTCACAAGTCACAGGGTACAATCTAAATTTCATCTACAGAAAATTAATATAAATGAATAACCAGCATCTATATAACTAGATCTCAACATAAGTATCTAAGGATGATAGTTGGATGGAAACAAATCTACTACCAACTCGAATATAAGAGCAAATACAATATAAGTACAACACAACAACACCATATAAGAATACCAACTAACAGTCATGGGATCGGAGAGAAGACATCCACGAGACATATATAACCATCCAAATATGCGCTCCTGCAAATACTCAAGAACAGATACACCTGGCAGAGGACCAGGTCCTCAGAGGGACGTAACAAGATACAGAAAAGCGAGCCAATTTGAATACAGTAAACATGCATATTATTTGAAAATAAATAAGTACGCTGTACAAGACCATCTATATGAATGCAAATAAGGACAACTTTTTAACGTATGGGCAAGGGTAGGCTACTCGATCTAAGCCTCATAACTCACACATCCGTCAATGGACATCAAAAATCGACATACCTCTGGGGTAGCGACCAGCGCGACTCTACAGAATTCGACATACCTCTGGGATAGCGACTAGCGCGACACACGACCGTAGTGCGAACTATATACTACGGTTTACCATAGTGGTTAAAAGCCTATACGCCTAATAATTGTCCTCTCATGATACTAAGTGTCAAGTGTGTGTCAACATATCTAATATATAGTAATGACTGAAAGGAACTACACATGTAATAAATAACAGAGATGCAATAAATATATAGAAATATACTAAGCATGCAAAATACTGTAAGCAATTTGGCAAGGTATCTTGCCTGGTCTGAAAATGATGAAGTCCCAACTCAAGGCGTCGTCCGATCTACCCGTCACATAAATTAAACAAGTTAGGTTACAAAAGTGGATAAATATGTTCCTCCATTTAATCTATTTTAATTCTGAATAGAATAAACTAAAATAGTATTTTAATCTTATTATAATCCAATTTTATTGTTAAGCTCTAATTTTGGTCCAAAGAAAGTCAACTTTAAGGATTTGTGATCCGTGGCACGCAAATCGTGGCAATCCGTTGACCAAAAAGTCAACTGACTCAAATTCTAGATTTGTGTATGGAATCCTATATATTTCAATGCTACATGAACACTGGAAGACATTTTCATAAAATCACAAGTCGGTAAAGAGTTATGGCCACAAGGGCGCACAGATGATAGTTTTTGGTGGTTTTCTATTTACGTCTACGTTGCATAAATTTTACAGTAGATTAAACTTATATTTTAAATTCTACAAAAATACTTTTCTGAAAGTTCATCATGTCAGCTTTCCGAAACTTCAAATGGTTCATAATTCCGAGTTCGAGATCTCCCAAAATCTCGAAAATACCAAAACGTGTCAGATTTCGGACAACTGACACTTTTAGAATTTTTTGGAAAAATATGTTCTTAAATTATTAAAATAATTTATATATTCAGAAAACTAACCTTGATATGATTCTAACAAAAAAAACTGGAGCGCGTTTGGAGTCCGGAGCTAGGAGATATCGTCTTTTTAAGTCGTCATAACTACTAGAAAATGAGGCTGAATTTATGACGAATTTTGACTATTTTTGGACAAAAAAGAGAGGAATTTGGGGGAAAAAATATGAAGGATGAGGTATTTATAATGTTGGACACTACTTAATTAAATACGACTAGGATCGGCTAATTTGGATATGATTAGGATCAATTTAAATAATTATAGGATATGCATGAAGTTTCTTTCCTAGTAGGCTCATGATTTGAATTAATTTAAAATAGAGTTTGAATTTATCTCAATAATTTATAATCTTAAATAAAATTAAGAATAATTCAAATAATTTATATATAATCTTATTAATATCTATTAACACTAAATTAGCATCTATCTAATATTAAGACTATATATATCCAAATAAATCCTAAATAATTTTAAAAATCTAAATAAATTTCTTAAAATTCTAAATAAATTATAGAAAAATATAATTAAATATTTTAAACTAAAATAAATATTTGGTAGGAACAACATGCAAGTATGGTCGTATAGTAAATCATAGAAGTCCTAGAAATTTATGTTCCCTATGTTTTAATTACCTAAAAATTTTAGAAAAATCCCCAAAAATCTAAAATAGCCTAAAAATGATTCTAAATAAATATTTATATAAGTAAATATATCAAAAAAATTATTTTCTAATTAACTAAGAGAATACTCTAAAGAAATTTAATATCTATAATAAATATAATAATATAAAATACACACAAAATATCTATTTTTGGTGAGGGGGTTTACATCGGGTAAGAGTGCCCGCATCGATGATTGGATTATCGAGGCTTGGATTATGGCATAATTCGATAGATTCAAGGCTTGGAGTGCGATGTGGTTCGATAGGTTCACGCTTTGCTTCGGGTTTGAGTAGAACAGATTGTCTGCTTAGTTTTCTTTCAGTTGGATATAACTGCAAGTATATTTGCTTGAGTTGATTGCTTGCATGCTTAAACTACTTTACAGCTTTCCTTAACATGTCATATCTCTGCCATGAAATGAATCTAGGATTCAAGTAGAAAGATTACCATATAACTGTTTGCATTCACTATCTATTTAGTGTCGGTTTAGACGAGTGTGTTACCCTGCTCACCAGTACGGCTGTGTACTGACCCACGTTTGTGGGCATTATTTCTATGTATACATGTGTAGTAGCTTAGCTTGGATATACGTAACATAATGTATGGAATGGTAAGTACCTTTGCGAGCAAGGAAAAGAGCAAGAGTGTTGTATCGCCTTTGTGGCATTCTCCTTTGTGGCATTTTTATTTGGATCATTCGAGAGCTTCGCTGCGTATACTATAATGTGTGCTTGGTACACAATACTTGGCTTCCGCTGCAACTAGGTCATTTCGATGATAATTGTGACGTTTGACGTCATCGCCTTGTGCGAATGCAACTCTAGGCTCGCACGGCATCACGTCCCAATGAGAACGATTGTCCTGCGACAGCACTGCAACGTGGTGATTCACGTTCAGCGGGGACGATCGAACTTGCGAGATATTGGGGCCTGACAGGTGGTAGCAATATTCTTAAACATATATTTTTTAGTAACTAGGTTATGATAACCCTAGTTAGTTAATTGTAGCAAGCCGTAGCTATGTTTGGCCGTGCAATGAATGTTTGTATATTCGTCAAGCTCACCACTTTATTTTATCTTTCGACGCGTGGTTAGAGTGCAGGGTTATACTCGGATGAAGGTCTGCAACCCCGGTCCTTGTTTGGTTTAAGGGTTGTGGTCCTGATCCAGAGCGGTTCCTATGCCCTCTTGCCGCTCGTCGCCTTATCTTCCTTAGAAGCTTTCTGTTATCAGTTCTTTTAGTAGTATATTTTGAGACAAGTACATTGGTACCGTACAAGTCTTGACTTGCATTTATTTGTTTATGTCTCTTTTATGTGCATGATTGTGGTGGATTTGTCTATCATCTTGAGCTTATTTGTGGTACTTGTTGCTTTGGTTCTGACCCCACTGGTTTTGCTTGGCCAGATTTATCCGAGGAGAACCAGGATCCCCCGTATTTCTAGCAAAATGGCTCGCACTAGTAGGACTTCGGCCGAAGCTCGCGAGTGGGTTTTCTTCTTCCATCCCTCGTTTTGATTACTTCATTTTGTGATATTTAGCAAGAGCCAGTATTAGCCCTTTTATTTCTGAGACTACTTCTCTAACTTCGATCAACATGATGTATATATTAGACCATGGCTGGTATATTTGATTATGTATAATTATACTCTGCTAGTGCAGCATTTTGTATTCACTAGCTTCATGATCATATGTGATGTGTAATTTGGGACACCTCTTTACTTTCATGTATGATATACTCTTGTATTTTTGTTGATGGATTGAGATGCTAGAAATTATCGACCTCAGGACTGACGTCATAGCATGCTAGAGTCTAACTCATTTGTCTTCTAGACAACCGTGACCGTTGTACGATATTTTCATACCTTGTACGGTATAGCTGGCCATGTTCGTCCTCGTATTTACCCAGTATTCTGGGAGCGGGACGTGACAGTTAGGATCATGAGAACAAGCAATAAATAAAATACTTTAAAATCTAGAGGAATAAAATGTAGCATCAATACTAATCACATGTAAACATCTCCTTAAAAATTATCTATGCATGTCTTGAAACAAATAAAAATTCTTTGAAAGCTATTATTTTCTGTAGTCTTTATAAAATATTTGCTACCTGGATTTATCTCGATAATTATAAAAGCATACTCTTCAAGACTACTATATGCATCAATATAACTACTATTCATTTCAGATAGAGTAATTTTCCTAGCTTTTCAAGCTTTACTATATTTAATATGTATTCAGTGTTTTGTAAATATATCATTTACAATATGCGATGGACTATACGATTGATTATCTTAAATTTTATCAATAATCTTATTCTTAACAAATACAGTAGTAACTAATTGATGACATCATGTTGTAAGTCCGCCTAAATAAGAATGTATTTTTTTTGCGTAGCAATAACAAATCTTTCGCCTTTCCCAATGGTTTTAGCATACACTCTCCAATTATAACTTGAAACGTTACATTTATATACAATCTCACTGGCATTGTTTTTAGTAGTCGAACAAGTAAAATTATGTTCAATTGCTATATCGCTAATAAAACTTCTAAATTTAGAACGATTCTCAAATTCTTTTCCAATGGATAATTCAGAAGTGGTAACACTATCAACATTATCAGAAAAATTCATTATCTAATTTTTTGATTAAATCATCACTATTTTCATCGTCGTTATTACCATCATCTACGATATGTTCTTCTTCAGTAAATGAAATAATTTGGTGAGAAGAACTAAGAGCACTACTAATAGTTTGTGGTAGTGGAGTCACACAAAAAAATATACGGTTATTATATATTATCTTCAAGAATAAATTTTTATGCTTGTTCACTAACTAAATTTATATAATTAGATGAAAAAATATGTAGCAATAAAAATTCATAATCAATAGAAAATTGTTAAATAATTAGATTACGTAAACTATCAAACGAAATATTTCAATCAATTAAAAGATCTTCAGTTAAACCTCCTTCATAAGCTAACCAATTTATTATACCACCAAACGAGCATAGTATTGTTAAGACTTCGATCCATGGCAACAAGAAAATAAACTTTCAAGATAGTAGATTGAGCTGAGCTTTTTCTGAATAATAGCTTAACTTGTGGAGAGAATTAGAATTTTTTTTTGCAGAATGTTTGGTATGGTTTTGTGATACAAACACCTTCTGTTTATATAGGTAAGTTGCAGATGAATGTTAGAGAGCCATTGGAGATGAATGTTAGAGAGTCGTTGGAGATGAACGTTGCAGACAACCGTTACAAAATAGTTGTTGGGCTACTAAAAGTAACTCACATAAACCAATCCCAATCACCCACTCAAATAAACCAAAAATAAACCCAATACTATAAATCAATCCTACTAAAATTAACTCTTCTGAATCAATCCACATAAAAATAACTCTTCTGAATCACCCCCCCCCCCCCCCCCAAAAAAAAAGTCAAACCAAAATAAACCTACCCATCCACCTTTCTGCCAACAAAGTTGGTGGAATTTTAAACATGTAATTTTCCGCCAACTCAGTTGGCGGAATATTTTTTTTGCTTCTAATTTTTTCAAACTTGTTTCGTTTCAGCTAATTTAATTAAAAATAATTTCGTTACGATTTTTTTTTTGTCAAATAATATAATGGCAAATAAAAAACATATCCATATTCTCCATAGTGCATTTGCTTCATTCTTCTCCAAAGAGAGGAGATCATTATAATCAGTTATAATAAACTCCATATAGCTTCACTTTCAACCATGATCGAAAAGATTAGAGAACCTTATAATCAGTTCTAATAACTCCTTATAGCTTCACTTTCAGCCATGATCGAAAAAGATTGAAGTTGTAATGTGACTCTTTTGCCCTAGACAATCTTGAATGATTTTTTTTTTCTTTTTCAATATACTCGAGAACATAGTAATTAATTCAAAATTCCTTTAACCTAAAATGTACTAAAACAATTTCATACTTAAATGGAATAGAAAATTCATTTCATTAATAAATCAATCAAAAAAGATTAATTACACAAAGCAAAAAAAAAAAAAAAACTTGTATATATAAAATTATATTTTTGTAGTAATTGCGTGAGCCGTGGTTGGAGAGAGAGAGAGAGAGAGAGAGAAAGTTATTTTGACCTTTTCTTGGTAGCAAACTAGATTTGGACCCTAGGCCCATGTTTAGGTTGTCTAGGTTTGCATGAATTTTTTAACTCCCATCATTAAATGGAAGAAATAATACGCTTTCCCATGGAGGTAGCAGAACCCATCCATCCAAAACATACCAAGCCAGAAACGATGCATATGTCTCCACCTACTTGCAACTTAAGGTAAGAGGCTTTGACCGGATCTAAGTTTAACTACGACATCCATATGTTAAAAAGCCGGGGAACAACCAACAATATATGGGTATCAAAGAGGGAGTAAGTGTGAAAGGCAGGATTAGCTTATTTTTAGCTTATTTTTACAAGAACCAGTTGCCAGAGATGCACAACCCACTGTTTGCAAAAAAAAAAATTATGTAGTTCGACATTTCACACGAAACTTTTTGCACATACTGTGTTGCACGTCTTGTGGGCTCACTGTCCCCTCCTTACCCCAACTCCCATCATTAATAAATGAAAAAAATAGTACGACCCCGTAGCTTGATCCACTGATCTTCCGCCACCCAGCCGGGATCTTATACCTTTCCTCGGTAACCACAAGGGTCACTCGAGTTCGACAAATATTCAAACCTTACTTCTGCAAAATGTGGCTACTATCTGAAGGAGCCATATTTCAGCAAATATTCCATATAAATTCTTTACTTCACTAGACCCAAACAAATCATGAATGTTCAAGATTAAAACTAAAACTCAAATTACTAGTCGAACAAAAGATGGTATGACTCACTTTGTGACAATAAACTGAAGTCCAAATTAAATAAAACCTAAAACGTTACACTGGGGGCTTGTTTCTCTTGATATCCAACAATTTTCCTGCCCATGGTAAGCACACTTAAAAGAACTAATGGTGAAAACGAATTAACGAATATTCTAGGGTTTAAAAGAAAGACAAAGCTCAGCAAAACATATAAAAGCAGGAAATATAGTTTACAGGTGGGGGGTATTTTTTTTTTTTCTCTTTTTCTTTTCCAATGCTATGTTAAAAGGAGGTAGAGCAAACTCTGCAGCTAACAATGCAGCAGAGACAAAGGAAAGGGTTCTCTATCGCCCTGTTTTAGCTCGCTTCAGCCCGCTGTTACTGAATGGTGAAACACTGCCACTAGGATGGGGGCTATCCTCTCTCAGAGTCGAGACACTGCCACTAGGATGGGGGATATCCTCTCTCAGAGTCGAGTTTAGCATGGCGAGCTCTCGAAGCTGTTGCCTCTTGTAGTAGTCCTGTGATTCATCCTGCGGGACATAAACATCAACTTAAAAGTTGTAGGTAAGAGGCAGGGACGGATGCAGGAATTTAAGAGAAAGGAAGGGGGGGGGGGGGGGGGGGGGGGGGGGGGGGGTGATCAAGATCAAATGTATAGAAACCCAAAAGTAAAATCATATATATATATATATATATATATATATATATATATATATATAATTTTACATGTGTTATTGCTTACTAGTTGCAACCAGTGTCCAATGTCCTGTAAACATTTTTCTAGTTGCAGCAATGACCAAAGTCCAATATTCCTTTCTTTACCAATTCAAATTCTATATCAAACCATTTTTTATTTTACGTCTTACTGCTTACTAGTTGCAGCAATGAATATATATATATATATAATTTTACTATTATTGTATTTTCAGTGAGATCAGTTGACCCCACTCGACCCCTTCTATGTCCGCCCTATAAGAGGATAGAACTATGTTGGCTAAATTTCTGCAACTACCAGGTTAATAATTAGGAAAGGAAAACACACGAATGAAAAAGAAGAAATGAACAGGACATGGAGAAGTACAAACTACCAATGAACTTCAACACAGGAATGTTGTTTATATCGATTAAAATAAATGGGTTTACGGCTCAAATTAACACAACAGACATCACCAAATTGAGATGCATACTTTCTTGACCAAGCATTAACGATGAAGTTTTCGTGGAGATCTTAGTTGTATAGCGTAAACTAAAGCTTCAAACTAGTTACAAAATTAATCTATTGTATTAAGTTATTGACTTAGTCTTTCTCTGATTTGTAATTATCTCTAATCATGATTATAGGATTCAGTTGTAACCTCATGAGTTAGTTTATTTTTGTAATTATCTCTAACCATGATTGTAGGGATTCAGTAGTACCCTCATGAGTTAGTTTTGATGTAAACTCTGCTATATAAAGGCTCACGCATCAAAATAATAAAAGTAACATTTTTCTATATTTATCATTTCTTTACATGGTATCAGAATAGCCTAAACCGATCCTACGCTATGTCTTCCAAAAACAACCAAATTACTCCTTCCGCTACTCAAATCTTGTTCACTGCTTCTGGTGGCGCCGCGGCCAACCTTCAATTCCCGGCGCTAGCAGTCCGTCTCGATCGCTCCAATTACTCTCTATGGCGCGGCACTATTCGCTCGGCTCTTGAGGCTTATGAGCTTGAGGGATTTCTTGTCGCTGGTGGTGCTCCTCTGCCGACTGTTTCATCGGCCGCAGATTCATCAACCACCACCAGCCCGAATCCTAACTTTGTTGCTTGGAAGCGCAAGGACCGACTGGTTCTTTTATGGCTGCGTTCCACTCTCTCCACTCCTATGCTTGGTTACGTTGTTCGGTCTGCCACAACCGCGGAACTTTGGTCCATGTTAGAGCAGATGTTTCACTCCCAAACTCGTGCCAGGCAGATGCATTTGAAACAACAACTTCAATTGCTCTCCAAGGGAAACCTGTCTATCTTGGAATATGTTGAGAAGAAAAAGGCAATTTCTGATTCCCTCGCTGAATGTCTCACCTCTGTATCGGACGAAGATTTTGTCTCTTTTGTGCTATTTGGCTTAGGGGCTGAATATAGTGCGTTCAAAACAGCACTGAGTATGCGGCTGGAACCGATTTCGTCGAATGAGCTGCTCGGCCTCCTTCTTCAGGAAGAACAGCGCATACTTGACTCTTGTGCCGAATCCAGTTTTCCAGTGGCCCATGTTGCTCATCGTAGAGGCGCGGCTGCAAGTCGACATTCGCCGTTGGACTCTGCCACGTCTGGCGACCGCTCCCGCCCGGTGTGTCAACTCTGCGACAAGCAGGGTCATGAAGCACGGAACTGCCATCAACGACTTAACATGTCTGCCTTCCCTGCCACCAATCGCCGCGCCGCTGATCGCCTCCGCCAGCAAGCAGGCTCATGTGGCGTACACCGCCAGCCCGTCCGCCATCACCGACCCATGGGTGGTCGACTCTGGAGCGACGAATCACGTCACGGCTGACCTGTCCGGCCTCAACCTCCAGTCCGAGTACACTCGCAGTGACAGCCTTGTCGTCGCAAACGGTCAGTCCCTTCCTATTACGCATACAGGCAATCTTTCTCTCTCTGCTAAACATGTTGCTAAATCCCTTACCCTTAAAGATATTCTTGTTGTGCCTAAAGTATCTAAAAACCTTCTTAGTGTTCGTCAATTATGCCTCGATAACAATGTTTTTGTGGAACTTCATGCTAATCATTGTTATGTTAAGGACCTTCAGGGCACGAGAATACTTAAGGGAATCGTTGAGAATGGCTTGTACCGGCTTCCTGTTCGCTCACCCGCTCCCAGAGTTTTTGTTGGTGAACGCGCCTCTGTCTCTTGTTGGCATCATCGCTTTGCTCATCCGCATGAGTCCATCTTGCGTCGTCAATTAGTTACTTTTAATTTGCCTGTTTCTGCAAATAAATCATTGCCTTTGTGTAGTGCTTGTCAATTAGGCAAGAGTCAAAGACATCATCTACCCTCTTGTCATGTTCCCTCTAAACATTCTTTTGATTTAATTTATTCGGATGTTTGGGGTCCTGCCTCTGTCTTCTTTAAATGGTAATCGCTATTTTGTCATTTTTATTGACGATTGCACCAAATTTGTTTGGGTTTATTTCTTGGCAGCTAAGTCTCAGGTTTTGTCTGCCTTTACATCTTTCAAAACTATGGTTGAGACACAGTTTTCCACTAAACTCAAAGCTTTTCAATCTGATTGGGTGGCGAGTACCGAACTATATCAACGTTTCTTGAAACTAATGGCATACTTCATCGTGTTTCTTGCCCTCACACTCCTGAACAAAATGGTGCTTCTGAAAGAAGGAATAGGATTATCATTGAAAAAAGGTTGGCTCTTTTGGCACATTCGCATCTTCCTATGGAATTTTGGGAACATGTCTTTCATACCGCCATTTACTTGAATAATAGAACTATAACTCCTATTCTTCAGAACAAGTCCCCGTATGCATGCCTATATCAGCGTCAACCTGATTATCATTTTCTGAAATCCTTTGGTTGCTTGTGTTTTCCTTATCTTCGCCCTTACAACAGTAGCAAGTTGGAATTCCGTTCTGTGGCGTGCATCTTCTTAGGGTATAGTGCTAAACATAAAGGATATCTGTGCTATCACGTTTCTTCCTCTCGAACGTACATTGCTCGTCATGTTGTCTTTGATGAGTCTTCTTTTCCTTTTCCGGAGCATAATTCTCAGTCCGGACAGCTAGATTCGTCTCGTCCTGACCTCTCTCTTTTTCCGCTTCAAGAAGCTGCATTAACACCACTCTCGGTTGCATATTCTCCTTCGGATCCTTCTGGACCGACTCCCATTCAGCCGTCGTCTTCGTCTCCTTCCGACCTCACGCCACATTCCCCTACGGTGGTGCCACCTTCCCCACCACCGATCCCTTCGCCGGTTATGCCATATCAACATGCTCCCTCGTATTTCCGCCCCTCCAACACTTCGACCCAAGGTATGGTCACTCGAGCCTCCACTAATTCCCTTAAACCTAAAGCCCACACTGCTACCAAACACTCTATTCCCTGTGATTCCTCTGATTTTGAACCCAAAACTTTCTTACAAGCCAAAAAGAACCCCAATTGGCAACATGCTATGCAACTAGAGTTTGATGCCTTAATTGCTAATAGGACTTGGGACTTGGTTCCTAGGCCCTCCTCTTCTAATATTGTTGGTTGTAAGTGGATTTTCAGGATAAAGAAGAAACCAGATGGCTCTTTTGACCGGTACAAGGCCCGTTTGGTTGCCAAGGGATACAATCAAGAAGAGGGAGTTGACTACTTCGACACATTCAGTCCGGTCATCAAGCCTACCACGATTCGGGTGGTATTGAGCATTGCTGTCACTCGTCATTGGCCTCTCCGTCAGGTTGACATTAATAATGCCTTCCTCAATGGTGATCTAGCAGAAACTGTCTATATGGAGCAAGCACCGGGTTTCACTTCCCCTGATCGGCCGTCCTATGTCTGTCGCCTCAAAAAGGCACTTTATGGCCTCAAGCAAGCTCCACGAGCATGGTTTCAGAAGCTCAACCAGGCTTTGCTTCGTCACGGGTTCCGGCAATGCATCTCCGATACCTCTCTTTTCATCAAACGTCATGGCTCCGATGTTGTCTATGTGCTTGTTTATGTGGATGACCTCATTATCACCGGTTCCAACTCTTCCTTCATTGATGAGTTTGTCAAGTATCTCAACTCGGTTTTCTCTCTGAAGGATTTGGGTGATCTCAACTTTTTCTTGGGAATTGAAGTCCATCGTAATTCAGCTGGTCTTCTACTCTCCCAAAGAAAGTACATTTTGGACCTCCTTGATCGCAACAAAATGATGGACGCTAAACCCATAGCCTCGCCGGTTGTTCCAGGTTCTCGGCTCGTTTCAGGCGGTGATCCATTCTCCGACGTCCATCTCTACCGCAGCATCGTAGGAGCTCTCCAATATGCCACCATCACCCGGCCTGAGATTTCCTACTCAGTCAATCGGGTCTGCCAGTTCATGCACCAGCCGTCGGAACATCATTGGGCTGCGGTCAAACGAATCCTCCACTACCTCAAGGGTTCACTCGATTCTGGCCTCTTCTTCCGTCCTGCTCGTGACACTCGGCTTGTTTGCTTTACTGATGCTGGCTGGGCTTCTGGTCCCGAGGACTGCCGCTCTCAACATGGGTTCTCGGTTTACTTTGGAGGCAACCTTGTGAGATGGTCTTCTCGCAAACAGAATGTGGTTGCTCGTTCTAGCACTGAGGCTGAGTACAGGGCTATTGCCTTTGCCTCGGCTGAACTTATTTGGCTTCAACAGCTTCTCAAGGAAATGGCGGCACCATCTCCTGGTCCTCCCATTCTTCTTTGTGATAATCTCAGTGCCACTTTTCTTACTGCAAATCCGGTCTTTCACCAACGGTCCAAGCACATCAAAATCGACTATCACTTTATCCGGGAACAAGTTCAGGCATGTGCTCTGATTGTTAGGCATGTCAAATCTGCTGATCAGATAGCGGACATTTTTACCAAAGCTGTTGGCTCCTCACGGTTTCAAAACTTACGGTCCAAGCTTCTCGTTCGTACTCGATCGTGAGCTTGCGGGAGGGTACTAAGTTATTGACTTAGTCTTTCTCTGATTTGTAATTATCTCTAACCATGATTGTAGGATTCAGTTGTAACCTCATGAGTTAGTTTATTTTTGTAATTATCTCTAACCATGATTGTAGGGATTCAGTAGTACCCTCATGAGTTAGTTTTGATGTAAACTCTGCTATATAAAGGCTCACGCATCAAAATAATAAAAGTAACCTTTTTCCATATTTATCATTTCTTTACATATTGTTATTTGCTGAGTGATAATTACCTTCTTTATCAAAGTTTTTGACAAATCACAAGGAATACCTGCTTGAATGGTGCGGACATAATAATCATAACTTTGTGTCATAACCTGAGATAATTTAAGTCAAAACAATGGTTGCCGAAGAAAATGGTTCATATAAAATTTACGAAACAAACTTGTAGAACTCTTCCATATTTGTCTTTATAAGGCTCGATGATATTCGTACATCATTTATATGGAAAATTAACCAGAGTTGCCCTTACTAACTTAAGCAGTGGGAGGCTACTACTTGATGATGTCAAAAAATCTTCCATGAATGTCAATGTTACTGGTTTTGTACATAAATTAATGTTTTGAATGCGTCAAGCTTACTGACAGAAGCTTACTTGTCTAGATGTAGAAGAGTTCGCTTTATAATGTGCAAAAAAACAAGAAAAAAACACACCTATATTCAGAACAGTGGAGCATGCAGAGGTTAACTATTTAACTATATAATAGTTTTAAAAGTAGTAAAAGAGAACAGTTATAAGATGAAGCTTCGGAGGAAAATTCCTTTAAATTCCCTTGCGGCAAAAGTTGGACATGTATAATGCTCTAGAGCTACAACAACACAAAGCATCTCTGAAGATTGCATACCACTGGTTTAAGCAAGTCTTCTAGAATTTCTTGTGCTCGTCTCAACCTTGCATCGATAACATTAGCAGGTAACTCAGCCTCAACCAAGATGTGAAGTTGATCATTCAGATGCTCATAGCCAGGTCGACCCCTAAGTGTGTCCTCCTTCAGTATGGAAAAAATAAAGAGAATATGTTTAGATCTTTTACTGGAAGAGATGGGAAAAGGTTACTGAGGAATTAATACAATACTATTATCTCTAAGATGAAAAAGGACTGCTAGACAACACAAATATTCATAAGAAAATATTGTACATGACTAGAGATGGATTTCAGGATTCAAAATCAACTTGGATGCATCAACAAACTTTATAGCTGTACATTTTCGTTCTCGGTGAAAGGAATAAATATCAACACTGGTTAAGCTTACATAAGTACAAAAACAGTCAATTGGAAAGAAATCACAAGAGAGTGAGAATAGTATTACAGAAGCCTTACTCTTTCGCTATTGCTAGATATTGCAACCCATTCTATGATTCTATGAGGATTGTATTCACTAGCGGCTTAAAACCCTTGAAGACATACATCCCTTGTTGCATGTAACCTGTCAGTAATGAACTCAAAAAAGTACATTTTCAATGTACCAACTCAATATGATCTAGAGCTAGTTGAGGTGGTTCACCTAGGGGACTACATAAGAAATGCATGTTTCCATTTCCAGTGAAGAGACAAAAGAAGAGTGGCGTAAAAAGCACTAGAAGATATTCTAACTGACTTGTAACTATTGATGAGTGCAAGTGTAGAGGATAGGTTCTTGAATTAGCTCAAATTAGTTGAAAAAGGACAAAAGATACTCCCTCAAGGTCAAATATTGATTTCCTAAGAAACCATTTTCATACTTATTTACCTCTGTAAGGCATTATACCACTTTTTAAGTAGAGCTTCAACACTAAAGCATATATATAAGTAATGCATAAAACTGTTGTTACAATCAAGAAAAACAGTGACAAAATTTAGTGATAAAATTGAAATGACCGAGAAAAGAGAAGAAACTCGCTGGGTATAAATCAGAATCACCACGGCTCAAAGCAATTCGACCATGGTTGCAAATGCTTCCAGGATCCAGCAAGTTCGGATTGCACTAAGTGGCAATCGAACTAGGGGAACGCACGGAAATCTCCACCAAGTTGCCGCACACACTGTTGTAGCATTCACTAGAATCTCTGTTAGATGTTTTTTTTTCCCGTCTTCCAACTAGTTGTAGGTTCGCTACCTATAACAGTGAGATAGTCCTTGCCAGTTATGAACTGAACAACTACGAACGAATGTAAAGAGACTCGCATCTCCTGAGCAGTTAATTTTGAGTCATAATTTAATTACTACCCTCGGGAATTATGGAGGTAACAGACTCACAACTCCTGATCCATAATACAACCAATAAATCCTGAATTCAGTGAGCCATAATACAACCAAGATATCCTGAATTTAGACAGCCTCTCGTGTGAAACAAAAAAATTATAACTACCCGCAACATCGCACTCTGCATGCGCCTGATGCTCACGTGCGAAGTGCAAAGTGCGTCATCTAAGCGCAGCCCAATGCTCTATATGCCGAGTCCGAGCCCGATTCTTAGCTAGGCCCCAAAGGCCTAGAGGGAACATAATTGTAATGGTAATAAAATAATATGCTGGAGGTGGGAGTCAAGCCTTGTCCTTTTTGTTCGTACCAAGTACTAGTTACTACTTAGGACAAATCACCCTCTTGTCATGCATCCAATATTTATAAACTTTATATTGAAATGCACCTAAGGTTTGTCAAATGTGTAAATATGATTGAACTAGAATCGAAAACTACACTAGAGAAGGCCAGTTAATGCTGTTTCTCTAGAGTGGTTTCACTAGTTCAATGTGGTGAAAGAACCTCAGGTATGCAACCTTTAAAAGCCTGGTATATTTATGATCCAATAACAGCAGAGAGATGATCTTCAGTTTTAAGTATGGCAATCTTTTCTGCATCATATTATTAATACAATGTAAGCCCTTGAACAAGTTTCCAGCTTACGATATCTTATGGGTAAGTATACCAATTCTTAACTCATAATATTAATTCAAAAATGTAAGTGCATCCCTTCAATTTAAATTTTTTTAATGAGTGGATACTGCAATCAACTTCATCTGTCATAGTAATGAAGTAAACAAGCAAATTGACAATTATAATTTGTTCTAAAGGCTCAAATCATGCATATAAACCATAATAGCTACTTTAGTAGTTATATGCGATGGGAGACGTTTATGATAGGACACAAACATTTCCTGCAGAAACTTTACTTACCTTGCCAGGATCCTTTATTGAGCCTTTTCCTCTAATGAAAACACGACAGCCTGTTGAGGCTTCTACCCGCTTGAGTGAGTTACCCCTGGGTCCCAAAAGGCGTCCAACAAAATTGAACTGGTATTACAAAAAATAAATAATAAGAATAAGAAGAAACTAAATATTACTGAATCGATCTAAAAAAAAGAGAGCATACATTAGGATAAGTATCCACTGGAATCTCCAATCTCAAGATCTTTTTGACAAAGTACGAACTTGGACTTGCCGGTGCTCCTTGCCAGTCCATTGCCATACCTTGTGGAAGTCCTAACCTCTGCTTCAATGAGAAATCAATAATTAAATAATTTTAGCACTGTAGCAGAAACATGTACTTACTAGAAGATGGAATAGGATGTAGGTTTGGGAATCCTCACAAGCAGCGGCAAGAAGATCTCTTTCGGAAGGAAAAGGGGAGAAGCGAAAGGCATAAGTTATTTTGCCAAAAGCAAAGCAGTGCAAGATTGATGGAAACAAATTAAAGAGTAAGAGTTAACTACATGAAGCCTTCCAACATTTATAGAGCATAAATGATACAGAGTACTCAAAGAAACAAATGAAATAGAAAATAGGAGGTTGAATAGCACCTCAAATAGGTTACTTCTATGATAAATCATCAAAAGGTACGAAAGTTGAAATGGGAACATTTAGTAGTTCTAGCGAGAAACAAATCAACACTACTTCACTCCAATAACATCACATACAACACCATTCTATGTCAAAATAATATCACATTAGGAACCCTTCTAACCACATCTAGGATGGTTCAGACTGTTAGGACACACTAAGTTATAATCAGTCATTAATATATGATGTTAAAAAAATGATGTTCTAATAAAACTTTGTGGTCTCTCTTGTTAAGGGACAAAATCTGTTAGTTATTGAGAGGAATATGATGGTTTGAATAATCTTCGTCTTCATGATAAGAGGCAAATTGTGTAAGCTATTGAGATTAATACAAGGGTTTATAGGACTAGCCTTATCTAGAGAGCCTTGGGTACCATCCATTCTTTCACCATTTTTATTTTTATTATTTTACTTCCACCATATAAATTATGAGATTTGGAGAAAGATTAATCTATGAGAAGTGACTCAGAATTCTTGATAATGATGAATGCTGCTCAAATTGGACTGTTATTCCTCCTCCCATAAACCACTCTTGCAAGACCTGAAAGTTCATGTGTTTATTTATTCACAAACCAGACAGTAAAAGTAACCCAAATTCTATCAAGCACATTCCTGACTAGTGCTAAAAAAAGAGTCCTAGTCATCTACCGCTCACCCTTCTAACCAAGGGTCTCTTACACTAGAGACTAAATATAGACCTTACTCCATCCTAGTTAGTATGTTCACGAGATTCGAACATTTAGGGGAATTATAACCGCCTCAATTTCAACATTGGCCTCGACCGAGTAAACGTCTTTGCTACAAGTCATGATCACTTTTCTTCTTTGTTAAGAAGATTTTGGTCAATTGTAAGTCCTTTACTATTGTTCCACCACCAAAGTGAACGTTGATGCATATCCGTAAGATTGATACAATCCACATGAAGATTGCATCCCATATCATACAATATAATAGTCGAGATGGAAATTAAATGCATTTCTCAGAGTACTACAGCTACTTCATTGTTAGAAAATTATTTTTAAGTAAAACCATGTTCTCTTAGGATGGAGAAGATATCTTTCCCTGGCTAGAGAGCAAACCAATATATAAAGGGTGGCTTCTACATTAGGGAAGTCATATGATCATCTACCTCTTGTTGTAACCCACCCCAACCGCCTAAACCAATTCCTCCAATGCCTGAGACATGGTTCGGAGAAGGCATAGGGCTAGGACTTCCTTGATGCATCCTGTCATACTCCCCAAATCCATGGTTGGGGATCACACCCGATACTCGCATAATTTCTGTAAACATGATAAAAAAAAATTGGTAAGGCATAATTAACATCAAGGGGACAAGTGAAAGAACGTTTACTATACCAGCATAAACATGAATTGTATGAATCACCAAAATTCATACATTCCCAATTTACCATGAATCGTATGAACCACCAATACTAATACTTATCAGGCCTTTTTAAGTAGTTCATATGCAAAATGAAAAAAAATGAAAAAGAGAGAATTTTAATTTCAAAACCTTGATAATGATGTAATAGTCGTTTTGGAGTCAAGCAAAGCAATACTAAAGGTCGGGCAATCAAGTTGTTGACGCCTTTGGTAATGAGGGGAGGAGAGGGGAGGTCCTAAATTCGAATTCCATGGAAGACATTCAAAGACAGGCCTTATTATAATTTAAAAAAAAAGGAATTAAAACAATGTCAACATCTAAAGTAGCCAATAGAAACAGATAGAAGTCAAAATTCATTCCTTATTGACCAAGGAAACCGCTTAGCAAAGCCTGATCACGGAAGCAGCAAAAAGAAGAAAGCAGATCACCGTCTACAAGTATATAGATACATTGAATGATTAAGGGAAGCAACAAATAAAACCCAGCATAGCAATGTACTTATTAAGTACTGAGATCAATACAAATTCTGCAAAAGGAAATTGAATGCTTTTGATCATTTGCATTGAAACGGCACTTTCTCTGTACAATGAACACGATCAAAATTATATATGAATAAAAACCTAGAAGATTACACGGCAAGAAACATATTATCAAGTCAACCTTGATCTAAAAAGTAGCTTGCTGAACTTATTTTAATGAAATAATCCTTTCCATTCCAAAATTACCTTACAGAAACAACCAGAAAAGAACAATAACCACTGAATGAAGGGAAAATAATTCTTGAAACTCAAAACTTGAATTCGAAAGGAACTTACAAGGAAACCAATAAAGCATCAAAACGAATTACCGATCAACTTTACAATGACAAAAATGAATCTCCTACATAATCATCATATAACAATGCTACAATGACAACAATATCAAAAATCGAAAGCATCATCGAAATTTATATCTTATGTCACCATTGGGCACTCTATCCATCCTAACATTTTCAGGGGAAAAAACATGAGCATGCATACAAAAAAAATTAATTTCTACAGACTTAGATCAAGATACAAAACATGAGGATGCGTATGAAAAATTAATTTCTACCAACCTCGATCAAGTTTAAAGAGCTAAGAACCAATACTTCTTAATCAAGTCAACAACCACCTAGCAAGCACAAGCTTAGCGAATAGCAGATGATTCACAAAAGAAATCCACTAGCCAAAGGTACAATTTTTTGTGTCCCAGATGGTTCATAAACACATCAAAAGCGCGACGAAGCCACACAATCTACATACCCAAATCTAGAAGAAGATGAAGAAGAATAAAATAAAATAAGCCTAGCACAGCATCTGACCCTGATTCAGCAAGCGGGTGCATATGGGAAGCACCTGCAGGAAAGGCCCAAGCTTCTGATGCTCCGCAAACAGCTCTGCCAAGTACTGGCTATAACATCATCATCAACAACAACAACAACAAAATCAAACTAAGCATATCAAAAAGATTCGATCTTTATAAAAAAGATTCAATCTTTACATAAAAAGAAGTCAGCTTGTTTACTCTTGCCAATACCTGCCTATGTCAGGAGTGCTTCTAATCTGCGGAGAAATGGCTCTTGCTGGGGAGAAGCTTTGGCTATACAGCCCTGACATGGCTGTGGCAGCAGAGGATTGAAGAGAGAGAGAGAGAGAGAGAGAGAGAGAGAGAGAGAGAGAGAGAGAGGTGGCTCCTTTAGGAAGGAGGAGGAGGAGGAGGAGGAGGAGGAGAAGAGAAAGAGGCTGTTTCAATGTGGGGAAGCTCTGAAGAAAACCCTCAGAAACTTGGTAAGAAATATGAGGATGAAAAAGAAATATGGCCATATATATGGGTGTGGTTGTTTGGGTTTAAGGACAGTTTTTACAGCAGGAAGAAAGAGACATGATGGTGGTGGAAAGGGTGAGAAAGATGGGTTTTTGCATGTATATCCTTTAAAATATTCATTTTTAATTTATATATGTAAAAAATAGTTTTTTTTTCTTTCTATGCAAAGATATTTTAGCAATATATTGATAATTTTTAAGGAAGGTTAATACAGTTAATAAACATTATCATTCATGTCCATGGAATCGTGGCATGTTGGTTACGATAGAGGGCTCCCTTGGAGATGGACAAAGTTCGAATCTTTCCTTGAGAACTTAGTTCCTAACCCTATGGAAAAGACATATAAAAAAAAAACCATTATTCATAATCAACTTTCATTGTATAAATAATAAAATAAAAAATTATATAATATATATTATTATTTTTGAAATAACTATCATTATATTTTTTTATTATTCATATTAGATTTTTTAACTATCTGTAAAATTTTAATCTAATATGAACGATTAAAATAATAATCCAACAATTATTACAAATAAAAATACATAGAAGCGAAGATCCCTATCCTTTATATATATATATATATATATATATATATATATATATATATATATATTGGTCTTTGTGGTCTATGTCCACGATGTACATAACATATCTTCATGAACATTCGTAAGTCACATCAAGGGGACCATTCAAAAGAAAATTAAGAGGATGTAATGTAAAACCTAAATTGTTTTTGTTTGGTGAGGATAATGTTGTTGTTGACAATTAAGTTGAGTTAGGGTCATCGAATGTGCACGATTTATGGTGTTTGATAATAAAACTATGCTATATTTCTTAAGATTAACCAAATCATACTATTTTGTCTTAATTTATCCACACAAGCAGAGAAATCAATTGATTAGTTTGGAAAGCATCCCTCTTTAATAGAATTTATTGAATAAATTTATCTAAATACTCATTTTCTTACCTATTTAGTCATCATTCTAATTCAGTAGAGTTTTCTCCTTGGAAGGTTTTTTATACATTGATCGCATCTTGGTTAGATCTTGGTTCTCTCTAAATAAGTTCATATAACGAAAATGATGAGCAAAAATTTACTCTTTAAAGGTTTAATAGGTCTTTATAGGATCCATACTAATATTAATATCACAACATGAAAATAGTATAAAACTATCAAGGAAGTTCCAAGAATTACAAAGCTCAAAAATTACATCAATAAGAGTTGGAATCCAATCTCTTTTATTTCTTCTTTATTTCTTTCTCATATATTTTCTTTGTGTATCACAAATCCCATCTTCTAATAAAGTTAGAAATAAATTAATAAATTAGGATTTGTATATATAGCATGTATGCCTCACTTATTTCATATTGCCAATTAAATAGTTTGAGTGTAGTAACTCAATATTTATTGTAATTTTAGCAACAAAAATACTCAATGTATTTAATAGAAAAAAATAGCATTTGACTGCCCACCGCTACCGCTTTCACCCCGTGCTCGCAACACACGCACATATACACACCCCAACTAGTCTTCTTGGAATATTTTTGTCACAGTTGTCCACCAACTTACATCTAGACTCACAAGACTCTTAAGAGGTAGATGTAATCTTGTAAAATAGTTTTTACGTTTCAAAAAAGAGAGAGGAATACTCCACCCCGCTTAAAGTGCTAAACGTCATCTCGTTTAAAGTGCTAAACGCCACCTCGTTTAAAGTTTTTAAAGTGCTAAACGCCATCTCGTTTAAAGTGCTAAACGTCACCTCGTTTAAAGTTTTTAAAGTGCTAAACGCCACCTCGTTTAAAGTGCTAAACGCCACATTGTAAGATGCATTCATACGTTTTGTAATACGAAACACGACAACCGCACCAAACGCTTAGTAATGATTTTGTCGACGGTAAGTGCGATGTTTCGTCGAAATTTTTTCGTTAAAATCTTAACATCCGATCGACACTCGGTTAACAATTTCGACTACACATGGTGCAAGACATGTTGGCACAAGATGTCACGGTCAACTTAATTTTGACAATCAACAAAACCCTGATTCGATATATACAAGTACAAACTGAAGATTGCTACATTCAAGACTGCGTCACTGCAACAATACAAGATTGACAAAGACTGAAACAGAAGATTTGTGATTTCATTTTTGTCTATGTATTTGAATTTTATTTTGAGTTTAGGAATATGTACATCAAGTCGCACTGGCATTAGGAAGCTCAAACCTATACCCATATCCAGTCTACTCGAAACTGACTCAAACCCAACATTCAAGCCACAAAAGTAAGTCCACAAAATGATCACAAATCTAGCCAAACTAGATTGAACTAATCTGATCTAAAGAGACAGAGTTCGGACCGAACTCAGGCCGAACTCGGTCCCCCTAGGATCCAGTCTTCCTGGATTGTCTCACCCATCCACGAGATCAGGGGGCAACGTTTAAATTTATGAACGTTGGGCACCGAACTCTGGCCGAACTCGATTCAGAAAAATTCTATAAATAGAGATAAAATTTATCATTCCAAATCACTCAATTTTATTTAACCATCTCTTCTCTTTCATACTCTTTACCTGAGCTACAAACGTCACATTCCCAAGAGCAACTCCCACAGCCTTCTAGTGCCAAGTGTGATCTCGGTTAGAAGTTTCGAAGAGTTGTAAAAACTTGAAAATCAAGTTTTGTTCAAGTGTTCGAAGTTGGCGAGTACTTCATATCAAAGTTAGTGGTGTTGTAAGAAGTCGGCAAGCATGCAGATCAAAGCTTGTGCTGTAAGCTATTTCACAAATAGTGGATTAACATCAAACAGAGTTCTGGAGACTGGATTATTCCTCTACGAGAAAAACCAGTATTCATCGCGGTGTTAGTGTTTGTGAATTCTTACTTAGCATTTACTTTGCTTAGTTATTCTATACTCATTGCATATTTCCATACTTATCTGCATATATTTTTAAGTTGGTAAGTCTTTAAGTTTTTAATTGGATTATTGTCACACATTCTATTCATCCTCCGCTAGAGTTGTCCATAAGTAACATATTATATTTATTAGCCTATCAAAATGTAGCATTTTGCATATAAGGCATAATATTTGATTATATTTTCACATGTCATGTGGAGTCCAACAACTTATCCATTGAAATTTACTGATAATTGTCATGTATATAATAAATAACAACCAACCCAACCTACATGTCAACATATCCTTCGAATTAAGATTCATTTGTACACGTTAGTCTATTGTGAAATACTAAATATTGCAACAATTTAAAGGTCACATTAACAATTTTTAAGTCACAGCCCCCCACCCCCCTGCCTTTTAAAATTGTTGAAATACTTAGTATATGGGCTTTTCTGAACTTTTGCAAAAGATCTGTGCTTGCTTCCATACGAGTTGGTGATGGATTTATATACATATATAAGCTAATTTGCAACTAAATACTCTTAACTATTAGACCGCAAACAAATGTTAAATATGAATTAAAAAAGACAAAAATATTCCTCTAAAATATAAAAAAATGAAACAAAGTTAGAAAAAAAAAACGTAATCCTAGGCAGGGGTGACGATAAGGCTCAATTTTTTGTTTTTTTTGGACTTTTTGACTATTTATGAAAAATATGTAATTACCACTATTTGGAACAAAATAGTCTTAAAAAAAATAAATTGACGACAAATATAACAGAAGATGTGCTAGCACAATAATCGTGTGTCGCGCAAGTTTTTGCGAAAAAATTTATAAAAAATACTGGTGAAAGAAATGCTCTTATGAAGCAACAAAGAAAAGGCAAGTAGAAAAATCTATTCTGGGACGGACTCCTAATAGCGGGAGAACTACCAATACAAAAAATAGAGAATGGTAGTCGGCATAAGAAAAAGACTCGGAATGAAAGGAAGCAGCTAACAGACTTCGTGAACCCCTTGACAATAGGGGTAAGCAACGGTTCGGTTCGGTACAAATCGAATCGAATATATAAAAACCAAAATAACCATAAACTATATTTATAAAAACCGAAAACCGAACCGTTTTCTTAAAAATCGAAAAAAAACGAACCGAACTAATTCGGTTCGATTTTCGGTCGGTTCGATTTAATGGACAATGGAGCGGACCTTTACATTTTAACAAATAGACCTATTTAAATAACATATCTTCAAAAAAAAATCTGACATTGTTGTATTTATGAATTATTACAATTATAGAATAAAAAATATATATATATATATATATATATATATATATATATATATATATATATATCTCGATTGGGAGCGGAGAGAATGTTCAAAGAAGTGACGATAGAGAATAGGAGGAGAGAGTGCGCTCAGTTAGGATTAGAAAAAATAATGTATATATAGATTGAGGGTAGTTTGTTAAATTACTAAATCTAAATGATTTTCGGTTCGGTTCGGTTCGATTATTCGGACCAAGAAACGAAAACCGAATCGATATTTTAAAATTTTAAATTTTCAAACCGACAACTGAACTGATAACAAAAAAAACTGAACCGTTTGTCGTATTTCGGATCGAATCGGTTAGATTCGATTTTTGATTTCGAACTGTTATATGCTCATCCCTACTTGACAATATTATATCTCATACACAGACCACTGAAAAAAAAGAAAGACGTACTAAGTAACTTGCTAAGGGTCCAATGGTTCAGAATACTTTAGTTGCTAATGTAAAATTTTAGCATATTTAATTAGAAAAATGTGATAGTTCATGTTATTAATTTAGATGCAAATAAGCCTAAATACTTTTATTTTTACTTCTATAACACATATCAGATATAGCAAAACAACCAAAAAGATCTATCGGTGATTTCAGTGCATAGATTGCATTCGTTGTTTTATAGTTTTTCTTTTAATTTACGGCATAACGTTCGGGATCCGACGTAACGTTCGAGACTTTGTACACACTGTATTATATATCTTTTGGACCGAAAGAAAAAAATGACTGATCAAGCAGACCCCGCTTCGTCCAGTCTCCAACTCTCACCATTTTATAAATGGAAGAAATAATACGTTCTCGTGGCTCGATCCACTGATCTTCTGCCATCCAGTCAAAATTTTTACCTCTTCTCGGTAACCATAAGAGCCACTCGAGTTCGGTCATTCGTTGTTTCATAGTTGAGATTACCTTTTGCACCTTGTGAGGAGACAACTAGATGTTGCCCAGGGTAGATGGATAAATGTTTTCACATGAATGGGAGGAAACTCGCAACCAATCTAATACCTTGTTGGCAGTGGCGGAAACCATGTTGTGGGCTGGGTGGCCTCCAGTCCACCCCAAATTGTTTTCTCATCTTCATATTATAAGAGTCGATATACTCATATACATCCAGTCCATCCTAATCCATTCCAGCCTATCTCAGTTCAAATTTTTGGTTCCGCTCTTGCCTAGCAGTAGGAGTTGGTTATGTGATCAAAGCCAAACAATATTCATGTGTATGTCGGTTATGCAACTCACGCATAACGGAGATATCGTAATTATTCATGTGCAACCTAAGCCGATCATATAACGAACTTGTGCTCAAGGTACTTAGCTAGTATTCCTATTTTCTCACATGCAGTTACTTCTCTACTACTTGTATTGTTCCCCAGTTTTACATTGCAGCTACTTTATCAGTTCTACCATGTATTTACTTTCCTGTGCATCTTGTATACTTTTCTATTGCTAGTCATATACACCTTACCATGCATTTGGAGTTGCTTTCAGAGTTATGTACTTCGCTCCAGTCCCGACTGGACATATTTTTTCTAGAGGATCCTGAGGATTTTTGCCCAATCTTCTACGGGCCAGGTGTCGAGGAGTGTTGTGACCCTGATTTTGAGGAGGAGCCCGTCCCAGCAGAGGAGACGCCGCTAGCGCCCTAGTGTAGCTAGGTGGGTTTCTCTGGGTTGTTCTCAGTTGGTATTTTGGGTGACTGTATTTATTATTTTGTTGCTGTGAGATGTTGTAGACTTTTAGACTTGGACTGTATATTTGGATATTGTACTTGCTCTCTGTGGTTCTTTGTTTCTTTGTTGATATTTTATCGTGCTTTTACTCTTCCCCTAGTTATTGTGATTGAGTTTATATATATATATATATATATATTGATGTTGCCCTCCTTTTGGAGAGATTATCTTGACAGATTATTGTGAGATATATATAGTTGTGACCTAAAACGGACCTAGACAGCGTTCTACCGCCGATTCTGTGGCGTAGGCTGGACGTACCCATAACTCATGCCCGATTTTTCGGGTGCGGGTCGTGACACATTTTTGGTGGTGGCCCACGCAGGTATAGTTTCTAGGTCTACCTGCGATAGGATATAGGCAGAGAGAGTGAGCTCAATCACAACTAGGACCCTTCCTGATTTTTGCTATCTTTAATTTTTCTAAAATTGTTTTCTTTTACAATATTATTGTCCTTCATTGATGATATCGTATCTTGCACCGTATTGACTTCTTTTGATCTGTGTTCAAGATGCCTCCGAAGACACGGTCTCACCGTATCGTTCCAGTAGCTGCCACCGAGAGGTCTGCTACCTCTCGTCCTGCCCGACTTCAGGCAGCTGCCACCGCTCCACTCGCTACTCCTGCGGTTGAGGGAGCATCTATTTCTTTCGGAGATCCTCTTCCACCTATCGATCCGAGAGCTACCCCAGTTGTTTCGGTGGTACCTCCTCCACCACCTCCTACACCGGTAGACGTCGCCCAGTTGTTTGCGTTCTTCAGGGAGATGATGGACGCGCAGCACCGTCAGGTTGACGTGATGAGATTGGGCATTGAGAATGCCCACCAGGTAGCCATGACGGCCGTAGATAGAGTGGCTCAGATCCAGCCACAGACAGAGCAGGCTCAGCATCCGAGGCCGGGTAGTATCATTGACTTTCAGAGGATGCGGCCCAAGGAGTTCCGGGGTACAGAGGGGATCCTGTACACGGACGACTGGATCTAGCACATTGAGGGCATCTTCAGGCTGGCACTGATCCCAGCCAGCATGCAGATTGAGGCAGCGGCCAGCCAGATGTTCGATCTTGCCCTTACTTGGTACCGTACGGATACGAGGATAGCAGTACCTGGACTGACATGGGAGGCTTTCAAGAAGCTTTTCAAGGAGAAGTTCTTTCCGGATGTGGCTCTCAGTTCTTTGGAGAGCCAGTTTGAGGCACTCGTCCAGGGGAGCATGCTGATGGACGAGTATACAGCAGAGTTCTGCCGTCTGGGCAGATTTATAGAGGGCTTGAGCGAGGCAGCGAAGGCGCAGAAGTTCCGCAAGGGTTTGGTCATGGCGGTCAAGTCCTTGACTAGGAGTGACCGTGAGGCGACCTTCGAGCAGATTATGAATGATGCTCAGAGGGCTGAGGATGACTTGGAGCTGAAGACCAAGAGGAGTAGAGATGCTTCTGGAGCAGGCAGCAGTGCGGGCCCAGCCAAGAGGCCGTTCTAGCAGACTCAGCAGCACTAGGGTCAGGGTCATGCTCATTTCCAGCAGTGCCTCAGCAGCAAAGGCAGGGACAGCAGCAGGGTCAGAGGCAGCCCATCACTTGCCCTTTTTGTAGGAAGCCGGGGCACAGATGGGATATTTGCAGGAAGATGCTGGGCAGATGTTTGTTATGTGGTACGGCAGATCACCAGTTGAAGGATTGCCCTTCAGCACACGCTCGTACAGCTCAGGGCGGAGGAGCCGCTCAGAGGGGACCAACTAGAGCACCTGCAGCAGCCGCTAAATGGAGATGAGAAGCAGCCAGCAGTAGATGGACTAATAGAGCAGTCAGCAGTGGCTGCTAATAGTGCAACGTGGAAGCAGCAGCAGCGTGGCATTTTGCGTAGGAGCGCAGCAACAGGCACTAGCAGTAGCAGCCACAGTGAGTGAGGGAGAGAGGTAGAGAGATTAGAGTAGTATATATATATATATATATATATATATATATATATATATATATATATATATATGGAGATAGATATATGAGTATAGATATGGATATGTGTATATATGTATGTGTGATATATATATATATATATATATATATATATATATATATATATATATATATATATATATATATATATGTAGGTATATATACATATGTGTTTAGATATATATTAGCCTAGATATATAGCTAGGTATATATATATATGCATAGATAGTTAGCTAGTTAGTAGTGTTAGAGAGGGGTAGTTGGATATCTCAATACCTTGAGATATCAAGGTATCTCAATACCTTGAGATACCCAAGGTATTGGGTATCGGGACGAGATATTGGGCGTTCGCCTAGGTTTGAGTTTAGAGTTGGGTTTATATGTATAGGTGTATATATTTACGCATGTTAGTATATGCATTGGTGGGTTTATGAGGGGTGTATAGCTTAGGTTGAGGTATCGGATACCGAGAGTATCCCGGTATCTCAAGGAGGCGAGTTTGAGGGTTTACTAGCTTAATGAGCTAGTTTTGACCTAAAATTTTAGGGGCACCCTAGTTTGACCTAGCGTTGATCATAATTGCCCCTATTGACCGCAAAAGTCAACATTTGACCTAGTTTTGACCTAAAGTTGACTTTTTGACCCTGGGTTGACTTTTTAACCCAAATTTTACCGATTTGACCCGTTTGACCTAGAATAACCCTAGAAGCTTATTTTTAGTTATTTTATATCAGTTTAACTCTTTAGAATCCCGTTTAACCTTGCTTTTCGTAATAGGTCATTGTGATGCCAGTCCAGATCTCGATCCTCACCAGTTGTTCAGGACGTCAGGCGAGTACTTATCTCTGATTGTTTCCAGTTCATGATAGCGTATATATCACCTATTCTAGAACTGTAATACTTGATTCTGACACATTATTTCATGAGCTGGTACTAGTGGATCCCATCATGAGATGTTATCTCCCTTACCGTGTTCAGCGGGTACTCTATCACGTGTATTTCATCATGTGCTTCGGGTATTGATTCTCATGTGCTATCATGTGCTTCGTGTGCTCTCGCATTCATGTGCACAAGTTATTTATCATGTACGTAGCTTGTCGTGGTTGGATCCAAGAGTATTAGTGGGGAAGGGAAGTAGGAGTTGGTTATGTGATCAAAGCCAAACAGTATTCATGTGTATGTCGGTTATGCAACTCACGTATAACGGAGTTATCGTAGATTATTCATGTGCAACCTAAGCCGATCACATAATGAACTTGTGCTCAAGGCACTTAGCTAGTATTCCTATTTTCTCACATGCAGTTACTTCTCTACTACTTGTATTGTTCCCCAGTTTTACATTGCAGCTACTTTATCAGTTCTACCATGTATTTACTTTCCTGTGCATCTTGTATACTTTTCTATTGCTAGTCATATATACCTTACCATGCATTTGGAGTTGCTTTCAGAGTTATGTACTTCGCTCCAGTCCTGACTGGACATATTTTTTCGAGAGGATCCTGAGAATTTTTGCCCGACCTTCTACGGGCCAGGCGTCGATGATTATTGCGACCCTGATTTTGAGGAGAAGCCCGTCCCAGCAGAGAAGACGCCCTAGCACCCTAGTGTAGCTAGGTGGGTTTCTCTGGGTTGTTCCCAGTTGGTGTTTTGGGTGAATGTATTTATCATTTTGCTGTTGTGAGATGTTGTAGACTTTTAGACTTGGACTGTATATTTGGATATTGTACTTGCTCTTTGTGGTTCTTTGTTTCTTTGTTGATATCTTATCATGCTTTTACTCTTTCCCTAGTTATTGTGATTGAGTTTATATATATATATATATATTGATGTTGCCCTCCTTTTGGAGAGGTTATCTTGACAGGTTATTGTGAGATATATATAGTTGTGACCTAGAACGGACCTAGACAGCGTTCTACCGCCGATTCTGCGGCGTAGACTGGACGTACCCACGACTCATGCTCGATTTTTTTGGTGTGGATCGTGACACTAGCCCATTCAAAAAACTAAAAACAATCTCCATCTCTCCCGAACGAACCTAGGTATGTTTGAATTTTATACATCAAGAATCTAAATCTTGATCTTCTATTCGTAAACCATAAATTTGTCTATAGACTACAATGGTATGTCGTCTCGGCCTGAATATTAAGTTATTCAAAAATATAGCTGATGTATATATAATATAAATTACTCTATCAAATCTGAACCATTTATTTCAAATGACGTGTGGCTGAGTGTAAAACCCCTAATCCTAAAAATCGTTATAACCCTTTTTATTAAATTAATAATTTAATTATAGTAATTAGTGGCTAATTAGGAAAAATAGATTTTATTTAATTTCTATTTTAGGTATTGGTGCATTTAGAAGATTTATGGAGCCATTAAATTTTTTTTCTAATTTATTTCATGTAGGAGACCCTTTGGACAGTTGCCAGCTTAAGGGTACGCATTAATACAAATTCTAGATTTTTCTATGCGTATATATATATATATATATATATATATATATATAAGAAAAAGAAAGAATAAAAGAATAAGAAAGAAAGAAAGAAAAACAAATGAAATTATAATGGATTATTAGACCCTAAACTACCTACCCAAACCCATTACCACCAAAACCCACTACCCATTTACCTAGGACCCGTTAAGACCCCCTTTTAAGCAATATATAAAGCAACAGCAGCAGAAATTAGAACAAAAGGAAATCCCCCGCGCGACGTTGTAGCTAGACCGAGCGACCGCGATTCCTTTCCTTCCTATATGTATTCACCACTCTTTCATAAACCCTAAACATAAACTCTTATCTCCTCCTTCCCCTCGACCGCGTCGCCACCTGACCGCCTTTCACCGCCTCCTCCAGCCGCCCAGAACCGCCGCACGACGACCGCGACCCCGCGCAACCCCGCGCACTGACAGTTTGGACAACAGGTTACCTGTGTTCCAGCCCTGTTTTCCGTCACCTCGCTGAACCAAACTCGACCCCGTCTTCGCCGGTATGATCCTCATCTATCCCCCCTTCAATATATTTATATTAGTTGACTTCGAACAACGCGTAAACCTAGGCAAAAATTGACACCAAGTCGAAGAAAAACTACGACTTTTTAAATTCCAGAAATTATGTTGCGATGACCCATGTTCCCGGATTCGTATCTCCCACCACAGAGATCCGAATTCGATTTTTTTTTTTGGTATACGGAGACCACTTAACCTAGTTTAATTTCTGTTATTTACATTAATTTATTAATTGCTGTGTGTAAAATTAAATTAGGTAGAAAAACCCAAAAATATACTTTTTGGCAATTTTTAGAAATTGGGATACGGAGCGCGCCCCGCCAAACGGGACCGCCCCGTCGTGTACCAAGTGTACCAAAAGGTGTACGCAGTGTACCCGGACGTGTGAGATTTTACGGAAACTGATTTGGACACGTCTGCGCGTCGAAATCAGCCCGTATCCGCAGCAAATCTTCCGTATCGCAACTTTTGTAAAAGCTTTGCGCATTTTATGCACGCTCGTCAGAATGTGATAAAACTTGCACCACTGGACTCGTGGTATCGAGCTGGTCTTGTGACCCAATTTTTACGCAATTCTGAGATAGTTGACCAAGACGCCAATTGGCGGGCCCTACAGTTGACTTTTTGGACGAAATTGTGTTCGGCTCACCGGAATCCACATTTGGACATACCGTTGAGTTCGTGCAGACATTTAGAGTTTGTTTGACCTATAATTTGTCTTATTTAGAGACTGTTACCCTTGGCACGCTTTTCGGTGCAAAATGGGCCACACGTGGACCCCGCTTTTATACAAAAAATTTGTTTGCCCCTGTGTCCAAATTGGACGAAAGGGAAGTACTTTCTAGATATTTTGCTTATTCTGGGAACGTTGGTAATGTCTATTTCAGCATCCGGAGATATTTGTTCTGGGGCCATAGCTTCTGATCCTGTGTGTTTGACATCTGGACGTTACATTTTGCAGCTTCTTGCCAGGCAAGTATACCTTGCCATTGTGCTGTTATTCATATTCCATATATTGCATACATCTTTATTTTCTGTCTTTAGTTCATATATTTTATCTGTTATATAAAATGCGCGCGACGGTGTCGTCGCGATATGTTTTTATTTATGTATTTGCATTGACCTTGTTTATGAGACTACCCCATTATCATGTAGCACCATTAGGTTCATTGGCCTTGACACAGTTGTTACACGAGTGTGAGTCTCGTATAGATCACGGACTGCGTGACAGGTCAGACCTCATGTACGTATGGACCGTGTGTTAGGGATGCCTGCTGATAAAAACTTTATATGCTAGAAGACTTAGCAGTTATTAGAGGTCCATGGACATAGCCTATTGTAGTACGGTGGTCTAATCCTTGTCCTTGTATGGTTGCAGGATTGGGCTAGGGTACTAAATATATGCTATGAACCAAATTATGTCATGGATGTGACATGCTTAGAGCATGGGGTGGGGAGAACAACAAGTACCGCATTTTGGCTCCTTTGCACTTTTTCTATTGTGCGCCCGGATTCTCCATCCAAGATACGGGTGGTGATGACCACTATATATTATATACTATCAGGCGGCCTCTGGCGTTCAAAAGATGACATGCTTTTTAGGCCCCTGGATCTCCAAGAGAACCATGCCAATCCCAGTTTTCAGCCAGATAGCCCACTTGTGGGGAAAGTTGTTCTTAAACTGCATTCACTTAGACGGTTAGGCGACCCATTGGATATTTATTTCAGTACTTTATTGGTATATTTTTATGTATCTTGTTATGTCCCTCTGAGGACCTGGCCCTTCCAGGTGTCGCTGTTCTTGAGTATTCGCAGGAGCGCAGATTCGGATAGTTACATATGTTTCGAGGATATCTTCTCTTCGAGCCGTGGTCATTAGTTGGTATTCTTATATTGTTTGGTTGTGTTGTACTTTTATATTCGAGTTGGTAGTGGATTTATTTTCATCCAACTATCATCCTTAGATACTTTGTATTGAGATCTAGTTTCATAGATATTGGTTATTTATATTTGATTTCGTGGATGAGATTTAGATTATACCATGTGACTTGTGTTAGATTTATACCACTTGTGGATTTAATATTCATATTATAACGTACGTATGGGTTTTGGTTTCCATATATTGGAGTTACCATATCCATGCGGCTGGCATGCTTACGTGTCCTAGTCCTACGTATTTTGGGACTGGGGCATGACATATTTTTAGTGGTGGCCCATACAGGTCAAGAGCATATTGTCTCGGTTACGTTACTGTACCGAACAAGCCTGCACCTAGGAATAGAGTATAGGATCTCATCCACATTTGACTATGATTCGCTCTCCTTCTAATCCATTCTATTTGAATAATTGTATCCTGCTTGATTCCTGTACTTCCCTGATAATTCCTTGAGTATAGCCCCCTCCTAGAATATAGAAGTCCCTATTGTTAGATGATAAGTAGGTTAACCTTCCTATTAAGAGTACAACTAGAGTGTTGACACACCACTAAGTTTAGAATATCTAGTGAACCCTAGAATTCCTTATCTATAGATTGGTTTACCATTACCCCTTGATGTATTTATGAAGACTTGAGAGTAGTATAAATACTACTAAGATTAGTTAGAAGTTTGACCATATTGTTTGACCCTAATATTGAGGAACCAATAGAAATCCAAGGTTGAATATTAGGACTGAACCTAACTTCATAGTAAGGTAGTATTAGAGAACTGTAAAGTTAGATTCTTGGTATTAGCAGACAGAATATTAGGAAGCCAAGAGGAACGAATATAACATTTTTCTCGATCAAACCTCGAACACAAATATTAGCATACAACCTTTCCCTTAGGAAATCATGACATTATCTAGATTCTTTCTATCTTTATGACTTGTTCCTCTGAACCCATAGCGCTCGCTATTGTGCGACAATTAAATACGTTGTCTTCTCTTCATCTTTTAACTCGTGCCATCTGACACTTCTGATTGTAGGCCAAGTAATTTTATTCTATGTTAGGATATATAGCTTTCTAGGATTTTGGTTGTTACTCTTGAATTTTGAATTATGTGATTGGTAATTAGAACTTGACCGTTTAAGTTATTCTTGTAGGTTATGACCTGATGATTATCCCTTAGTTTTCAAATTACGTAACATGTACCCCCACCTCGATACGTGTTATATCCACTTTTCCCTTGAGGCCAGTAACTTTTTCATTCTTACTATTGACACATGTTCTATGAGCACTATGATTAAGACTTAAGGTGACCCTTACCTATATAATACAAGAGGATACCCTGATGAGTACCAAGACCTTTTCTTGTAAACCCTAACAAGAGTTTCTACTTTATCCTTATGGCAGTACAGTATTAGTTAAATCTTTTAAGTTGGGTAGTATGCCTCACAACCTAGTATCACATAGTTTTTTGACCTATTAATGAAGTGTAACCGAATGACATTACATGTATGCTAGCATAAGATGACAGTGGTTATTCAGACTGTAGAAAATTAGAGGCCCATACCCCTATTTGGTCGACTAGCAACTTAGACAAGGAGTTAGTATGACAACTGTAGAGATTGTAGAGTCTTATCTTTTGTGAACTTGAATTATTTTGTAACATCTCTCATCATAATCTAGCGTACTTATATTTTCTGTACTACCTTGACTTATGCCGCTATTATAGCCTAGTTTTTGCAAGCTTATTCTTTTATCGAGCTTGCTCATGACATATGTATTATTGGGTGCACACAATGATACAATTGTCTAATCAGAACCAGTATATTATGGTCTGGACAACCTTAGTACACTTGGTTCGCCTTTTGCGATACTACTTTATGTGGATTGAGATATATAGCTGATCAGTAAACGAATATACTTGCCCTCTAGATATGACAGAGCATATCATGTCAAGTACATAACTGTACTGATACGAGCATGTGAATAGGAATTACTAAAATAGGATTTCAATCCACAACTGCCTTGACAATTCCCAATTGAATTTTTTTTTACGCCTTGATCCCCATACTTCTATTCTAGTACCTTTCCCTTGAACTTTTTATCATTGTTTTTCATCTTCCCTTATTTCGGAAGGACGAAACCTCGTGTTTTGTATAAGTTTGATATACAGATAGTACTAGATATACCCATAGGCCAATCACATTATTTGGTGACTGTCTTTTATAATTGATTAAAGGCCTATCATATATGATATAATCGGTGTTAAAGTTTTGAGGATTGAATGACATGAGTAAATAAATTAAGGAACATTTTTCTTAAAGTGTATAGCCTTATATGATAGATGGGTAAATTCTAAGTTGGATAGAAGTCACATTGTTAATTTGAGGTTAAATTCTTTCAGATTGTGATCAAGTAGGATTAGATTGAGAGATTAAGTCATTTTTTTAAATATGGAAAATTTTTAAGAAGGAGTAAGATGATAAGGATTTAATAAATTATGAGATCTTGATAGTGAGGACCAAATATTTATACTTTAAGTACATGATTTAAATTTTAAATATTGATGCTAAATCATTAATTGAATTTTGAGGATAAATATAGAATTTCAGACTTGAACATTGGTGGATTGAATTTAATTTTTTTAACAATTTGATGATTTGAATTAAGAGTTAAAATTTTGATTGCTGGATTACCTATTTGAAATATTGAGCATGTAAATTGAAACTAAATTTGGAAGAGTACAAAATTCTTAAGTTGAGAATAGGGATAAGATTTGATTAGAATTTTTTATTGTTCAAAATCTAGAGGAGATTATGATAGTTGGAAATTGTGATATAAAATTTGATGTGGGATGTTATATAGATTTTAGTTAAATTTGGATGTGATTATTTAAAAATCGAGAAAAGATTACAATATGTTAAATTTTGATTAAATAGAGGTTACCTTAATTTGGAAGGTGATTGCGATGGATTAGAATATATTTTAAATTTTAGAAGAGATCGCGGTTGACTGACCATATATACGATTGTGAAGGATTTAGCAAATTATGCCTTATTTTAATTTCGATGATAAAATTATTTTTAAGTTGGCTGGATTGAAAATCCCTCACCCAAAAATTTGACCTACTTGGCTTAGATAGTGAGACTAAGGCTAATTTGAATCCAATTAGAAATAGAACACGGTATTTTATTTTACTATACAATATGTGTACCACTTAGCGCACCTTACTATTGCATCGATAATTGGAGCACTATACTAGCCATTGCCTTCCTACAAACTTTACATCCTTATCCTAGACATGTCTGCCTTCTAATTTAACATTTGTGTAACCCATAAATATGTTCCCTTGTGCTTTATTTTAGTCGTACAACATTCGTCGCGGACGTTATTTCTTAATTCCGAATAATTTTAACTTTGTATCATTGTGCGTTCCAATCAAAATTGGAGACACAATCCTGACCCGCTTCGTACAACCCAAATTTTAACAATATCCTAACCTGGGCCCTCTATGTCCATGACACTTGCGTCCACCTAATTTTTGTCCCATGTACTTCTAATTAATTCCAGAACACCATGCGGATTAATTTTAATTAATTTAATCCAATTTCCATCTTTGTGCAATTTTTTAATTGTTGGGTGCTTTTATGCAAATGTGCATTGAGGTGTCCACACCGTTGGATATGACACATGAAGAAACATAATTCTCCTCCATGCGAAACATCGCCCACTCCTTTAAACCTGGCCTTGCATTTTATAATGCAAATTATAGCCCTCAAAACATTCCCATGGCAATTAAAAAATCATGGAGGTTAGGATGGAGGAAGGTGCAGAATAAGCTATAATTCTCTATCTTATACCATCATTGACTTTCTACCGCGGCTTAATTTTAATTTCGAGGACAAAATTTTTATAAGTTGGGTAGAATGTAAAACCCCTAATCCTAAAAATCGTAATAACCCTTTTTATTAAATTAATAATTTAATTATAGTAATTAGTGGCTAATTAGGAAAATAGATTTTATTTAATTTTTATTTTAGATATTGGTGCATTTAGGAGATTTATGGAGCCATTAAAAAAATTTCGTAATTTATTTCATGTAGGAGACCCTTTGGACAGTTGCCAGCTTAAGGGTATGCATATATATAGATTTTTCTATGCGTATATATATATATATATACATATATATATATATATATATATATATATATATATATATATATATATATAATAGAAAAAGAAAGAAAAAAAAGAATAAGAAAAAAAGAAAGAAAAAAAAGAAAAGAAAAACAAATATAATTATAATGGATTATTAGACCCTAAACTACCTACCCAAACCCACTACCACCAAAACCCACTACCCATTTACCTAGGACCCGTTAAGACCCCCCCCCCCCCCCCTAAGCAATATATAAAGCAACAGCAGCACCAATTAGAACAAAAGGAAATCCCCCCCCCCCCCCCCGCGACACTGTAGCTAGACCGAGCGACCGCGATTCCTTCCCTTCCTACATATATTCACCACTCTTTCATAAACCCTAAACCTAAACTCTCATCTCCTCCTTCCCCTCGACCACGCCGCCACCTGACCGCCGTTCATCGCCTCTTCCAGCTGCACAGAACCGCCGCACGACGACCGCGACCCCGCGCAACCCCGCGCACTGACAGTTTGGACAGCAGGTTACCTGTGTTCCAGCCCTGTTTTTTGTTACCTCGCTGAACTAAACTTGATCCCGTCTTTGCCGGTATGATCCTCATCTATCCACCTTCAATATATGTATGTTAGTTGACTTCGAACAACACGTAAACCTAGGCAAAAATTGACGCCAAGTCGATAAAAAATCACGACTTTTTAAATTTTAGAAATTCTATTGCGATGACCCATGTTCCCGGATTCGTATCTCCCACCACAGAGATCCGAATTCGATTTTTTTTTTTGGTATGCGAAGACCACTTGACCTAGTTTAATTTTTGTTATTTACATTAATTTATTATTATTGTGTGTAAAATTAAATCAAGTAGAAAAACCCAAAAATATACTTTTTAGCAATTTCCAGAAATTGCGATACGGAGTGCGTCCCGCCAAATGGGACCGCCCCGTCGTGTACCAAGTGTACCAAAAGGTGCGCGCAGTGTACCCAGACGTGTGAGATTTTGCAAAAACTGATTTGGACGCGTGTGCGAGTCGGAATCAGCCCGTATCCGCAGCAAATCTCCCATGTCGCAACTTTTACAAAAGCCCTACGCATTTTGTGCTTGCTCGTCAGAATGCGACAAAACTTGTGCCACTGGACTCGTGGTATCACGCTGGTCCTGTGACCCAATTTTCACGCAATTCTGAGACAGTTGACCAAGTCGCCAATTGGCGGGCCCCCGGTTGACTTTTTGGGCAAAATTATGTTCGGCTCACCGGAATCCACATTTGGACATATCGTTGACTTCGTGCTGACATTTAGAGTTTGTTTGACCTATAATTTGTCATATTTAGAGACTGTTACCCTTGGCAATCTTTTTGGTGCAAAGTGGGCCACACGTGGACCCCACTTTGACCCAAAATTTCTGTTTTGCCCCTGTGTCCAAATTGGACGAAAGGGAAGTGCTTTCTAGCTATTTTGCTTATTCTGGGAACGTTGGTGATGTCTATTTCAGCATCCAGAGATATTTATTCTGGGACATAGCTTCTGATCCTGTGTGTTTGACATCTGGACGTTATATTTTGCAGCTTCTTGCCAGGCAAGTATACCTTGCCATTGTGCTGTTATTCATATTCCATATGTTGCATGCATCTTTATTTTTTATCTTTAGTTCATATATTTTAACTGTTATATAAAATGTGCGCGACGGTGTCGTCGCGATATATTTTTATTTATGTATTTGCATTGACCTTGTTTATGAGACTACCCCATTATCATGTAGCACCATTAGGTTCATTGGTCTTGACACAGTTGTTACACGAGTGTGAGTCTCATATAGATCACGGACTGCGTGACAGGTCTGGCCTCCTGTACGTATGGGTCGTGCGTTAGAGATGACTGCTGATAGAAACTTTGTATGCTAGAAGACTTAACAGTTATTAGAGGTCCATGGACATAACCTATTGTAGTACGGTGGTCCAATCTTTGTCCTTGTATGGTTTCAGGATTGGGCTAGGATACTAAAGATATGCTATGAACCAAATTG
Source organism: Iris macrosiphon (assembly GCA_036927795.1). Classification (NCBI taxonomy): domain Eukaryota; kingdom Viridiplantae; phylum Streptophyta; class Magnoliopsida; order Asparagales; family Iridaceae; genus Iris; species Iris macrosiphon. The sequence continues at coordinate 18,039,080 of JAYESA010000004.1, forward strand.
TGTCATGGATGTGACATGCTTAGAGTATGGGGTGGGGAGAACAACAAGTACCGCATTTGGGCTCCTTTGCACTTTTTTATTGTGCGTCCGGATTATCCGTCGGAGATACGGGTGGTGATGACCACTATATATTATATATTATCAGGCGGCCTCTAGCGTTCAAAAGACGACATGCTTTTTAGGCCCCTGGATCTCCAAGAGAACCATGCCAATCTCAGTTTTCAGCCAGATAGCCCACTTGTGGGGAAAGTTGTTCTTAAACTGCATTCACTTAGACGGTTAGGCGACCCATTGGATATTTATTTCAGTACTTTATTGGCATGCTTTTATGTATCTTGTTATGTCCCTCTGAGGACCTGGCCCTTCCAGGTGTCGTTGTTCTTGAGTATTCGCAGGAGCGCAGATTCAGATGGTTACATATGTTTTGAGGATGTCTTCTCTTTGAGCCGTAGTCGTTATTTGATATTCTTATATTGTTTGGTTGTGTTGTACTTTTATATTCGAGTTGGTAGTGGATTTGTTTCCATCCAACTATCATCCTTAGATACTTTGTATTGAGATCTAGTTTCATAGATATTGGTTATTTATATTTGATTTTCGTGGATGAGATTTAGATTATACCATGTGACTTGTGTTAGATTTATACCACTTGTGAATTTGATATTCATATTACAACGTACGTATGGATTTTGGTTTCCATATATTGGAGTTGACATATCCATGCGGCTGGCATGCTTACGTGTCCTAGTCCTATGTATTTTGGGACTGGAGCGTGACACTGAGATTGCTAATTTTTTTAGATGCCATATTGTATGTGTCAGATTATCCTCACCATATATATATATATATATATATATATATATATATATATATATATATATATATATATATATATAGGTAAACGAGATATGAGTCATAGTGCTCATTTTTTTACCCATGTGCACTAGTGCACTATATTCCTATTGGTCCACATGTGTATGGCTCATTTAAAAAAATGAGCACTATGGCTCATATTCTGTTTACAATATATGTATATATATATATATACACAATATGTCACGCCCCGATCTCCCGCAGGCAAATCGGCCGTTCCCGCTAGGCGAGAATCATCGCGCCAGCGCTCCCGCAGAACGATCGCTTTGACCCATCCGGGCGTGATGCCGCACGAGCGTGAGCCACGCCCGTGCAAGGTCGTGGTTCATTGGCTGGCGGTAAGAGTTCTAAGCCACAGAGCCGTACAGATTGTCCGAGTGCAGTGGAATCATAAACGCATAGCAATTTGGTAACAGGTTCACTGAGTCGACAATATAGCGGAAGCATTGAATAACACAAGTTGAAGTAAAGCAACTCTTTATTGATATAAACAAGTGTTACAGGCGGCGTATAGCCGAGATTACAAGTCGCTCAAGCCTCTCTCTCTGAAACAGTAAAAGCGTGTCAAGTGACTACAATTATGGAATGATTGTACATGCGATGTTCAGGCAAGTTCACAATATTATATATATATATATATATATATATATATATATATATATATATATATGGGATCCGACGTAATGCTCAGGACTTTATGCACACTGCATTGCATGTCTTTGGGCTTACTGTCTTCCAACTCCCAGGATCAGGTGACACATACAATATGACATCTAAAAAAAATATGCAATCTCAGCCATATATATATATATATATATATATATATATATATATATATATATATATAGGGTCAGACGTAACATTCGGGACTTTATGCACACTGCATTGCATGCCTTTGGGCTTACTGTCTTCCAACTTTCACTATTTATAAATGGAAGGAATAATATGTCCCCGTGGCTCGATCCGCTGAACTTCTGCCACCCAGGCAGGATCTTATACCTCTCTTCGATAACCACAAGAGTCACTCGAGTCCGGTATAATGAGTCCTAAGAACACATGTTAATATATTAATAAATATATATATATATATATATATTATATTGTTACTTCTACCGACACATTTATGAATGTACTTGTCACATGTATTAAATCTTTGAACCTTGCAGGCTTGAGACAAGCTTGACCTAATTATCTATGTAAACTCGAAGCCTAATTAGTTAACTTGTAGTATCTTCAAATCCATTGCCTTGTATGAGAGAGAGAATAAGATTTGAGAAATTTAAGTTAAGTTCAACTCGTTATTTGAGTATTTGATATGTCACACCCTATTTATTAAGCTTTTGGATCTTTATCAGATCCACCCTAATGCTTCAACATACAAAAACCAATTAAACTTTGGAGCATTTTCTACTCAGCAAGCCAAACCTCATCTCTAGTATGACGTGTGGTCTCCAAATATTAGCTACGCTTGAGGATTGCAAGCCTCAGAATGATTATTTTTCCCACCGGACACCGTTCTTCGAGTGACACAAGTGAAAACGACTCTGGTGACACAAGCGTATATATCAGTTCCTTTGCCGCAAGAGTTGACGGTCCCTTACTCTCAAGAAAAAAAGGTACAAAATAAGAAAATGCTTCTCCATTTGATCTACCAAAGTGAAGTCTGATCCCGACATAGCGCTTTGTTTTCAGTTCTTCGGAGGAAATCTTACCAGACCAGACCAGACCAGACCAGACCACCACCCGACTTCATTGCTTGTGTGCAGCTTGGACATACATAGTCGGACAGGACCTACAGAAGTAAACATTTCTGAATCAATAGAAGCAATGATCCTCTACCTCATCCAAAGGGGTGTCATGATCCTTCTATCTGGAACAATCGAGGGTAAGACCTCTTAATAACTATAATAAGATCTCTCTAATAACTCAATCTAGTGCCTTCATCTAACAATGGTTGCCTACCATCTGACGGTGACGATCTTCTTGGAAGAGTAGATGAATCTTCGTCAGAAATCCTTCTTCTCTCTCGAAGCGCAACAACCTATTAGAATGGATCCCGTAGAAGTTTGGTGTAGTTTTTTTGAATCCTACAAGACCGTACAATAAATATCCCCCTTAGCCTCCAATATATAGGGACTAAGAAAACCTAATAAAAATTAGGAATCCCTGACTTACTCCTTAAGTCAGTCTCATGACAAATTTTAGCCTTCACTTCCCAAGAAACCTTAATTGACCCTAAAAAGATTGAAGCAAAGATTTAGTGGATTTTGAATTGATCAGTTATAGTAGGATGACGTCTAATAATGATAGCTAAGAGCATCTACAGTGGAAGATATTTTAACTGCTACATTTTAACTTTAGTCAAATTTTGTAGCACTTGAATGCTGCAGTGGACACTTGTACATACTTGAAAATTATTAGAAAGCTACGAGAAACTTCAGATTTTATGGTGTCTTAACTCCTTTATTTTAATTGTTGGGCCCACCAAACGTAGCAAAACAGAAAAAAAAGGAGAGAAAAAAATCTTACCAAATAGGAAAAGAAAAAGAAGAAGAAAAATATGAGATTAATTTGGAGTGCTTATTGTTGGGAAAATGGTGTGACGAGAACCGGAGTTGGCCCATGAGGTGTCACGACCCGATTCCGTAGAATCGTTGGGGCGTCCCCCGAATCGTGATGCCGTGCGGGCCTGGGGTTGCGCCCGCACAAGGCTAAAGTATTTTGCATAACGAGCACATATTCAGAGTACGCGGATAAATTGAAACACAGATTTGAAACATGGAAAAGTTCTCTTTATTGATAATGAACATCTATTACAAACTCTTGAACGAGTCAGCTATTTTGCCGCACGGGCTTACAAAAGTGTTGACTCAAAATGAGATAGCAGTCATGTATATTACATCCCTTTACTAAACTTCAAAATGTATAGACCCCCGGGCTGGAGGACAGCTTTGCCACGGAGCTGCATTTGTGTATGAAGAGTTGCAAGCTCCTATCTTCGAGTGCTTCAAAATGCGGCGCGATCAGGATGCGCCAACAGATGGACTGGATCGGGAAGACAACTTCGGCTCCTCGCTCGGTTCACCTTGGTGCGGAGAACCTGTTTCAACGAGGGTCAGCATGTCGAAACATACTGGTGAAGGCGAGCTAACCGAACTATACCAATCAACACGTTGTTTTAATGAAGCATGCATATTTTGTGGGTTTCTATCTTGCCTTAGTTCATTTACATGTAAGCAGCATATAGAATTTACTGAAATAAACTTGCCATCGTTCGGTGGATTTTACCTGTCCGTCTGAACCACCTGCACAATACTTACCATGCCTTCCCTGCCACGAAGACACAAGTTAGTTTGCAACAGGTTTAAATATACAATAGATTACTGGCATATACCATAAAGGACACTAGTCATAGACGAGAATGGTTTGTAGCGAAAGTACAATGGGCGCTACAAGTCATCTCGTCCAGTACAGTTGACTATACAGTAGAGTTCCGTCCAGACCGGATCGGTGCCAGTGCCCCAGCGACCGTCCGCAGGAACCAGTTACCTTGTGCACAAGTTGTCTGTGATCGAACGGTATGTTTACTAAGTTAACAGTTCATGCAGTTGAGGCAACACGAGTACGGGACAGTCAATATTGCATGATTCATTTAACATAGCCTCCTTGAACAGTTTAGCGCATACAATGTGTTCCATACTTAGCACGATTCATAGAACAGTATAAACAAACTAGCATACAGTATGATAACTGTTCACAAGTTTAGTTGACAAGCAATATTTCCCAAGTCTATTCCCTTTTTATCTTGGTATCTTTTATTATTACTTGGTATCGTTTGATCGGGACAAAGAAGAATGCAAGATTTAGGGTGTGAAGCTTGGAAGCAGGGCTAGCTAATCGGGTTGGTAGCCACTCAATTAGATGGTTGGAAGGGAGAAGGAAAGAGGCGCTTCACGACTTCGCTCGCAAGCCGCCTACTGCTCGTTTACCTGTATTGCATGAACAACTCGATCAATACTTCTTCCTCTCTTTCCAATCTCGGAATTAAAGTACAATTCAATGAACGAAAACAATGAAATCATCAAAACCGTTCAAGAAAACCCAAGCAAATCCAAAACCAACTCAAAGCACGAAAGCAACAAGTGACATCGAAATCCGAGGCAATAAAAGATAGCAGCGGAGAGGTCCCTCCTGACTCTGCCGCTAAGTCGATCCCGGGGGCACGATCTACTGAATATGAGAATCGATTCCGAAGAAACAAATCCATAACGAGGACGAGTTCTTGTTTTAATCTATCTCGATCGAACGATACCGTCTTGTGTTTCTTAGCCGCGCTCCCCGCACCGGGGGAACGGGGCGCTACATCCTACCCAACCAATTGGAAGTTTCGTCCCGAAACTTAGGAATAGAACCAACCGTTAGGGATTATTCTGTTGCAGGCGACGGTTATTGAGGCGGCTCAATGGAAAGTCACGAACAGTATTGTTTGACTCACCGCAAACTAAATATAACCCAAGTCTCAGGCGACACTTATCCATTGCGTGCCCCGGCCGCCTGCAGAAGTGACACAGTCTATCCAACTTTTCTCCATGCTTGCCACCGTTGTTCGGACGCTTTGCAGTATTGTTTCCTCTATCGTTGCTTTGGCGTTTGTGATTGTAGATATGCACAGCGCCGGCAGGAACGTGAGGATACTGTGGTTCAAGCGATAGGGCATGATTTATGACTCTCCATATGGTCTCGTACTGATGAACGACTACGTGCGCATAGATGGCAGGGCATAGACCACCTTCAAACCTTCTAGCTCGACTCGCTGCATCAGGTAAATAGGCCCTAGAGAATTTGGAGAGTCGGTTGAATTCGGCGGAATACTGTTTAACTGTCATGCTGCCTTGCCTCAGTTGCACGAACTCGTTCTCCATTTGATATTGTACTGGAGGGGGTATAAACTTCTCTTCGAACGTGGCATGAAAAGTCGTCCACGAGATCGCCTCCTCTCCATGATCAAATTGAAGAGATCGTTGATGCACGTCCCACCAATCGTGCGCGTTGAGGCGGAGCTGTAGTTGCGCACAGACGACGCGCTTCTCTTCGGGGACCTCTAGCAGAGCGAAGTGGTCTTCAAGTTCGTCCAACCATTCTAGAGCCACGACTGGGTCCTCAGTCCCGTTGAATAGGGTGTTGCAGACTTTCTTGAAGTGGCCAAAGTCGAAGGCAGTCACGTCCCTCGTCCTTGGAATTTGCGGCATCTCTACTTCAAGTACGGCTTGTTCCACCGGAGTCGTTGCTGTTGCGGCGGAATGGTTGGAAGCCAAAGTCTGAATGATCTGTTGCAGGGCATCTACCTGCTTCTGTTGGACTGAGAATTGAGCATCTATATTGTCTTAAAACTTGAGCTGACTCTCCTCCGACCAATATTTGCTGGATGGGATCGATGCTTGGCACGGCTCGCTGGCTCTCTGAACTTTCCGAAGTGCCCGAACTACTTCCTTGGCCTTGCATTTCGTCCGGTGTTTGCATTGTGGATTGCGCTGGTGTCATTCATTCAAAAGAAGGTAAATTACATTAGGATCATAATGTATTATGGTCTTATTGCATGAATGTATCTTATTTTGGCCTGGCGAGTTCAAGAGTTTGGACAGGAATTTGATCGTTAAAGGAACTTTTCCAGTACGAGAGTCTAAGGAACTTGAATCTGTGCTCTGATACCATTATGTCAAGACCCGATTTCGTAGAATCGTTGGGGCGTCCCCCGAATCGTGATGCCGTGCGGGCCTGGGGTTGCGCCCGCACAAGGCTAAAGTATTTTGCATAACGAGCACATATTCAGAGTACGCAGATAAATTGAAACACATATTTGAAACATGGAAAAGTTCTCTTTATTGATAATGAACATCTATTACAAACTCTTGAACGAGTCAGCTATTTTGCCGCACAGGCTTACAAAAGTATTGACTCAAAATGAGATAGCAGTCATGTACATTACATCCCTTTACTAAACTTCAAAATGTATAGACCTCCGGGCTGGAGGACAGCTTTGCCACGGAGCTGCATTTGTGTATGAAGAGTTGCAAGCTCCTATCTTCGAGTGCTTCAAAATGTGGCACGATCAGGATGCGCCAACAGCTGGACTGGATCGGGAAGACGACTTCGGCTCCTTGCTCGGTTCACCTTGGTGCGGAGAACCTGTTTCAACGAGGGTCAGCATGTCGAAATATACTGGTGAAGGCGAGCTAACCGAACTATACTAATCAACACGTTGTTTTAATGAAGCATGCATATTTTATGGATTTCTATCTTGCCTTAGTTCATTTACAAGTAAGCAGCATATAGAATTTACTGAAATGAACTTGCCACCGTTCGGTAGATTTTACCTGTCCGTCTGAACCACCTGCACAATACTTACCATGCCTTCCCTGCCACGAAGACACAAGTTAGTTTGCAACAGGTTTAAATATACAATAGATCACGGGCGTATGCCATAAAGGACACTAGTCATAGACGAGAATGGTTTGTAGCAAAAGTACAGTGGACGCTACAAGCCATCTCGTCCAGTACAGTTGACTATACAGTAGAGTTCCGTCCGGACCGGATCGGTGCCAGACCAGCGATCGTCCGCAGGAACCAGTTACCTTGTGCACAAGTTGTCCATGATCGAACGATATGTTTACTAAGTTAACAGTTCATGCAGTTGAGGTAACACTAGTACGGGACAGTCAGTATTGCATGATTCATTTAACATAGCCTCCTTGAACAGTTTAGCGCATACAATGTGTTCCATACTTAGCACGATTCATAGAACAGTATAAACGAACTAGCATACAGTATGATAACCGTTCACAAGTTTAGTTGACAAGCAATATTTCCCAAGTCTATTCCCTTTTTATCTTGGTATCTTTTATTATTACTTGGTATCGTTTGATCGGGGCAAAGAAGAATGGAAGATTTAGGGTGTGAAGCTTGGAAGCAGGACTAGCTAATCGGGTTGGTAGTCACTCACTTAGATGGTTGGAAGGGGGAAGAAAAGAGGCACTTCACGACTCCGCTCGCAAGCCGCCTACTGCTCGTTCACCAGCATTGCATGAATAGCTCGATCAATACTTCTTCCTCTCTTTTCAATCTCGGAATTGAAGTGCAATTCAATGAACAAAAACAATAAAATTATCGAAATCGTTCAAGAAAATCCAAGTAAATCCAAAATTAACTCAAAGCACGAAAGCAAAAAGCGACATCAAAATCCGAGGCAATAAAATATAGCAGCGGAGAGTTCCCTCCTGACTCTGCCGCTAAGTCGATCCCGGGGACACGGTCCACTGAATATGGAAATCGATTCCGAAGAAACAAATTCATAACGAGATCGAGTTCTTGTTTCAATCTATCCCAATCGAACGATACCGTCTTGTGTTTCTTAGCCGCGCTCCCTGCACCGGGGGAACGGGGCGCTACATGAGGTACGATATTGGATTGGACCCATATGTTTTAAACGAGAATTTTTATGTAAGGTCTGAACCAATCCCAATTATCTACACCTCATAATCCCGCCTCCTACTCTATGTGAGACTAAATTATCAATTACATTGTCACCCTCTTTGAGCGCTCAACCAAAAATAAGATACAATTCAACACTTATTTGGAGTGTACCATTGTGTGTCAATATCATGGACGCACTCAAAAAAAATTATATAATTTTTAATTATTTGAAGTATATGTTTGGAATATTTCCACTGTGGTGGATGTTCTAAACAATGTAGACGATGGAAACACTCTATAAGGCCTTGGAATAGTCTAGAATAACTCCAAATAATTTCAGCAATCTGTTGAATATTTTTAGGGGTTTACCGGTATTTAAAAGTCAAAAAACGTAAAAAGAATGAATTTCAAGGATTTATTCTTTGAAATCCTTACCACAGATTGTCCATAAACTTGATACATGATCCTAATAGCCTATATTGTATCCGTGAATTTTTAGGAATTTCTTTTAGAGTTTTTGGATATTTTCTAGGCCCGAAAACTAGTTTCTGATTTAAGAAATAGTAAAAAAAAATCTAAAATTTAAAAACAATTTTCTAAAATATTTAAAAAATGATTCTAATTAAATAGCCAGCGGGTTCTTAACTTCTTCGCTGCCTTCATCATTCAAGTTTCGCCCCTAACCGGTACTCGTCATGCGGTCTTCTTCGACCTTAGATTTTTTTCTTAGAATGGATGGAATTCCCAACTTACGTGAAAAATATTTCAGAATATGATTGAATATTTCTACATATAATAGGAATATCTCAATAGATTTGGGTTGGATATTCCTATATATAATAGGAATATGCCAATAAATTTGGATTTGGATTGGATATTCCTATCTATAATAGGAATGCTAGTTGTGTGTTTGAGGTATATATATATGTATATATATAGAAACAAGGAGAGAAAATGAGGCAAGAGTGGGTTTGAGGCTATATATAGGTGTCTCATGGCCCTAAAATCTCTCTCTCTCCAAAAAAAAAATAGCAACAAGGAGAGAAAATGAGACAAGAGTGCCATTGCAACATTGGAGAGGAGAAAGAAGGATTGGAGACCGTTTCGAAGAAGGAGATCAGTTTCGGATATTTTTCGTTGTCTTTCTTCTTCGTGGTTATAATCTATTTTCTGTTCCAAAAGAGTTGTGGTGATCCGTTTGGATCGGTGAGAAATTTGTAAGGAGTCGGTGTATTTATTCCATTAGTGGAGGCTTTTCAGGGTTGGATTCTGATCGTCCCGTAGTTTTTTTTGCAAGGATTTTTCACGTCAAAAATCTCTGTGTATGCGATTTATGTTTGGCATTTTTGGTTTGTGCATTTTGCTCGGTTCTCTCGCAGGTACTCTCTGGTTTGGGGAACGATTTTCGCACTTTTGTTCACAACAAAGTGGTATCAAAGTCAGGTTCTGAAATTTCAGAAGGGTGTCAGGAGTTGACAGGTAAACCAGGGATGTGAGATGGACGCGAAGCCAGTGCGCATGGTAAACCTGAACGGTACTAACTATCATTACTGGAGGAGCAAAATGAATGATATGTTATTTGTCAAGAAGCTGCATTTGCCGGTATTTGCTTCCGAGAGGCCCAGTGACAAATTCGAAGATGACTAAAATTTCGAGCATATACAGGTGTGTGGGTACATCAGACAGTTCGTTGACGAGAACGTGTACAACCACGTTGCTAGTTTTGAACACGCGATGATACTTTGGGATAAGCTGAAATCTTTGTATGCGAAGAAGATAGGAGTAAATAAATTATTCTTGATCTTGATGATGATGGGTCTGCGGTATAAAGATCAAACGTCTATTACGGATCACTTAAGTGAGTTCCAAGTCGTGGTTGACCAGCTATCCTCGATGGGAGTCAAGTTTGACGACGAGGTTCAAGGACTATGACTGCTGTGTACATTTTCAGACTGGTGGGAGACCGTACGAGTGCCTATGATCGCTTCTGCTCCGGAAGGCGTGGTCAGTCTGGAGTTTGCCAAGAGCGGATTATTGAATGAAGAGATGCCGAGACATTCTCAGGGCACTTCATCCACATCCCACTCAGAGGCGTTTGTTTCAGAGAGCCGCGAAAGGGGTAAAAGCAGGGGTCCAGGCGGTGGCAGAGACAAAAGCAAAAGAATGTCCAAGGGTCGGTACAAGAACTCAGAGTGTTAGCATTGTGGCAAGATGGGCCACATCAAGTGAAACTATTTTGTTTGGAAGAGAGATAAGAAGGGCGACAAGAGAAAGCAAAGTGAGAACACTATAGCGGCGGACTCGACACATGGAGGCAACGTGATCATTGTAGGTGATGAGGTAGTTATGAACCTCGCCTGCGATGACAACTCTTGGCTGGTGGACTCAGGTGCTTCAGCGCACATATCTCACAATATGGCACTATTTGCTACATACGCAACAGGCGACTGTGGAGTATTGAAGATGGACAATGAAGATGTGTCGAAGACGGTTGCCATTGGAGATGTGCATTTGAGGACAAAGACATGTGCGGTTCTTGTTCGCAAAAATATCCGTCATGTCCCTGATATCCGTTTCAACCTAGTATCGGTTAAAAGGTTGGATGACGAGGGTTTCTTCAGTCTCTTCGGAAACATTCAGTGGAAGCTTTCCAGTGGTTCGATGGTGATTTCCAGAGGAAGCAAGAGGTCCGGACTCTAATATATAGAAGAGAGCGCACAAGGGGCACAAGAGGTTAACGCAGCTACTGATGCGTCTACTGAGTTGTGGCTCAGGCGGCTCAGCCATATCAGAGAGAAGGAGATAAGCTACTTGGTGAACAGGAAGGTGATTCCAGGGATAAAGTCTACAAAGTTGGAGAAGTTCACGCACTGTTTGGCGGAGAAGCAAAATATAGTATCTTTCCAAAGTCACCCAAGTTCAATGAAGTCAGCGTTGCTCGAGTTGATTCACTCGGATGTCGGTCCTATGAAGGTAAAATCCATTGGTGGTGCTTCTTATTTTGTAATATTTATTGATGACTGTTCCAGGAAGGTTTAGGTCTATACATTAAATACTAAGGATCCGGTGTTGCCCACTTTCAAGGAGTTTCTGGCCTCTATTGAAAGGGAGACGGACAAGAAGCTGATGGGTGTTCGGTCGGACAATGACGGCGAGTATATCGGTCCATTTGATGCTTATTGTAGAGAGAAAGAGATATGACCCCAAAGGAATCCACCAAAGACACCGCAGCTCAACGGTGTAGCGGAGCGGATGAACATGACGCTAATGGAGAGGGTGCGGTGTTTGCTGTCAGAAGCAAACTTGCCAGGCAACTATTTGGATGAGGCACTTTACACAACTGATTATGTTATTAATTTTATCTTCTAGTGCTCCTTTGCAGGGTGATGTGCCTGACAAAGTATGGTACGACAAAGAGTCATCATACAATCACCTGCGAGTGTTTGGTTGTAAGACCTTCGTGCATGTACCAAAGGACGAGAGATTCAAACTTGAGCCAAAGACGAGGCAGTGCGTCTTTGTCAGTTACGGTCGGGATGAGTTTGTCTATAGACTCTACGATCCAGTGGAAAGAAAGTGCTACATAAGTAGGGACGTGGTATTCGTCGAGGATCAGACCATGATCAACATCAGGATTCTGAGATACCTTCTGAGGCTGAGAAATTGCCTGAGTTAGAGTCATTTCGCTTCGAGCAATTTTCAAAGGACATCGCAGAGGATCCAGTTATGGGGGAGCCAGTACATGGAGTTGCTCCTAACCTTGATCATTAGCCTACTGATGGTGGTCAAGGTGACCCTCAGGAGGATGAGCATGCCTAGGAGGCAGTTCCTGGAGGGGAGGAGGGTGTAGATATACAGCAAGCACCAGTGGTTCCGTTGAGGAGGAGCGATAGAGAGCGTCGACCATCTACGAGATACTCACTGGATGAGTATGTGCTACTGACTGACGGGGGAGAACCCAAAAATTTTGCAGAGGGCTATAAAAGACGAACATATGCAGGAGTGGATAGAGGCCATGTAGGAGGAGATGAGTTCCATGGATGCCAAGTCTACTTATGATCTGGTGCGGTTGCCAAATGGCGAGAAGGCTTTGAAGAATCGATGGATGTTCAGAGTAAACCATACAGATGATGCTACTCGCCCTCGATACAAAAAGAGAGGCTAGTATTTAAAGACTACGGTCAACGAAAATACGTAGATTATGATGAGATCTTTTTGCCAGTAGTCAAGCTATCGTCTATACGGGTGGTGCTAGCATTGGCAGCCAGTTTTAACTTGGAGGTCGAGCAAATGGACGTGAAGACGGCATTCCTCTACGGTGATCTTGAGGAGGAGTTCTATATGAAGCAACCAGAGGGATTCTGTGAGAAGGACAAGTCATATTTAGTCTGCCGGTTGAGGAAGAGCTTGTATGGTCTGAAACAGGCTCCGAGACAGTGGTACAGAAAGTTTGAGTCATTTATGGGGGATCATGGCTATGCACGGACGATGTCAGATTATTGTGTTTTTGTGAGGTACTTCGTCGAGGATGATTTTATCATTTTGTTGCTTTATGTTGATGACATGCTGTTGGTGGGTCGGAATTCCACCAGGATAGCAGAGTTGAAGCGCCAACTTGGTGCGGCCTTCTCTATGAAGGATTTGGTCGCAACAAAGACTATTCTTGGGATGGAGATCAGCCGAGAGAGAGTCCAAGCTGCTATACTTGTCCTAAAAGAAATACATTCACCGGGTACTTCAGCGTTTCGGGATAGACGGGTCGAAGAAAGTGAGTAACCCCCTTGCGGCTCACTTTAAGTTCACTGAGGCATAGTGTCCATCAACCGAGGACGAGAAGGAAGATATGGAGCGAGTTCCATATGCCTCAGCCGTGGGGAGTCTTATGTATGCTATGGTATGTACGAGGCCAGACATTACTCATGCAGTCGGCACAGTTAGCAGGTACACTTCCAATCCTGGAAGGGTACATTGGAGTAGGGTCAAGTAAATTTTACGATATCTTCAGGGTACTGCCGATTGGAGACTTTCATTTGGTGGTGACGAGCCAAAGCTGGTTGGATATACCGACGCTGATATGGCTGAAAATATAGAGATAAGGCGATCGACTTCGGGCTATATGATGATGTTTGTTGGTGGAGCAGTATAGTGGTAGTCGCGTTTACAGAAGTGTGTTGCCTTGTCGACGACAGAGGCAGAATATATTACGGCGATGGAGGCTTGCAAGGAGTTGCTGTGGATGAAGAAGCTGTTGCAGAAAATTAGGCTAAAGCAAGAGAAATATCCTTTGCTTTACGGTAGTCAGAGTGTTATTCACCTTGTGAAGAACCAGACATTTCATAGCCGGCCCAAGTACATTGATACCCGGTATCATTGGATACGGGATATGGTTGACAAGAAGGAAGCAGCGCTTGAGAAGGTTCATACAGATGATAATAGAGCAGATATGTTCATAAAGGTTCTACCAAGGGGAAAGTTTGAGTACTGCAGGCGGATCATCGAGATGATGACCCCTTCCACATAGTTGTGAAAGGGGAGATTTGTTGGAGTGGATGAGGTTCCCAACCTATGTGAAAAATACCTCGTAGTAGGATTGCGTATTTTTACATATAATAGGAATATCTCAATGGATTTGGATTGGATATTCCTATATATAATAGGAATATGTCAATAGATTTGGATTTGGATTGGATATTTCTATCAATAATAGAAATGCTAGTTGTGGGTTTGAGGCTATATATAGGTGTCTCTTGGCACTAAAATATATCTCTCTCTCCAAAAAAAATTATAGCAACAAGGAGAGAAAAGGAGACAAGAGTGCCATTGCAACATTGGAGAGGAGAAAGAAGAATTTGAGGTCGTTTCGAAGAAGGAGATCAGTTTCGGGTATTTCTCGTTGTCTTTCTTCTTCGTGGTTATAATCTATTTTCTGTTCCAAAATAGTTGTGGTGATCAGTTTGGATCGGTGAGAAGTTTGTAAGGAGTCAGTGTATTTTTTATTCCATTAGTGGAGGCTTCTCAGGGTTGGATTTCGATCGTCCCATGATTTTTCCCGCAAGAGTTTTCCACGTCAAAAATCTCTGTGTCTGCGATTTGTGTTTGATATTTTTTGTTTGTGCATTTTGTTCTGTTCTCTCATAGGTACTCTCTTATTTGGGGAATGATTTTCGCACTTTTGTTCCCAATAGATTTTGCACTATCGTACCAACATGGCCGATCCAGGGGTTAAGTTGTCCAAGTTGGACCGAACACGAGTGGCTCTTGTGGTTACCGATGAGAGGTATAAGATCTTGGCTGTGTGGCAGAAGATCAGTGGATCGAGCCACGGGGACGTATTATTCTTTTTATTTATAAAATTGTCGAAGTTGGAGGGCAGTGAGCCCAAAGGAATGCAATGTAGTGTGCAGAAAGTCCCGAACGTTAAGTCAAAAATTCAAAAAAAAATTGTCCATGTTAGAGTTTAATTTGGTTGTCCCTTAATCTTTTTTATGGATTGGTTCTCGGGAGTCATCTGCGACCCCGACCTCTTACATATCGTAAAATTTTTTAAACAGAATAATACTACAAAAATAATGTAAAATAGTGACAGATCATATTTCGTCGTTGGTGTAGCGACGGAAGATCGACGACATAGCGACTAATATATTTATATAAGAAATATATATTAATTTTTGTCGCTATTTCGTCGTTGTGGTGTCGATTTTTTCTCAGTGATGGAATAGCGACAAAAAATTACGTCGCTGCCAAACGTTATATTTTAATATTCCAGTTTTATTTTTATTTTCATTCCCCTCCCAAACATTCTCTCTCTCTCTCTCCTCTCTCACCCTTAACCCTGACCCCTCCTCCTCCTCCTCCTTCTCCTCCTCCGGCGTCCAGCCCCCTCTCCTCCTCATCCTCCTCGGGTGTTTTACCTACCTCCCTCCTCCCTCCTCCGGCGACCCCCTCCCTCATCCCTCCCCCGAGTGACCTTCTCCTTCACGGCGACCCCCTCCATCCCTTACTCCGACGACCCCCTCCTCCCTCCTTCGGCGACCCCCTCCCACATCCCTCCCCCGAGTGACCCCCTCCTTCGTGACGACCCCCTCTCCTCCCCTACCCTCCTCCTCCATGTAGTGCCCATTCCCCCGAGGTGTGACACTCCGTGGACCCCCTCCCCTAGTGACCTCCTCCTCCACTAGTGCCCTCCTCCTCCGGGTGCTCAATAAACCCTAACACCTTCTTCGTTTCATTTTTTGTTTTATATTTTGCATTTTAGCTTATTTCTAGGTTTAAGGTTGAAAAATAATTTTGTGTATTATTTTTAGGTTTAAGTTTGAATATAAATTTGGGTAATATTGAAAACATAGTTTGCAGTATACGGTTTGGCATGTCATGATACCTGATATCGATGAGTGTCGAGGAAGTATGATACCGACCGATACCCGATACCATTACCAATACTGATATCGATGAGTGTTGAATACTTATTATGCTAAGACATGTATCGACATCTTAATAATGTATTATCAAGCCCAAACCCATTATATCCCAAAATTATAAGAGGCCGATTATATTTAATACAAAGGCTTGACTATAGTTACGTAGCTCAAGTTCAACTTTAACTAATGCTTTTAATTCAAAACTTGAGTCTAAGTCCAAAACAATTACACCGATATTTTTTTATTCTTATAATGACCACCTCAACGGGTTTAGAACCAGCCCAAAGTCTAATTTAATTCATTTTATTCATTCCTGGGCCAAATCAATTTTTGGCCCATTATATTTATATTACTACATTATCTTAAATTAGAATAGACCGACACCCCATACCGATACCGATAAGTGTCGAATCCTTATTATGAAAGCATAGTTTACAGTATCGGCCGATACCGATACGGTTTGGCATATCTCGATCCGATACCGATCGATACCCAATATTGATATCGATGGGTGTCGAATTAAATTAAACATAAAGGGCGTGTGCATGAGAATAAACTTTGTATCTTATCCTAAATCATCTTTGTATCTTATCCATATTGTTTGAATATATATAGTACATGCAGAATCAATGAGTCAATACTTAGTTGACCGATCGTAGATGTACAATCAGCGACATGAGAGTAGGATTGGTTTGACAGATGATTTCAAGACGGACATTGAAGAATTTCTCAAATACGCCAGTAGTCAATCTTATTTTATTGATGGGAGGCTCATCAAGTGCCCTTGTGTCAAATATCATAATATACCATTCAAAGAGGTGGATCTCGTGAGGGAGCATATCTACAAGAAGGGTTTCATACCGAACTACAAGGAGTGGACGGCTCAAGGAGAACCTTTGACTCCTCAATATCATTCCTTCTTCAATACGGAGGTAGAATAGTCCACTATAAGAGATAACTTTGAATATCGACCGCGAAACCTGGTACGTGAGTTGGTATTTAATGCGGCCGATCCAAATTTTGATCCGGAGGATTCGAACCCTGATGCAAAAAAATTCTATGATATGTTCATGTCACGCCCCAGTCCCAAAATGCCGAGGGACTGGACACGTGGCAATGGCCAGCAGCACGCACCAATGGACAACCCAATTTAATGGATCCATCAGGGCATGCTTAAGCTGTAGTCTAACAAAAAATAAAATAATTATTATAAGTCCCAGGTTATTCTAATCTCATCCACAACAGATAATCACAGATTAAATGCCAGAATAAATGCAAATAATATAAACTAACAATCTCAATAAAAGTATCTCGGTGAACAATCCGAGAACAAGTCTGATACATCAAGCAAATAGACAGGAAATAAAGGAACTAGAAATAGAAACAGAAACAGAAATAACTGACTATATACAGCCAATGCTCAGGAGAAGTCCTCTTGTATGATCTCGTCCTCAGGTCCTGGTACAGCTCCTGGAAGTGCTCATGTACGGTGTATCTCTGGATGGATCTCTTCGGCTATACCTGGGGACATAATCCGGATCCAGGTCCTCAGGGGACATAGCAAGGTACATAAAAGCTCAAGCCATAATCATTCAGTGCAGGAAATAAATAAAACAATAGGGTAAACTATGTAACCAGCTAAGTGATAAATGCAAGTTGAGAGCATCACTAGAACTCAGGCTGAGCCACTACAAGCTCAGTGTCGGGGAGCCGGTAGCAGTAATATCACTAATAGAGTGCCTAGCTCTGATATAGAGTCTGAGGCCTCACAATAAATATAACACTAATAGAGTGCCTAGCTCTGATATAGAGTCTGAGGCCTCACAATAAATATATATATATATCAGCCTGTAGCCTGTGTGTCTCTCCCCACCCAATGTAATCACACGTCTCATGTCCATGACACGCAAGATCAATACTAATGCAGCAAGTCATATGATGTCTATGAATATAATGTCTATGTCATAAAACATGTATCCTATATAGAATCACCATGAATATCTCAGAAAGATTCTGTCTCATGAATAGTGTCAAGTGTCCTGGGTTATGATGTACTTGATAAGACAAGTACGAGAATACATAGGGTCTCGATATCCATGTCTATGTGACGTTACACAACTCCGCGTACGAGGTTGGCACCCGACTATAATCGGACGCTAAGCACGTCACACGGTCCTAGGTCAAGCATGCACAAATATATATATATATAGTCAAAGGAATAAATAACAAGAACTGCAAGTTTGGCAAGGTACACTTGCCTGGTATTTCGGCTCCAATTGTGAAATCTCCAGGAACGTCTCCGGATGCTAAAACAAATATTACCATCAGATCCAGAAAATATCAATCAGCTAGAAACGCCTGTCCTTGAGTCCAATTTGGAGACAAGGACAAAAATGACAATTTTGGGTCAAAACGGGGTTGGGCCCGCTTTGCACCAAAAAATATGTCAGGGACAAAGGTCTCCAAATTCATCAAACTTAGTGTCAACAGGTCAGGAACGATGATACGAACCCAACGAAACTTCCAGAATTGGATTCCGATGAGCCGATCACAAAATCGTCCGTCAAGTGGAGCCTGTGGGGCCCACGATACGCGATTCTGTCAACGTTCTCAGAATCGAACCAAACTTGGATCACAGGACCAGCGTATCGCTATGAGTCCGATGGCGCAAGTTTTGTTTCGATCTGACGTGTGTACACAAAGTTAGGACGCATTCCAGAACTGACGGATACGGGACAGTATCCGCGGATACGCGTTGATTCCGGTGTGCACGCACATCCAAATCAACTTCTGCGAAATCTCACACATCCGTATCAACGACGCGCACGTATCTGTGAAGATCGTGCACGACCAAGTCCTCCCATTTGGCGGGGCGTACCCAGTTCTGGGGTGAATTAAGGCGTTATTTTTCCTGTTTTTGGATCGCGGTTTGCGATCGCCACAGGACGCGATGCACCGAGCGGGTTGCACGAGCACCGAGAGGGTCACACAGGGTCCGCGATGCAACTGTCGGAAACAAAAATGGGTAAACGTACAGGGAGATACGTGTACCTGAACAGGGCTCGAAAAATAAAGTTTCTCGTGTCCGACACGACGCGAATGAGCCGTGTCCGAGTGTCGAGTCGGTGTCCTGGATGTGTCCTGATTAGGGCACAGAATCCCTGTGTCGTGTCCGCGTCCACGGCGGCCCTAGGGTGCCGGAGACTGGCCGGGGTGGCTCGCTGGAGGAGGGGCGGTGCTGCGGGCGGCTCTCGAACGGCAGGAGGGCGGCGTCGGGGCCGGCGGAGCGGAGAAGGAGGAAGAGGGAGAGGGCGCGGGGGCAGCTTCGACCGGGAGGGAAGGGGCCGGTGACTGGGTGCGAGTGGGTACCGGGCGGAGGGGCGCTGGGGCAGGGCCGGTTGCGGCGCCGGAGCTAGGGGGTGAGGAGGTGACCGGAGTTAGGGTTCCGGCGGGACTGGGTTCTGGTTTGGGGGGTGAAAGAGGGAGGAAGGGAGAGATTTATAGGGGAGAGCCGCGGGGGGGGGCTGGCCGGGAGAGACTGAGGAGAGGGGTGACGTGGGGCGAGGGCCGCGGGCGGGCTGACGCGGGCTCCGGCGACGTGGCAGGAGCCACCGACGGAGGATGCGGAGGGTTGGATCGTGGGGGAGAAGGGTTCGTGCGGGTCGGGCGGCGGGTTCGGTTCTGGCCGACCCGACCCGATAGCTAGAGGGCTTCAGGCTGGGCTCGGGGTTTGGGGGTTTAATAAATAAATAAATAAATAATAGTTTTTAGGTGTTATAAAATAGGTCCGAGGCCCAATAATTTTCCAGAAAATTACCCTAAGTCCAGTATTTTATTTTACACCCAAAAATATTATTTTTCATAATATTTTAATAGTAATTAACAGCAAATAAAAATCATTTAATTACCAAGAGCCTAGGTTTTAATTACAGAAAAATCCCAAAAATTCTAAAAAATTGTAAAAAGTCCAAATTAATAATTCCTGAAAATCAGGGGGCTTACAATCTACCCAACTTATAAAAATTTCGTCCTCGAAATTAAAATATGGTAGGGTTCTCTCTATCCAATCTTACTTGATTACAGTCTAAGGATTTCTCTCAAGTGAACATTGCGGTCTCTACCCAACTTAGAATTTACCCATCTATCATCTAAGGCTATACATCTAATAAAGCTATGTCCCAACTTATTTAATCATGGTATTGAATCCTTAAGTCTTTAACACCAAACACATCACCTATGGTATTCCCTTAATCATATATAAAAGGGTCATCATCAATGCGACCGGCCTGTGGGGTATATCTAGTACTGTCTATATCAAACTTATACCAAGCCCGAGGTTTCGTCTTTCCGAAATAAGGGAAGACGGAGATTAATAATAAAGAGTTCAAGGGAGAGGTAATAGAATAGAAGTGTCGGGATCAAAGGCGTTTAAAGAATTCAAATAGGAATTGTCAGAGCAGTTGTGGATTGAAATCTTATTCTAGTAATTCTTCGTTCGCATGCTCGTATTAGTACAGTTATGTAACTGATACGATATGCTCGGACATATCTAGAGGGCAAGTATACTAGCCAACTATATATCTCAATCCACGTAAAGTAGCCGTGCGAAGTGCGAACCAAAATGCACTAAGGTTGATCAGACCGTAATACACTGATTCTGAATAGACACTTGTATTAGTGGGGTTGATCAGGCCCCAATAACACATATGTCATGAACAAGCCCGATAAAGAGTTAGCTTGCAAAACTAGGCTATAGAATAGCAGCATAAATCAAGTACAGCAAAATTAAGTGCGCTAGATGATGATGAAAGGAGGTACAAATTATTCAAGTTCACAAAACAACACACAATAAGCATAATAACAAAAGGCTCTACAATCTCTACAGTTATCAAATATAAAAGCATACCAGGTTATTAGCAAGTTCAAAATTACTAGGTTGGGGCTGAGGTCACGAACCAATAGGCACAAGCTAAAACAAGACTAGAAACGGCAGCTACAAATCACTTACGCGCATTAGCTACTCTAAGAGTCTGCGCGTTCTCCACGGTCATCGCGAAAGCTTGTTCGCGTCCTTGTGGTGGATTCCTCTACTGCTGTTGGGCCTGTTGGAAGAGTGCTGCTTGTGGTACCAAGGGTGGTCTCGGTTCGGGTGCTGGTAGAGCTTGTTGGTTTATCACAGCATCTCGTGGTGATCTTGTAGGAATCTCGTCGCTTGCTGGTAGATCCATTACTCTGCATCCAAAATAAACGATAAGAGGCGCACAGGAATCAAGGCAGGATGCAAGTTAAGAAATTAATTCGAATCCGAGATAGATGTCAAGAACGATTCAAGCAAGTGGATGAGATCCTAAAAACTTATCCTATTCTTACTGCAGGCTTGCTCGGACCCTAAGTTGAAACCGAATAATTTAGTCGAAGACCTGCATGGGCCACCAAAAAAACTATGTCACGCCCCAGTCCCAAAATACCGAGGGACTAGACACGTGGCAATGGCCAGCAGCACGCACCGATGGACAACCCAATTTAATGGATCCATCAGGGCATGCTTAAGCTGTAGTCTAACAGGAAATAGAACAATTATTACAAGTCCCAGGTTATTCTAATCTCATCCACAACAGATAATCACAAATTAAATGCCAGAATAAATGCAAATAATATAAACTAACAATCTCAATAAAAATGTCTCGGTGAACAATCCGAGAACAAGTCTGATACATCAAGCAAATAGACAGAAAATAAAGGAACTGGAAATAGAAACAGAAACAGAAATAACTGACTATATACAGCCAATGCTCAGGAGAAGTCCTCTTGTGCGATCTCGTCCTCAGGTCCTGGTACAGCTCCTGGAAGTGCTCATGTACGGTGTATCTCTGGATGGATCTCTTCGGCTATACCTGGGGACATAATCCGGATCCAGGTCCTCAGGGGACATAGCAAGGTACAAGAAAGCTCAAGCCATAATCATTCAGTACAGGAAATAAATGAAATAATAGGGTAAACTATATAACCAGCTAAGTGATAAATGCAAGTTGAGAGCATCACTAGAACTCAGGCTGAGCCACTACAAGCTCAGTGTCGGGGAGCCGGTAGCAGTAATATCACTAATAGAGTGCCTAGCTCTGATATAGAGTCTGAGGCCTCACAATAAATATAACACTAATAGAGTGCCTAGCTCTGATATAGAGTCTGAGGCCTCACAATAAATATATATATATATCAGCCTGTAGCCTGTGTGTCTCTCCCCATCCAATATAATCACACGTCTCATGTCCATGACACGCAAGATCAATACTAATGCAGCAAGTCATATGATGTCTATGAATATAATGTCTATGTCATAAAACATGTATCCTATACAGAATTACCATAAATATCCCAGAAAGATTCTGTCTCATGAATAGTGTCAAGTGTCCTGGGTTATGATGTACTTGATAAGACAAGTACGAGAATACATAGGGTCTCGATATCCATGTCTATGTGACGTTACACAACTCCGCGTACGGGGTTGGCACCTGACTATAATCGGACGCTAAGCATGTCACACGGTCCTAGGTCAAGCATGCACAAATATATATATATATAGTCAAAGGAATAAATAACAAGAACTGCAAGTTTGGCAAGGTACACTAGCCTGGTATTTCGGCTCCAATTGTGAAATCTCCAGAAACGTCTTCGGATGCTGAAACAAATATTACCATCAGATCCAGAAAATATCAATCAGCTAGAAAAGCCTGTCCTTGAGTCCAATTTGGAGCCAAGGGCAAAAATGGCAATTTCGGGTCAACACGGGGTCCACATGTGGGCCCGCTTTGCACCGAAAAACATGTCAGGGACAAAGGTCTCCAAATTCGTCAAACTTAGTGTCAACAGGTCAGGAACGATGATACAAACCCAACGAAACTTCTAGAATTGGATTCCGATGAGCCGATCACAAAATTGCCCGTCAAGTGGAGCATGTGGGGCCCACGATACGCGATTCTGTCAACGTTCTCAGAATTGAACCAAACTTGGATCACAGGACCAGCGTATCACTATGAGTCTGATGGTGCAAGTTTCGTTTTGATCTGACGTGTGTACACAAAGTTAGGACGCATTCCAGAACTGACGGATAAGGGACGGTGTCCGCTGATACGCGTTGATTCCTGTGTGCACGCACATCCAAATCAACTTCTGCGAAATCTCTCATGTCCGTATCAACGACGCACACGTATCTGTGAAGATCGCGCGCAACCAAGTCGTCCCGTTTGGCGGGGCGTACCCAGTTCCGGGGTGAATCTGGGCATTATTTTTCCTATTTTTGGATCGCGGTTCGCGATCGCCACAGGACGCGATGTACCGAACGGGTTGCACGGGCATCGAGAGGGTCACGCAGGGTTCGCGATGCAACTGTCAAAAATAAAAATGGGTAAACGAGCAGGGAGATACGCGTACCTGAACAGGGCTCAAAAAATAAAGTTTCTCGTGTCCGACACGACGCGAAAGAGCCGTGTCCGAGTGTCGAGTCGGTATCCTGGATGTGTCCTGATTAGGGCACAGAATTCCTGTATCGTGTCCGCGTCCACGGCGGCCCTAGGGTGCTGGAGACAGGCCGGGGCGGCTCGCTGGAGGAGGGGCGGTGCTGCGGGCGGCGCTCGAACGGCCGGAGGGCGGCGTCGGGGCCGACGGAGCGGAGAAGGAGGAAGAGGGAGAGGGCGCGGGGGCGGCTTCGAACGGGAGGGAAGGGGCCGGTGACTGGGTGCGAGTGGGGACCGGGCGGAGGGGCGCTGGGGCAGGGCCGGTTGCAGCGCCGGAGCTAGGGGTGAGGAGGTGACCGGAGTTAGGGTTCCGGCGGGGCTGGGTTCTGGTTTGGGGGGTGAAAGAGGGAGGAAGGGAGAGTTTATAAGGGAGAGCCGCGGGGGGGGCTGGCCGGGAGAGGCGGAGGAGAGGGGTGACGTGGGGCGAGGGCCGCGGGCGGGCTGACTCGGGCTCCGGCGACGTGGCCGGAGCCGCCGGCGGGGGATGCGGAGGGTTGGATCATGGGGGAGAAGGGTTCGTGCGGGTCGGGCGGCGGGTTCGGTTCTGGCCGACTTGACCCGACCCGATAGCTAGAGGGCTTCGGGCTGGGCCGATTGGGCTGGGCTCGGGGTTTGGGGGTTTAATAAATAAATAAATAAATAAATAATAGTTTTTAGGTGTTATAGAATAGGTCCGGGGCCCAATAATTTTCCAGAAAATTACCCTAAGTCCAGTATTTTATTTTACACCCAAAAATAATATTTTTCATAATATTTTAATAGTAATTAACAACAAATAAAAATCATTTAATTACCAAGAGCCTAGGTTTTAATTACAGAAAAATTCCGAAAATTCCAGAAAATTGTGAAAAGTCCAAATTAATAATTCCTGAAAATCAGGGGGCTTACAGTTCAAGAATGTCGATACTCCTTTATACCCAGATTGTGATTCTCATTCTGTCATATCGGTGGTGATGCGGCTGTTGAACCTCAAATCTGATTTTAACTTGCCGCATGAATGCTATGATCGGATAATTCAGTTTGTTAGAGAGTTGTTGCCAAATGGATCAAAGAAGTTGCCTGAAAACTTCTACAAGTCGAAGATGATGATGCAGAAACTCGGATTAGTCTACAAAAAGATAGATTATTGTCGAAACGGTTGCATGTTGTACTACAAGGAGAACAATGATAAAGATAGATGCATTTTCTGTCAAGCGGACCGGTACAAGCAAATTCGGGGCAAAAGAAAATAAACTAACCGTGCAAGGTTGCGTCCCTACAAGTACATGCAATTTTTGTCGATTACAAAGAGGCTGCAGAGGATGTATATGTCCACAAATATAGCAAAACACATGACATGGTATAGCAAGAAACGAAAGATGGATGATGGAGAATTATCTCATCCTTCCGATGGAGAGACATGGAAGCATTTTGATCGGTGTCATCTTGAATTTTCTGTGGAGCCCAGGAATGTGCGGTTGGGTTTATGCTCTGATCGATTCACTCCTTTCGGACAGTCGGGATCTTAGTACTCTTGTTGGACAGTGATTTTGACTCCTTACAATCTACCACCATGGATGTGCATGAAGACTCCTTACATGTTCTTGACACTTATCATACCCGATCCGAAAAATCCAAAGAAGAACATCAATATCTGCTTGCAGTCATTGGTGAATGAGTTAAAACAATTATGGCAGTTCAATGTTCAGACATATGATATATCGAAGGAGTAGAACTTTCAGATAAAAGTGTCACTCATGTGGACCATTAATGATTTTTTAGCATTTGGGATGTTATCGGGGAGGAGTACTCATGGTACTTTGTCTTGTTCGATATGTATGGGAAAGAGTAAGGCATTCCGTCTCCAGAATGGCAAAAAAGTATGCTTTTTTTATTGTCACCGTCAGTTCCTTCCCGTGTCTCATCCATGGAGAAGGAACAGAGATGGATTTAGAGCAGGTAAACATGAACTATCTCTGCCTCCGTTGAGACTGACAGGAGATCAAGTTTGGATAGAGGTAGATGGATTATCGGCTGTGATGGAAGATCCAATATCCACCCTTCACTTTAAATGGTTCGGAGATAGACATAATTGGATGAAGCGGAGTATCTTTTGGGACTTAACTTATTGAAAGGATAATCTCATATCATAAGACACAATCTTGATGTTATGCATATCGAAAAAAATGTATTCGACAACATCTTCAATACGGTGATTGATATCAAGTGAAAAACGAAAGACAATTTCAAAGCAAGAAATGACTTAAAAATTATTTGCAGGCTTTCAGATTTGAACCTAAAACGAAGTGCAAACGATAATTGGGTCAACCCTCCAGCGCCATTTACATTGAGTAGGGAGAAAAAATTGATAATATGCAACTGGATTTTAAAGTTAATATTTTCTGACGGCTACGTGTCAAATCTGGCAAGATGTGTCAATCTCAACGAACGTAAGCTAATAGGGATGAAGAGTCATGATTGCCATGTGTTCATGGAGAGGTTACTACATATTGCTCTGAGAAAGATGTTGCCTCATCAAGTATGGACTCCGTTGGCCGAATTATATATATTCTTTAGAGACTTGTGTTCAAGCAAGTTGACGGTGCAACATTTAATAGAACTTAAGGAGAAGATTGTATTGACATTATGCAAGTTTGAAAGGGTGCTCCCCCCCCCCCCCATTTTTTTATAGTATGGAGCATTTGTCGATTCATCTTGCATACGAAGCATGTGTCGGTGCTCCCGTCCATTATCGATTGATGTATCCATTTGAGAGGTATAAATTGATTAGTTTGTACTATTAATTTCTGTACTCAAATAATTCTAATATTCAATATATTATCTATAGGTATCTACATCATCTAAAGAAGAAAGTGGACAATAAGGCTCATGTAGAAGCTTCGATATGCGAAGCATATATCATTGAGGAGGTTTCAAACTTCTGCTCCATCTACTTTGATACTTATGTCAGAACAAATCGTAATAGAGCCCCAATGAATGATAACGGTGGGGTTGATGAACTGAATAGTATAATCCGCACTATCTTCAATGTGGGAAGCAAGACTACAAGTCCTACTAAAGTACGGTTGTTGAAAGACGATGAGTTTGAAGCCGCTTATCGGTATATATTGTTAAATAATGGTCTTGAGGAGATGCTAAATATTGAGAAGTATGCAACACATCTTTGCTACATATTTCAATTATGTATATGCTTGGAAAAAAGTCCTCTAAATATTTTCTATTATAGTAGTTTTAGAGCTAAGGTAAAAATAGAGAGACCTACTATTAACGATGATGATCATGCTAGAGAGGTTGATACAAAATTTTCATCGCGGTTCCATAATTATATACGGATCATAAACATTAAGCATTCTAAATTTAGCATTCCGACTAATCTTTGTCTAATGTTTATATGATACGTAATGTTTCAGGTTTTTCGTCCTGGTACAGAGTTACAGAACGAACGACTTCGAGCATTAGCTATCGAACCAAGCAAGAGGGCATAGTATTGGGATGGATACACCATCAGTGGCTTCAAATTTAGAACCACCGATAAGCCTATTAATCAATCATTTGTCGATGAGGAGGCTAATTATACAAAGAATTATGGATTATGTGTGAGGGGTTCAGTCTATGATGAGGATCTAGAATTTGACTATTACGGTATACTAAGAGATATCGTGGAGCTGGAATACTCTTATGAGATAAAAATTGTGTTGCTTAAATGTGATTGGTTCGACACAACACCCAAGCAAGGATGGAAAATTGACAACCAGTTTGGGTTTGTTGATATAAATTATGGAAAAAGATATGTAGGTTTCGAACCATTTGTGTTGGCTAGTCAAACGGTTCAAGTGTATTATACGAGCTATCATAGTCCACGACGTAATAATAAGGATTGGTGGGTTGTATGCAAAAATAATGCTAGAAATACATATAATGTTGGGGATCTAGCATACCAGGAGGATGAGGTGGTCATGCCTCGACCTACATATATGAGTTTGTCCGGTATTGATGGCATAGAGGTTGATGATACCGTAGAGGATGATAGAGTTGATGAAGAGATTGACGTAGAAGATTTACCTCATATAGAGGAGGATTCTGATATGGAGGTATCGAACGAGGAACAAGAATTGGAAGATGAAGGTGATAGTGAAAGTGAAAATAAAAATGAAGACGATGAAGATGAATTCGAAAAATGATTCGAAAGATGAAGACGATTAGTACGTACACACATATGCATTAGCTTAGATTATTTATTTATTTAATGACACAGTTATTATTTATTTCATCATCACACTAGTATTTATTTGTTTCACCACACCAACTATTACTTTATGATGTCTTGATGTCACTATTTTTATTTTTTTTCATAACTCCATTTATTATTTACTGTCAGATTTACCTATGGCAGGACGAGGACGACGACGACAGGTTCATAGAGAATTTTCTTTCTAGCATCCTCCATCCACTACTCTAGCTACTCCGGATGCAGGTCGCACAAGTCCATCCGAGGACGAGTTCGTAGATGCCGATGATGGTTTATCCCCGTCGTATACTCGTTTATCGGTAGGGGAGCTACTCCATCTCTTGGGCTTCCATCAGCTTCTACCCCTGCAGCTACTCCTACGACTACTGCGACTACTAGTATATCGACTACTCCACTAGTTGCTCCTACTGAAGCAAATCCATATCTAGGCCTCCTTGTGGAGCACGGAGTATATGTCCATCATCCAGGATTTGCAGATCCCCCTACTCTACTAGTCGTCCCGAGCTGTGGGACGATGGATCGACGTAAGTACTAATTGTCAATTCACACATTTATTTATTTATTTATTTTTATTCAAATTATATATTGTTTACTTATTTCAGGTTCTTCTCAACCAAGGCTGTCACTGATCTGGGGGAAGTCATGTGGGAGAACTTTCATGACCCTTATATCAACTTCAGTTATGTCCCGCTGGATCGACGATCCATTTGGCTGGATATGTCTGGATATATTGCTGGAATGTATAAGATTTTTATTTAGAATAATATATAATTTTTTGATTAAAATGCTAAAAAAATATTTTTCTAATTTGCAAAAGAAATACTGGTGGCCGGACCATAGAGAGTCTGCTATCCGAAAGTGCTACAAGACCGTCGCCAACAAAAGGTTCAGAAATATAATCAATGATCAGAAGGCGTTGGCGGTACATTCAGGGGATCTTCGCAAGGAGTGGCTCAAGGAGAAGTTCTGGGAGAAGATGGAGGCCCCGGCCTATAAGGCCAAGTGCGAGAAGGCAAGATCGTCCCGTGCTAAGGGTGGTCTCCACACGGGTGGATCCATTCCGACCGTCGAGCATTTTCGACTGGTGGTCAGTATTATAATTTTTTGCTAGATCAATTTTTGGTAATTCTTATTTTTTTATTAATTAATTACTTAATTTTTACAGTGGGATGAGCCCATCAGAGCCGAGGGAGACCCGAAGACCGTCGACTTTCCCGCAATCTTCCAACGGACACACAAAAGGAAGAAGGATGGGAAGCTTGTATATGAGCGGGCAGCAAAAGCATACGTAAGTTGTGTTTATAAAATTTTGTCAACGAAATTTAATTACATTCTTTTTATAATTTAACTATATTTGTTTACCCTAAAAATCTAACCTTAACTTTAATATTGTTACCTATGATATCCAAAAACCTTAACTTTAAACCTAACCTACGATATCTGAACTTAACTCTAAACATAACCTTAGTTGTAGTCAATAAAAAGATTAATCCTGTAAACACCCAGATTTTTCAAAAATTAAAAATGAATTTTTGGTATTTTTTCGCTATTTTTAAATAATTAAAATAAATGTTTTTTATAATTAAATAAATTTTATGATTTTATTTAATATTAAAATATTATAAAAATAATATTTTTGAGTGTAAAATAAATAATTAGTTATAGTATAATTTTTTTGGAATTTATTGGACCAAAAAACTATTTTTAAAGACCTAAAAATAAAGTTTTTTAAATAAACCAAAGCAAACCAACATGAACCGAACCGGTTTAAACTAAATAAACCGAACCAAATCCTGAACCAACCCAACTCAAACCAACCCTAACGGGTCGGATTTGAACCCAACCCGTACCCGCTAACCCGTACCTGACCCATACCTTAATGGATCGGATCGGATCCGGATCCAAAACCCGAACCCGCTAGACCCGACCCGCCTCCTATAGTAACCCCCAATTTCTCCCGTAACCGTCGGCCGTCGTTTCAGTTCCCGTCGCCCAACCGACCCGACGCCTTCCGCAACCGCCCAACGACCGCGTCCGCTCGCCTCCTCGACCGTCGGCCTCTCCCCGTCAACGGCCGACCGACCACCTCCCCGCTCCTCCTATTTAAACCCCTCGAGCCCGAATCCCCACCACTTCACCACCACCACCTCCTCTCCGGCCACCCCAACCCAGCCAATCCCGACGAGCTCCTCGGCGACATCTCCGTCCAGAACTCCGGTGACCCTGAAGACCAGCAACCGCAGCACAACGCCGCCGCCGGCCAAGCACTGCCACGTCACGCCGCCCCGTACACGTGTAGTCGATACCGATCCCCTGTTCAGGTGAGATTTTCTCTCTCCTCGTCACCTCATTTTTGAACGGTCTATCATGATACGTTCGCTGTGTGACCCTCTCGAAACCCGTACAATCAGTTCAGGGTATCGTATCCTGGGTCGGTCGTAAATCGTAACGCAAACACAGAAAAATAAACCCCATATTTCTGAAAATCAGAAATTATCCCAAACTCACAAGTTAACGACCATTTTGCGTGCAACCTGTTAATTATTTCTAAAATTTACTTGAACAATAATTTAGATCATATAACCAAGATTACAACCCTGTATTTAGTTTATTTTGATGTGTTGTGGATTGTATTTTATTTGAGGGTAAAAATGACAAAAAAAACTTGGTCTTTAAAAACCCAAAAAAATTTAGAACTAGGTGTGCCCCGCTAAACGAGACGACTTAGTCGTGTGCGAATTACACTGAACGGTGCGCACCATCAATACGGACCTGTGGGATTTTGTAAAAGTTGATTTGGATGTGTGTGCACACCGGAATCAACGCGTATCCGTCGACAACACCCCATATCGGTCCTGTTTTGAAACTCGTCGTATCTTCGTGTGTGCTCGTTGCTTCGAAACGAAACTTGCGCCATCAGACTCGTAGCGATACGTAGGTCTTGTGACCCAAGCTTGGTTCGATTCTGAGAACGTTGACAAAATCCCGTATCGTGGGCCCCACGGCTCCACTTAACGGCGATTTTGTGATCGGCTCATCGGAATTCAGTTCTGGACATTCCATTGGGTTCGTATCGTCGTTCTGGACTTGTAGACACTAAGTTTGACGAATTTGGAGAACTTTGTCTCTGGCATATTTTTCGGTGCGAAGTGGGCCACATGTGGACCCCGCTTGACCAGAAACTGTCAATTTTGCCCATGTGTCCAAATTGGACTTATGGATAGGCAATCCTAGCTATTTTATATCTTCTGAGAATGATGGTAGTATTTATTTCAGCATCCAGAGGAGTACCTGAAGATTTTGCTATAACTGGAGCAACTGTTGGAATCCAACCACCAGACAAGTGTACCTTGCCATACTTGTAGTAAATTATTTTATATTATTCCTTTTATTTATTTATATGATATAAATATTCAACCTAGGACCGTGTGACATTTCTTAGCGTCCGAATAACATTCGGGTGTCAACGCCGTACGCGGAGTTGTGTAACGTCACCTAGAGATTGATATCGCGACCCTATACATTTTCGTGCTTGCATTATCAAGTACGTCATACCATAGGACACCTGACACTATTCATGAGAATGAATCTTCTGAGTTATTCATGGTGATTCTGTATAGGATACATGATTTGTGACATAGATATTACATATGCTTAGCTATCATTATGACTCACTACATCAGTTAGAGGTCATGATCTTGCGTGTCATGGACATGAGATATATGATTACATTGGGTGGGGAGAGTCTTACCATATTAAAGGCTGATTATATTATATATATATATATATATTTATATATATATATATATATATAGTTATATATATATAGTTATTCTGGAGGTGCCTTAGACTCTGACACAGAGCTTTGGCACATGTACTGGCCCTTCGAGATAAATGCTGCTACGGGTTTCCCCGACACTGAGCCTATAATAGTTTCAGCCTGAGTATGATTAATGCTCTCACTTGCATATCACATAGCTTGTTACATAGTTTACCCTATTGATTCATTTATTATTGTACTATATTTATTTGACTTGTGTTAATCTTGTACCTTGCTATGTCCCCTGAGGACCTGGAATCCGAATTATGTCCCCAGATTTAGCAGAGGAGATTTACCCCGAGGTATACGGGACAGGAGCAGACATTGGAGCAGTACCAAAACCAGAGGATGAGGTGATCGCCGAGGATTTCTCCTGAGTATATGGTTTATTATACTCAGTTATTTCTATTGTTGGACTCTTATTTCTTGTCTATTGAACTATTGTATCAAACTCATTATCGGGTTGTTCCTCGAGACTTTTATTCAGACTTGTTGATTATTATTTCATCTTTATTATTCTGATATTGATTGTATTTATCTTCTGTGGATGAGATTAGTATCGTAGACCTTTATTGTTGTTTTACAGCTTAAGTACACCCTGATGGGTCCATTAAATTGGGTTTGTCTATCGGTGTGTGCTGCTGACCATTGTCACGTGTCTAGTCCCACGATATTTTGGCACTGGGGTGTGATATAGTTTTTTTGGTGGCCCATGCAAGTCAACGACTAAATTATTTTGGTTTCAACTAAGGGACCGAGCAAGCCTGCAAAAAGGATAGGATAAGTTATAGGATCTCATCTACTTGATTGAATCGTTCTTGATCTCTATATCAGATTCAAATTTCTTGACTTGCATCCTGTCTTGATCCCTCTGTGCGCCTCGTATAGTTTATTTTGGATACAGAGTAATGGATCCACCAACAAGAGACGAGACTCCTGCAGGAACACCATAAGGTGTTGTGGTCACCTACGAAGATGAAGTGACACCAGTGGGTGGAGGTCAATCAGCACAACAAAGCAGTCAAGCAAATCAGCATACCTCAAGATTTCGGCGAGACAATATTCCACCTCCACCATAGTTCACTCCACCAATACCCGTATTCCGACAAAGGTAGGCTATGGACGGACAGCAGATATTTCAAATGATCTACTCAGTGATGCAAGCCCAACAACAGATTCAACAAGAGGCTCTGCGTCACGAGGCAGAGAACTTGAGGAACAGCCTAATAATTGCACTGGAGCAGGCAAACCTACCAGCACGACGGCCATCGACAGGCTCTAGCACCGATTTTTGCCAACTGAAGCCCCGTACCTTTTCTGGCAAGGAGGAGCCAACTGAAGTTCATGAGTGGATCACAAACACTCAACATCAATTAGAAGCAGCTGAGCTTCCAAGGGAACGATGGATGACTGTCGTCAGAATACAGTTGACGGGTAATGCACATCACTGGTGGCTATCTGAGGAGACACGGCTCAGACCAGACCGAGTCACTTGGGAAGAGTTCTCTAGACTCTTTCAGGAGATGTACATTCCATCTATTGCTCGATCGGAACTTCGGGACAAGTTTAATCACCTCACTCAAGACAATATGACAGTGGAAGAGTATAATTCGGAGTTCATTCGTCTGAGTCGCTTCGCCCCTACCCTGATCCCGACAGAAGAAGAGAAGGCTGGGAAGTTCTTCGACGGACTAAACTTTGAGCTACAGAGATTAATCGGATCCGTTGCACATACTTCATACTCGGGCGTTCTTGCTGCAGCCCGACGCATGAAACGCGTCACCAGGAGAGAGTCCAGCCTGAAACGGCCATTTATACCAGCACCAACCAGAATATTATACGGGGAGTCTGCAAAGCGGGCTCAGAGGAATCCACCACAGAGAGCAGCACCAAGAGCCTCATCCCTTCCTACTTGTCACTATTGTGGCAAGGTAGGCCATATTGAGAGGGAGTGCAGACGAAAGTTGGGACTGTGCTTGCTTTGCGAATCCAGCCAACATGCAGCCAGAAATTGCACGGAGCATCAAAAAGAAACACTGATGGTTCACCAACGAGAACCAATGGTTAACCAACAAGCTTTACCAGCACCAGGAGGATATCAACCGATGCCACCTTTGGCACCCCAGGCAGCACTCTTCCAGCAGGCCCAGCAACAGCAGAGGACACCACCACAAAGACGCGAACAAGCTTTTGCGATAACCATGGGGGACGCACAGACTCACGGAGTAGCAAATACACGTAAGATTTAAGTTATTCATAGCTATCTATTCCTAATGATGCCATAGCACGTGCCTGTTAATTCATTTCCCTATACTAAACCTAGTATTTTCAACTTGTTAGTACTTGATACCCAAGTTTTCCTAAGCTGTAGATTTTCTTGCTCTATTCAGATTTCATTACTCGTGAATTACATATCTCTTATTGCCTAGGAAAATATTTTTATTCCTTCCCTATGTGTACTGCTTAATCCTCACACTTTTCCTTCGATTTCTCTTTGATCATGATTCTTTATTCTTTGTGTCGTGTTTCAAACATGTTTTGCAACCGCATCATCTCTTCTGACCGGTTATATTTTCTTAATTGCGAGGACGCAATTCTTTTAAGGAGGGTAGATTGTAAACACCCAGATTTTTTTAAAAATTAAAAATAAATTTTTAGGATTTTTTTGCTATTTTTAAATAATTAAAATAAATATTTTCTATAATTAAATAAATTTTGTGATTTTATTTAATATTAAAATATTATGAAAATAATATTTTTGAGTGTAAAATAAGTAATCAGTCATAGTGTAATTTTTCTGAAATTTATTGGACCAAAAAAATATTTTTAAAGACCTAAAAATAAAGTTTTTAAAATAAACCAACCTGAACCGAACCGGTTTAAACTAAATAAACCGAACCAAATCCTGAACCAACCCAACTCAAACCAACCCTAACGGGTCGGATTTGAACCCGACCCATACCTGCTAACCCGTATCCGACCCAAACCTTAATGGATCGGGTCGGATCCGGATCCAAAACTCGAACCCGCTAGACCCGACCCGCCTGCTACAGTAACCCCCAATTTCTCCCGTAACCGCATGCCGTCGTTTCAGTTTCCCGCCGCCCAACCGACCCGACGCCTTCCGTAACCGCCCAACGGTCGCTTCCGCTCGCCTCCTCGACCGTCGGCCTCTCCTCGTCAACGGCCGACCGACCACATCCCCGCTCCTCCTATTTAGACCTCTCGAGCCCGAATCCCCACCACTTCACCACCACCACCTCCTCTCCGGCCACCCCGACCCAGCCAACCCCGACGAGCTCCCCGGCTACGTCTCCGCCGAGAACTTCGGCATCCCTGAAGACCAGCAGCCGCAGCACAGCGCCGTCGTCGGCCAAGCACTGCCACGCCGCGCCACCCCGTGCACGTGTAGTCGATACGATCCCCTGTTCAGGTAAGATTTTCTCTCTCCTTGTCACCTCATTTTTTGAACGGTCTGTTACGATATGTTCGTTGCGTGACCCTCTCGAAACCTGTACAATCAGTTCGGGGTATCGCGTCATGTGTCGGTCGCAAATCGCGACGCAAAAACAGAAAAATAAACCCCCTATTTCTGAAAATCAGAAATTGTCCCGAACTCACAAGTTCACGACCGTTTTACGTGTAACATGTTAATTATTTCTAAAATTTACCTAAACAGTAATTTAGATCATATAACCAAGATTATAACCCTGTATTTAGTTTATTTTGATGTGTTGTGGATTGTATTTTATTTGAGGGTGAAAATGATCAAAAATTTTGGTCTTTAAAAAACTAATTTTTCCTGGAACTAGGTGCGCCCCGCTAAACGAGATGACTTGGTCGTGTGCGAATTACACCGAAAGGTTCGTACCGTCAATACGGACGTGTGGGATATCGCAAAAGTTGATTTGGATGTGTGTGCACACCGGAATCAACACGTATCCGT
The DNA here is from genome assembly GCA_036927795.1 of Iris macrosiphon. Taxonomy (NCBI): domain Eukaryota; kingdom Viridiplantae; phylum Streptophyta; class Magnoliopsida; order Asparagales; family Iridaceae; genus Iris; species Iris macrosiphon. Next base: position 18,074,370 of record JAYESA010000004.1, read on the forward strand.
CGACAACATCCCGTATCGGTCCTATTCTGAAACTCGTTGTAACTTTGTGTGTGCTCGTCGTTTCGAAATAAAACTTACGCCATCGGACTCGTAGCGATACGTAGGTCATGTGATCCAAGTTTGGTTCGATTCTGAGAACGTTGACAAAATCCTGTATCGTGGGCCCCACGGCTCCACTTGACGGACGATTTTATGATCGGCTCATCGGAATTCAGTTCTGGACATTCAGTTGGGTTCGTATCGTCGTTCTGGACTTGTAGACACTAAGTTTGACAAATTTGGAAAACTTTATCTCTGGCAAGTTTTTCGGTGCGAAGTGGGCCACATGTGGACCCCGCTTTGACCAGAAACTGTCAATTTTGCTCCTGTGTCCAAATTGGACTTATGGATAGGCAGTCCTAGCTATTTCATATCTTCTGAGAATGATGGTAGTATTTATTTCAGCATCCAGAGGAGTACCTGAATATCTTGCTATAACTGGAGCAACTGTTGGAATCCAAGCACCAGGCAAGTGTACCTTGCCATACTTGCAGTAAATTATTTTATATTATTCCCTTTATTTATTTATATGATATAAATGTTCAACCTAGGATCGTGTGACATTGATTAGCGTCCGAATAACATTCGGGTGTCAACGTCGTACGCGAAGTTGTGTAACGTCACCTAGAGATTGATATCGCGACCATATATATTTGTGCTTGTATTATCAAGTATGTCATACCATAGGACACCTGACACTATTCATGAGACTAAATCTTCTGAGTTATTCATGGTGATTCTGTATAGGATACAGGATTCGTGACATAGATATTACATATGCTTAGCTATCATTATGACTCACTGATCAGTTAGAGGTCATGATCTTGCGTGTCATGGACATGAGACGTGTGATTACATTGGGTGGGGAGAGTCTTACCATATTAAAGGCTGATTATATATATAGTTATTCTGGAGGTGCCTTAGACTCTGACACAGAGCTTTAACACATGTACTGGCTCTTCGAGATAAATGTTGCTATGGGTTTCCCCGACACTGAGCCTATAGTAGTTTCAGCCTGAGTATGATTAATGCTCTCACTTACATATCACATAGCTGGTTACATAGTTTACCTTATTGATTCATTTATTATTGTATTGTATTTATTTGGCTTGTGTTATTTTTGTACCTTGCTATGTCCCCTGAGGACCTTGAATTCGGATTATGTCCCCAGGTTTAGCAGAGGAGATCTACCCCGAGTTATACGGGACAGGAGCAGACATTGGAGCAATACCAGAACCAGAGGACGAGGTGATCACCGAGGATTTCTCCTGAGTATCTGGTTTATTATACTCAGTTATTTTTATTGTTGGACTCTTATTTCCTGTCTATTGAACTGCTGTATCAAGCTTATTATCGGGTTGTTCTCCGAGACTATTATTGAGACTTGTTGATTATTATTTTATCTTGATTATTCTGATATTGATTGTATTTATCTTCTGTGGATGAGATTAGTATCGTAGACCTTTATTGTTGTTTTACAGCTTAAGTACACCATGATGGGTCCATTAAATTGGGTTTGTCTATCGGTATGTGCTGCTGGCCATTGCCACGTGTCTAGTCCCACAGTATTTTGGGACTGGGGCGTGACAAATCCTAACCTACGATATCTAAACCTATTTACATAAATAGATATAAGAGACGTATGAGACGTTGGAGGGTGGAACTGAGAGGAGTACGCCGACTGAGAGAAACTGTCGGTGGGTACAAGCTGTCGGGAGAGGAAAAGGTGGCAGCGTGTACGGGACTGGATCGTTTGCATCCAACCGTCGGTTCTTTCCAGAGCTCCTCCGACGGCTCCTCCAGCTCCATCAGAGACCGTTCCTCCTGGTGCTATAAGTTTGGAGCAAATCACGATGACTCTGTTAGAGGTACAGAGGCAGGTTAGACAATTGACAAAGTCTTATGATCCTGCAGCTCATACTCCTCCTGCTACTCCATCTCCTCCGGCTGCTCCGATGTCTCCTCCGGCTCCTCCTGCTGCTCCGCCTATCGTTCCTGGGGATCTACAACAGATCATCGCTGCGGTTATGGCGCAGTACATGGCTACCCGACAACCGCCGCCGCCTCCACCGTCGACTTGATGTGTATTTTTGTTTTCTTGATAATTTGACAGTTTGTTGGATGTATTTGTGTATAACTATATATGTTTGGATTATGGTAGTGTATGATAACTTATGGCTATGCACTTATATTTAAGTTCTATTGTATTTGATGTGTTTCATTGTATTTGATGTGTTTGGATGTATTTGTGTATAAGTGATTTAATTTTGTATAATGTTACAGGAGCAGAAAGTAAGTGATTCTATTCTGTAAAAAAATTATTTATGTTTAGCGACGGAAAACAGAAAAATTCCATGTCATCGACGGATCTGCGACGCTTTAGCGACGGATTATTGACGAAAAATCAGTCGCTAAATATGTCTGGTACCAAAAAATGTAGAATTTTTGGTATCAAACATAGTCGATATATTCGTCGCTATGTCCGTCGTCTTTAGCGACGGATTAGCGCGAAAATTTCGTCGACGAGCTTCTGAAAATTTTGGTAAAAATGGGCTCAAACTTTTCGTCGTTAATCCGTCACCAAATAAAGTGGCGTAAATATTCCGTCACTAATCCGTCGTTGTAATTTCGTCGCTAAGTTCGTCGCAAATATGTCGCCATGTCGACGGATTAGCGACGAAAATATGGCAGTAACACTTTAATTTGTAACGCCACATTTTCATCGCTAATCCGTCGCTATATTAAAATAGCGACGTAAATAGGCATTTTAGCAACAAAAATTTTCATTGCTAAAACTCTGTATTTTTTTAGTAGAAGGATTGTCCAAATCCAAAATTTTATTAGATTTACCCATAAATCAACCCTCAATGCCAATTAAACATCCTTCCATCCCTCTTGTGGAGTAAACACCATTAAAATATTTTCCACAAATCTAAAGACATTTTACTTATGAGTAATGTTATTTGTACCTCCAAATTGTTCCTCAAAATTATCAATTCTTATATGGCATCTGACGTGGCATGTTAAATAGCTTTATATGACATCTAACATGACAGCTGACATGACAAATTTTAATCCAAAGATTAATTACCCAAAAAAAATTAAAATTTTAATATTTATATTAATATTAATGTTAATATTAATGTTAGTGTTAATATTAAAGTTAATTTTTTTGTTTATATTAAATTTAATATTAATGTTAATTTTAATTTTAAAATCTGTCATATCACCTGTCATATTAACCGTCACGTCCGTTGTCACATAAGAAAGAACAGGTAGTTTGAAAAAATACTTTAAAAGTACGAATAATATTATTTTTTATTTATTTTAAAACTTTGATACAGTAGGTTTTATCAAAATTTTAATACAACCTATATTTGACATATGAATTTCACCTCATATATATATATATATATATATATATATATATATATATTTGTACGTTTTATGAAATTAAAAAAAGACTCACGTGTTTTATATATATATATATATATATATATATATAGATATATATATATATATATATAGAGAGAGAGAGAGAGAGAGGGGGGGTGTTGTATCAAAACTTTGACACAGTCTACTGTAACAAATTTTACTCCATTACACCTGCACACCTCCCAAAAACTACAGCGAAAAAACAAAAGCCCCCACGCGATTATTTCACAAGAAATAGCCACAGGTCCACCTGCTACAAAACTCGATGCCCCCTCCTTGGAATCAACGGAAATATCAAATTTTCCTTCCGCTCGGAGTCAGTAGTTCTTGTAGCGCGCTTAATACTAAGGAGCAGGTCTATCCTGAAATAAGTCTGACAAATTCTTAGATTTTGACAATCATCTGGTTAGGACAACTCTTCACCTCTAACCTTACATTTTTATCTCTTCGTCAATAGAGTCTTCGCGGTCCATCCCAACGACTATTTTTTAGTTGAACTAGCAATCCACGAGATCAATATTTTGAGTTCCCACTGAAAATGTCTTGAGTAGTTCAAGGAGAGGAACTCGAAATCCGAGCTCCACGTCGCCGTCTGAATCGTAGGCTTCGACGTCGATGCCAACTCCGTTTGCCATCAGTTTTTTTATATATATTTTTTGAATTAAGGATAAGGGACAACCAAATTTAGTTTCGGGTAGGATAATCCAACTCTCGGGACGGCCCTGCCAAGGAGGAATACATTTTTTTACAATTTAAGAACCGTCAAAATTATAGCAGTCTTATGTCAGACCAATACATATTCAGGACTGACAAAATGTTCTACAGTTATTTTAGGACTGCAAAAAAAAAAAAAAAAACAGTACTGGATATGTAGAGGACTGTCAAATTTTTGGTAGTCTTGTGCATATTCAGGACTGTCAAAATTTTGACAGTACCAAAAAAATAGGATTGTCAATTAACATTAGTCTACATATAAATTTTGCTATCCAAATTTTGATATTCCATATAAAATTAAGATTATCAAAATTTTGACACTTCTAAAATAATAAACACAACAGAATAAATATATACAAAACTGTCAATAATACATCGTCTTTTAATAAATTTATTTTTTGAATAATATTATTTGCACCTCTAAATTGTCCCTTCAATCTATACCTCCTTACATGGCAGCTGACGTGGTTGTTAATGTGACAACTGACATGACAAATTTTAAAATTAAAATTAAAACTAATGTTAATATTAATATTAATTTTTTGGGTAATTAATTTTTAGATTTAAAACTTGTCATATCAACTGCCATGTTAGATGTCATATAATATTATTTAGAGTTAATTGTCGAAATGGTACATGAAGAATGTAGTGTTTACCATTTTTGTGATCGGATTTTTTTTTTTTTTGCCGAAATAGTGCATAGGCTTTGCATTTTGGCTCAGTTAGTGCCTGAAGTAAATTTTGTTGGTATTTTTTTCTGATAATTGATAAAAATGGACATGTGATAGTCACGTGCCCTATTTTTAATGCTTCTTTTGTCAAGTTTTTTGTTTTGCACTATCATTTTCAGAAGAATATTAGTGTTCAAAGAAAATTGTTTGGATGAAAATAGTTCAAAATCGTTACAAATAGTAGTCAAAAAACAAAATTTTGACAAAATAACCATTAAAAATAGGACACATGACCATCGTATGTCCATTTTTATCGATTTTTATCAAAAAAATACTAACAAATTTTACTTCAGACACTAATTGAGCCAAAATGCGAAGCTCGTGCACCATTTCGGACAGAAAAATAGTTCGATCACCAAAATGACAAACACTACATTCCTCATGTACCATTTCGATAATTAACTCTATTATTTAACATGTTATGTCAGCTGCCACGTAAGAAAAAAAATAGATTGGAGGAACAATTTGGAGATGCAAATAGCATTGCTCTTGTTTTTTTAGTGGGTAACCAAAATTTCCACATTTATATAGTAAGTAACCGACAGTAAAAATAATAATTATTTGAGTTAATTGTATTTATCCTTTCATTTCATGTTCATATTTCTACAATCCTCTAATTTTAAATTTATTATGTTATCTCGTAATTAGTGTTAAAAAATTGTGTGGGGGGTGGGGGTGGGGGGTGGGGGTGGAGGTGGAGGTGGGGTTGTTAAATTATATTAACTCTAATTATTTGGCATGAGAGTGAGGAAACAACAAGAGCATTGGATTCCTTGGACGTTTGGTAGAAATTAAAGGGCATAGCACTGCACGTTGAGCTTGCAGAGAAACAAGTTGATGTACTTTTATTATTTATTTATTTATTATTTATTTTCGACAATTAACTAAATTCCCATACACGTACGTACTATTTTCGGTATGCCATGTTAACTATAACAAGACTACGAGAGGCATTTCGAGGTTATTATATAAATTTGAAGGATTTGGAGACAACAAAAATAACAATAGGCAAAACAAAAGCACAAAGTTATCTGTGACCGTAATTTGTGACCATGGACCACATGTCAGCATTCTATTTCTTTATTATTATTCTCTCCAAAGTGTTTTTTCAAATTATTTTTCCTTGTGTGGCAAGTTGATGTGACTATTAGTGTGACAGATTATATAATAAATTCTAAAATTAAAATTAATATTAAATTAAAATTAAAATTAAAGTAAAAAGATAATATTAATACTGGTTTTCTGGGTTAATTATTTTTTTTGGTTAAAAATTATAATTTCAGCTGTCATGTTAGATGTCAGATAATATTATATAGCATGCTATGCCAGCTGTAACATAAGAAGAAATATTTGGAGGAATATTTTGGAAGTACGAAGAATAATACTCAAAACAAAGGTCTTAACAGATCTCATGAGTTCTTAATTTTTTAAATTTCAGCAATTAATAGTGTTGGATTACATCAATCTTATCCTTTGTTTTTTTTTTTAAACCTAAACATAAAAATACAAGGACTAACCAGGGGGAAAAAAAGTGTGATATCCATATCACAAGTTCTTATTTGAGTTTTTTTAAAGAACCTAAACATAAAAATGCTGGATGATTAAGTGTCCAATGCTTTGCAACAAGCCAGTTGTGCTGACGAACTCTTCCTGGAATATGTGCAGAGACAACAAAATTTCTATAACATAAATTTATATCTAATGTTCTTCTTTCCTTTAGAATATGAATGACAGATTTAAGGAAAAAAAAAAAAATGTTGTACCTAATTTTTTTAAAAAATAAGCACTAATTTAAAGAACAAATAAGAGTAATTAAAAAAAAAAATCTGTATAATTTTTTTTTTATGGGAACGACGGACCCCAATTCTATATACTTAGCTCCGACGGACCCCAATTCTATATACTTAGCTCCGTCGATACCTATGAGAAATAATGGACGTATCTCGAAGTTTGCAATTCCACTTGGTATTGGTTTACAAAAGGCCGGTTCAGAGATTATGTTGTCCTAGTCAGAACTAATTTTGGTTGCCGACTTTTGATCCGACATCTTGTGAAGTACTTCTTTATATCATTTGGGGGTTACTCGTGACTTCAACCTCTTGCATGTCATGTTAGGTATGGAAGATTGTCCTAAGTAAAATAGGGTTATCCAATCTCAAAGTCTTTTCAGACTTACTCCTAGATCAGCCTTGAGTTTGCATAGCATCGTAATAGATGTTAAAATAATTTTAAAACAAAATTTCCAAACATAGTCTTGTGAAAAATAATAAAGTTTAAAATTTTCATACTACATTTACTAAGCGAAATATTTAAAAGAATTGGAATACTGTTGAAAGAAGAAAAATGATTATTTAGTTTTAGGGGCTTATATAATAGTAAAAATTTGAGTTTAGATTTTTGTATCGTCGAGATTAGGGTTTGGGTCTAATCCTAACGGTGGACTTGACTTACCATCCAAATGGAGGCATAAACTCAACTTTTAAATATTATACGAGACCCTAAAACAAAACTTAATATGCGAGGATTATTTAGTTTTGCATGGTGGGAGTTGTGTGACTTGTATTATTTAGTTTTGTCACGACCAATCGAAAATGAGATTTACAACACTGTTGTTTGCTTATATCCTGATCTCAACAGCCACACAACCCTTCTGGCGGCAGTTTCAATGGAGACAACTTCATGGGCATCATGTATCATCATATGTATTTTCGTCCCGGTCGAATTGTTGAATGTTTGCAACTCAAGAGTCACCTAGAGTTGTGTGGCTGTTGAGATCAAGATAGAAGCAAACAACAGTATCACAAGTCTCATTTTCGATTAGTAATGATAAAACTAAATAATCTGAGTCAGATAATCCCCATCATTCAAAACTAAATAATCCTAATATATTTATGTTTAGTTTTAGGACCTCGTATAATATTAAAATTTTAAGTTTATGTCTGACAATTTGGACGGGTAGTCAAGTCCACCATTAGAACGAGATCCAAACTCTAATATGGACAATATTGAGGCCTAAACTCAAATTTCTAGTATTTTATACGAGACTCTAAAGCTAAATAACAAAAAAAAAAGAAGTATCCTGGTAATATTGTACTTCTTGATCAAAAGAAGAAAATAATATTTTTTGTTTTGAGACGCCCGACGACGTAGCGCTCGGGACTTTGTGCATGCTGGGTTGCATGCTTTTTGGGTCCACTGCCCCCAACTCCCACCAAATAAATAGAAAGAATAATATGCCTCCATGGTTCGATCCACCGATCTTCCGTCACCCAGCTATGATCTTATACCTCTCCTCGGTAACCACAAGGGTCACTCGGGTTCGGTAGAGAAGAAAATGGTTTAGATATATGAATTATTATTGTTCTGCACACGTTTTTTTTAGTCTAAAATCTCCACATTCTTGTATAGTTGTTTGGTGTGCCGGACTCGAGTCAATTCGGTTCAAATTTAACAGGGTCTGAGCGTGTTCGATTCGGACCAGATGTAGAACCAGAACTCCAAATCATGTCCAGACCATAACCCGGTTTTAGCCAATTCGAACTAGATCCGAGCCGAGCTCAGATTGACAAGTTTAATTAAAAATAAAAATAAACTTGACCCTTAGTCTTAACCAACTATTAAAAAAAACAATCCCATTATTTAAAAAAAAATTATGTATATTTACCTCCAACATTATGTTTGAAGAGGAGGCCACATGAGGCTCGGCCCACGCACGAGCTATGCCTTCGGGCTCGACGCGGTGCAGCGAGGCACGAGAACCCTTGTATGCGCCGACACAATACATTATTTCACTCTCCAACTGTTAGATTGTATAGAAATGCATGCACGCATACATCTTCATGGCAAACTAACGATTGACATAAAAATAGTACACCGTGTTCGATCCATATAATAATTTTTTGTTCCGCTGGTCAGACAAAAGGACCCTACGCTACACTTTTGAAGTTTGAGAAATCAAGAAAAAGAGTAGGAAATCATTGTTACACAGATGGTCAGTGACACGAGCTTGGGTCCGGATACAATTGTCTCCCCAAGAAATGGGTCCCCGTGTCTAAATTATTTTAGTACAAAATAAATGTTGCCTACCTAAAAAAACAGGGTTTTCGGAATTTGGTCAGGTAGTTGTAAGCTAAAGCTCCGACAATAATTGAATGTTTTGGTGTAAACCATTGATATTGCTGGACAAGACGGTAGGATGTATAAATTGACTCAATTAACAAAATATTAAATTATGGCATAGAATTTAAAATATAATTAATAATTATCAATATCTAACTATAATATTCTTATATAAATTATTAATCAAAACAATTGAAAAAACAAAAGCGAAGTTGAAAAGAGTGTCAAACACCTCTAATTTATGTTGTTAATGTGGAAGATATTCTTCCTGGTTGGATGTGTTCGACTCCACGAAATAATATTATTTTTTTACCATTTATTTTTCAAGTAAGACATGTCCATTTAGATTCTTGTGGGGTTGGATGGATAGTGTACGTGCGGGTATTATTCTCGAATTAGTTATGTTGATTTTTTAACTCGAACAAGATATTGATACACCACATGATTCCGAAACTTTACATAATTTGATGCATTGGGCTTGGTGAAATAGAAGTTTATTGATAAGAATTTTATAAACAATAGTTTTGGGTATATAAAAATTGTAGGTGATGGATAAAACTATGGAAAAGGAAAAAAAAAAAAAAAGAGTTCATTTTAGTATTTTTTGTTGTACCAAAAAAAAAAAGAGTTGTAGCTTTAATAATGGCAATGATTAGTGTATATGAAACACGTTGTGATTCGAATTGGAGTTGATCCATGATGTAATATTAGACTGGACTTATATGCTTTAAAATAGATTTTTTTAATACTTTGACCAATCATAATTATCTATATCTCATCCTCTTACTTTCTATCATATATATGGGACCAGGGCCAGCCCTGAGTTCAAGGAGGATCTAGGCAAACTTTCAAAATAGAATCCCATATATAATATAAAAAATATATATATAATTGAAAGTAATTTTAAAAAAATTTGCCACCAAGGATTGAATATGGAACCTCTATTATGTAAGTCTAACATAATAATAATAATTATAATGTAATTGTTTTGTGTTAAGAGAGGCCCATAATATATACTAGTTCTATTTTCGATACAAAATTATTAATAGATATATATGTTAACTAATTTTTTTTTTCGTCTTGTTTTGTGGGCCCTGGATGGCTATCCTGGGTCAGGGCAGGCCATGTGTGGGACTAAAGTACCAATTTCATTATCACTATCTTGAACACTCAACCGGATACAAGATAGAACCCAGCAATCTTCACATTAGCTTGTTTCCGACGGCCGAGCAGCCAGTCACAAAGAGATCCAACATATTGTCGTCTCGATCCATTCAACCAGAGAACCAAAGATGCACGTTCATCCGCATCACTATTGGGTGCCAACCACACGTCTTGTTCACCTTCGACGTGTTGATCCACCTTTGAAACCAATCTGTATATTTACCTCCAGCATTATGTTTGATCCGCTTTTATGCGGACTTATGGAGAATGCTTCCAATCCACCTTGAAAGACGAGCCCATACAATTAAATTATACGTATCGTAAGTACCATGGACTTTCAACACAATCTGTTTCGACCTAACTATAGTGCACAAACCAGTCACTTTGTAACCTCTGTCTCTAATACTGCGTGATGCGACCATAACTGAAGTTGATTCATGAGGTATAAAATTAGATTGAGACCATGTGCCTTAAAAGAGTAATCCTTTGTAAAGGTCTAAATCTATGCACCATTCTTCGCGTGGAACTAAATTACAAACTCTATTGTTGCCACCTTGAGCGCTTAATTGGATACGAGATACAAGCTAACGCAGTAAATAATTGGCGGATGGTGGAAAGATGAACAACAAAGAGTTCATTTTTTTCAATATATATATACATATATATAATTTTTTTTTGAATATCTTCAAATCAACTCATCAATCATCATCATTTTCAACAAGAAGTTTCATTCCTTTATATAGGTTCTAACAATCCTAATTATAATCCAATAAGGATCCATTACTGTAAGTTAATCATTTTCTTAACCTAATACTAAAACAAAATTTCAATAAATATATTTTCCATATATTATTAAAAAATACTCTAATCTAAACTGGAGTTAGATTCGGACTTAGGCGAGGGTTAGATGGCCCCGCATCATTATTGGGTCTAATTAGAGACAAGACCACAAAACTATTATTATTTTTACTTCTAATTAGATATAATTAGAACTTGACGTTTAATTAGAGGCTTAAAAAAGAAAGTAGTAATCTGTCTTTTTTTTTTAAGGCAACTTCTAATTGGAGGTAAATGAACCAATATAATCCATAAAAATTCAGTATTTTCCCTTATATCATATAAAATCTGAAAAAGAGAAACACAAAAAAACCAACAATTTATGTACGAATTACATGATCAAATTGTAACAAAATTACACACAAAAAATTAAGATTAATGTAGTTTTATTGCTTTTGATGTTGTAGTTGTAGTGAGTGTTAAACGAGCTACTTATGATATATTTTGTAGTTGCTTTGACTTACGTGATATATTATATGAATGTGACATTTTAGTTATAATTTCTAATGAGTTTATTTTGATATAGATTCAGTTTACAGTTGTCATCGATAAATTATTGACATCAGATTAGCAAAATATTTTATAATATAGGTATAGAAAGGTAAATTGATGTCCGATTAGACATTGAAAATAAACATATAACCACTAATTAGTGAAAAATAAACAGTTTTTATAAAAGGCTCTAATTAGTAAAATGAGACCAAATCTCTAACTAGTGCCACATCTTTAATTAGTGAAAAAACAAACATACCCTAAAACCTCCTAGATATTACTAACTACTTAGAGCATCTACAATCCTGTTGTGAGTTTGAAAAAAATGATTGCCGTATATGAATCACAACTTCATATTTCAAAAATCATTCTAAGTTGACATGACAATGACATAACAATGACATAACAAGGGCAATGTGAAGTTGGTTGTCTAAATCTAGACAATGGACTGCACAATGCTTTACTTCCACATCATCAATTATGAATAAAAATATTTATATAAAAAAAAATTGAAAAAGTTGTCTAAAAAGTTGAATTTTTTAGCTTTTATTGTCTTCTCAATACCTTTATATTGAAGATCATTTTTCTATCTCATTGTCTTGTGCGGATATAATTTTATTATATAAATAAAATATTGTCTTATATTTCATGTTACATAAAAAATTATAACATAAAATAAGACAATATAGTTGGAGATGCTCTTAGATATAGGTTAAAAAATAATTTTTATAACAAAAGTTCAAGTCACACACGAGAGAGAACAAAGCTTTTATGAAGCTATTAATACTTCGCAAAGGGGAGCAGTAAGACGGTTTTTTTTAATCCTTCTTGTAGTTACTACTACAATTTCTACACTCTTACTAATTTGACCATGAGTTTTTGTCCACTCAGATTGAGTGTCCCTTCTATGATCTCAATTTCAATTTTTATCCCACTTAATTTTGATATAGGTTAAAAATTTCTACTATTATACTGCGGCTTAAAAACGGCTCAAAATGAGCCGTCTAAACCATATGTATATCATCAATCAATTATTAATATATAAAAATTTAAATATCTTTTAACTGCCACATATTTTTTTCTCTAGAAAACAACATGAACATTTAACAAATCATAAAATATATTCAAATTTTAAATTATATTTAAATTAACTATTTGATATTATCTATAGACACATATCCAAAACTTTAAAAATATATTTATAACAAATCATAATTAAAATATATTCAAATTATATTTAAAATATTCTAATATAATTTAATTTTTTTAATAATATTATAGATTTTTTTTGATACGTGCAACGCACATGAACATGACTAGTTTTCTATAAAGATTACTGCATGTAGAAACTATCATAGAAATTCTCCCTCTCTTATATCAAATAATATTGGACCATATTTCGAAACTAAATTATTAAATTTATTCGTTCATTTTATGCCATATAGGATAGAAATTGAGAATCATTGAAATTTTTTTTTTTGTTTTTTTCTACAGTTTCTATGTAGACTCTGCCAACTAGAATATAAATTTTTCTAAAGACAATGTCAAATATGATAGAAAGTGTTATAACGTGGGTTACTAAAGGGTTGGATTCCCACTTTGTATTTTAATTCCACATTGGTTAGAGATTAGTATTACAGTTTCATTGGGTTGTATAAATAAGGCATTTGCCTCCCACTATGTGATTACACGAATAAGAGATTGTCTCCCTATTTTCTTCTTCCTTCTTCTACGTTTATTCTAACAGGTTATCAGCACGAAGCTCTAACGGGAGGAAATAAGCGAGAGCATCTCAGTGAAGTAGCCATTTGTGAATTTTTTACTTCGGTGATAGGTATGGTTATTTATGTTTTTTTTCTACATATGCATACCCTAGGCGCAGCATGATGTTGATATTTATACATCTCTTGGCATATTGCTAGGACAAAAATAATATTTTTTATCCATTCATCTCACTTCTTTTAGTTAACTCTGATAGCACTTCGATGTTCATCGCATATAGATCTCTCGGAGAGAACGCTGGAGTTATTCTTTATTTTTATTTTTATTTTATATATGTTAATACATTCAGATCAAAACCATCAGAGATCTGATGACTATGAACATGAATTGTTTGGTCTATATATAAGACTTCTGGAACATCATTGTTCGAAGCATACCATATGTGATATTTTTGAAAGACTTCTTAAACATAATCATTGTTCGAAGCATACCATGAACAAGATTTGTTTGATATAAATAGACTTTTGAAACATCATTGTTTGAAGCATACACCATGAACATAAATTATTTGGTGATTTACCAAGTTCTTATGTTAACTTGTTATTATAGATCTTATACATGAATATGTTGAGCCTCACAAAGCATGATTTCAAGCCTCTAAACTTAGAAGGCTAGAACTTTCTCAACTGGAGATTGGATGCTGAATTGCAACTTCAAGCCAGAAGCTTATGTGATGCAATTGTGGCTGATAAGCCAATATTTGCACAAGATAAATCAAAGACTTTAATTTTCCTAAGATATCATATTCATGATGATCTCAAGACTGAGTACTTAACAGTCAATGACCCCTTGGTGCTATAAAATTCTCTAACTGAGAGATATGATCACCAGAAAATGGTCATACTATCAGGTATACTCTATGAATGGCTCAATCTACGTTTCCAAGATTATAAGACAGTTGTAGCCTATAATTCAGCTATGTTCAGGATTACTTCATAATTAAAGTTATGTGGTGAAGAAGTGACAGAGCATTCCATGCTAGAGAAAATATTTACCATATTCCATGCGACTAATATGGCCCTGCAACAGACGTATAGGGGAAGAAATTTTAAAAAGTATTCCAAACTCATTGCTGTCTTACTCGTGGCCGAGAAAAAAAATGAGTTATTAATAAAAAATTACACTAGTAGACCAACTGGGTCTGCACTAATTTCAGCTGAAGTGAATGCGACTAGTGCTCGAAAAATTGTGACCAATACTAAGGGTCGAGAAAATCACAGAGGTAGAGGGCATGGACGCCGTAAAAGAAAAAGAAATGGCTATAATTCGGATCCAAGGAACGATACACAGTTCAAAAATAAGGGATTTAATCCTCGAAGAAATAATGCCCAATTTTTCAATCCAGCTGCTCCAACTGACATTTACAAATGTTGTGGAATAGCTGGTCATTGGATGCGAAATTGTCGCACCTCACAAAAGAAAGTGGACGAGTATGAAGCCTCAAAGGATGTGGAGACTAATCTCATGGAGGGTATAACATACATAAATTTTTAATAATTTCTTCCAAGATAAGGATAAAAATGCAATTTCTGAAGACCAATTCAACGCCATGATAGGCGAAGTCAATGAATAGTTATTGTAAGCTTATCTAAGTTTATTTATTTTCCATTTTGAATAAATTGGTCATTATATGATCAATAGTCTAGGTAGTTTACTTTCTTTGAAGCAGTTTCATTTAGATTTAGATCAAGTTGTAATAATTGACAATATGCCAAGTTTAACCATTTAGTAGCTATTAATATATTATTAATTTTTGTTTTTGAAAGGTATGGACAATGATGATGGCATATGCTTGATAGATAGTGCAACACACATTATATTAAAAACTAGAAAGTTTTTCATAACATATGTCTCAAACACTGCCAAGGTGACCCCCATTGCTGGACCCGTACATATTATAGAAGGTTATGGTAAGGCCGATATTGTGTTGCCAAATGGAACATACTTAGTTATTCAAAATGTATTATTCTCTAATAGATCTAATAAAAATCTACTCAGATTTAGAGATATTCGAATGAACGAGTTTCATGTTGAAACCATGAACGATGATAGCAAATAATATCTTTGTATCACCTCTAATATTTGAAGCAATAAGCTCACATTAGAAATGTGTAAGTTAATCTCCTCGGGGCTATATCAAACTATTCTGAAGGTAGTAGAATCTCACCCCATCACTAGCAAAATGCTAAAGGATCCAAGGAATCTAATCCTTTGGAATGACTGATTGGGTCATCTAGGATCGACTATGTTGAGAAAGGTTATCAACAATACCAATGGACATAATTTATCATACCAAAATATTTTCTTTCCTACTGAATATTTGTGTGTAGTTTGTTCACAGGGTAAACACATTACAAGACCTCCACTTCTCAAAATAGCTTCTGAATCACCATAATTCCTTCAGAGAATACAAGGTGATATTTGTGGACCAATTAATCCTGCTAGCGAACCGTTCAGGTATTTTATGGTTCTAATAGATATTTTTAGTCGATGGTCAAATATTTTCTTACTCTCATCTAGAAAATTTTTCTTTTCCAAGCTACTTTCTCAGTTGATTAAGCTTAAGACTCATTTTTCTGACCAACATGTTAGAACGTGTCACGTCCCAGTCCCAAAATACATGGGACCAGGCCACGTGACAATGGTCAGCTAATACGACTCCGAAGGATTTTCCAATTTAATTGACCCGATGAAGCACACTTACGCTGTCCACGGTCAAGTGATCAAACTAAATATCTAATTCTAACATGCAATAACTAAACTAAATCTCAATCCATGGTAAATAAATTACAAGAGGGAATGGTACACTTCATTAGTCTGCAGCCCAATAATACAGTCGTTCGAATAGACCAAGAGAATAATATAGGCCTATAAATACTAAGCTACAATAGTAGAGTCACAATAAAAAATAGTACATAACTGTAATAGAAGAAAGATATAATGATACCTGCAAGGATGTCCAACACACCACCAGATCAAGCCTTATCCAAACTGCTCAAATAACCTGAAAGGGAACCAGGTCCTCAGAGGGACGTAACAAGATATAAAAAGTACATGCCATAAATTAAATACTGTGTAAACTCGAGGGTGAACTAACCAGCTAAGTGAAATACACTTGAAGACAACCTCGGTACGTATGGGTAGGTAAAATGTATAAAGTGTAGCATCAAGCCAGAGGCTATGTATCTGGCATTAGCTGTAAACTGGATTCTAGAAGTATATGCTGACTACATCACCGATCATGATAGCGCGCAGCTAGTAAAATTTGTCGGATGTATCGACAAGCATATACGCCCATAATCGGGTAGCACATAGCCCATAACCGGGTAACACTGAGGCTCAAGACCCCGTAGTTATACTATGAAACCATGGTAGCCAAATGTCTGTTCCATACGCCTACTAATTGTCTTTCCCACCTGTCACGCCCCAGTCCCAAAAATATGTAGGACTAGGACACGTAAGCATGCCAGCCGCATGGATATGGCAACTCCAATATATGGAAACCAAATCCACACGTACGCTGTAATATGAATATCAAATCCACAAGTGGTATAACTGTAATACAAGTCACAGGGTAAAATCTAAATCTCATCCACCAAAATCATATAGAAATAAATAAACAGTATCGATGAAACTAGATCTCAATAAGAAGTATCTAGGATGATAGTTGGATGGAAACAAATCCACTACCAACTCGAATAGGAAAGGTAAATACAATATAAGTACAACACAATCAAACCCAATATAAGTATACCAGCTATCGATCACGGCTCGAAGAGAAGACATCCACTAAGCATATACAACCATCCAAATCTGCGCTCCTGCAAATACTCAAGAACAGATACACCTGGCAGCGGACCAGGTCCTCAGAGGGACGTAACAAGATACAAAAAATACGAGCCAACTTGAATACAGTAAACATGCATATAATTTGAAAATAAATAAGTACGCTGTACAAGAAAATCTATATGAATGCAAATGAGGACAACTTTTTGACGTATGGGCAAGGATAGTCTACTCGATCTAAGCCTCATAACTCACACACCCGTCTAGAACATCAGAAATCGACATACCTCTGGGGTAGCGACCAGCGCAACTCTACAGAAATCGATATACCTCTGGGGTAGCGACCAGCGCGACACACGCCCGTAGTACGAACTATATACTACGGTTTACCAGAGTGGTTAAAAGCCCATACGCCTAATGATTATCCTCCCATGATACTAGGTGCCATGTGTGTGTCAACATATCTAATACATAGTAATGACTGGAGAAAAACTACACATGCAAGAACTATACAGAAATGAAATAAATAAAAAGAAATATAAATAGCATACAAAGTACTGTAAACAATTTGGCAAGGTATCTTGCCTGGGGTCCTGCTGCTGGTATGAATCAGAGTCCAAGTCACAGTCCAAATAGCCTATGTATTACAAATTTATCACGTCAAAAGATAAT
Source organism: Iris macrosiphon (assembly GCA_036927795.1). Taxonomy (NCBI): domain Eukaryota; kingdom Viridiplantae; phylum Streptophyta; class Magnoliopsida; order Asparagales; family Iridaceae; genus Iris; species Iris macrosiphon. The sequence continues at coordinate 18,092,141 of JAYESA010000004.1, forward strand.
TTATTTTAATTTATTTAATTCTAGAATAATTACTCTAAAATCCTATTTTAATCTTATTATTCTGATTTTTATGTTAATTCCTAAATTTTGTCCAAAAAACTGAATTTTATCAACTCGAGACTCATGGCACGCAAATCGAGGCGATCTGTTGACTGAAAAGTCAACCGACATAACTCAATTTTCATGCATGATTTCCTGTAGATTTCAGCATCAAAAATATGCTAGAATTTATGTCTCGTCCGAATTCAAATTCGTTTGGGAATTATGGCACATACAAATTTTGTATTGTGCACCGATGGTTAAATTCTAACCTAGAAGTTCTACAGAATTAACAGTATATAAATACTTCGAATTAAATTCTAGGAAAAATATATGTCGATGATCTCGACATTAGCTTTCCGAAACTTTAAACGGTTCGTGATTCTGATTTCGGGTTCTCCCGAAATTGTGAAAACATCGAAATACATCTATTTTTGGATATGCTGTGCTCTACGAATTTTTCAGAATTTAATACTAATAATTTATAAAAAAATTATATAATCAGAAAGATAACCTCATTATCGTTCTAACAAAAAAAACTAGGCCTCGTTTGGAGTCCGGAGCTATGCGCAATGGCTTCTGGAAGATGAAGGAACCCTAGATGACAATTCTCCAAAAATCGGCTGAAGGAAAACCCTAGAAATTAATATCTAAACTATTATATATATATATATATATATATATATATATATATATATATATATATATAGGAGAGAGAAAGTGCAGCCGTGGCTCACAGCGCGCCACGTGTCAGCCATCCGTGCACCCCGACCAGATCGAACGGTCGCAGTTCGATGCGGCTCGGCTCAGCTGAGTCCGAGTCGAACTCGGTCTCGGCTCGGCTCGAGGTCGGCTCGGCTCGGCTCGCACCCACTCAACGGTCACTGACAGGCGGGCCCGGCACTGTTCACTGCTGGAGGCTGACAGGTGGGCCCCCTGTTTGCTGACTGGGCAGAATTAATTACTTTTTGGGTTTTCTTTTTCAGAAATTAGTTTTTAATTCAGCTTTTCATAATTAACTCGAAATAAATGCTAAAAATAATCGAAAAACATTCTAGAAAATATATTTTATTATTTAGAACCTAAAATAAAATTTTGGGATATTTTTAATTAAGTTTGAACATAAAATAAATTCTTTAAAGTCCTCAAAACTTAGTGTTACTAGTTTTTAATTAACTAAAAATTATGGAAAAATCCCAATAATCTAAAATAGCCTAAAAATAATTCTAAATAAATATTTATATAAGTAAATATACTAAAAAAATTATTTTCTAATTAACTAAGATAATACTCTAAATAAATTCAACATCTATAATAAATATAATAATATAAAATATACACAAATACCTATTTTGGGTGAGGGAGTTTACACCACCCAATGATAATGTACAAGTCGCGAATACGATGTGGACATCTCGTACTATAATGCAAGTCACTAAAGAAATATATAACTATGTTAAATACTGTCACACGTGATGCTCACATCGATGGCCAGTCAAATATGATGCTCGCGTCCCTACATGAACTCACTCTGTGACGTGCAATGATACGTGATAAGGCCCGGGGAGACATAATGATAACTCCTCAACTTTAGGTGCGTCTACTAGACATTAGGTCAAACACAGGTCCTAACGTCAATGCCATCGTCGACTGCACCCGAGTTATTCTCAGACGCGCACAGTTATATAATATTAAAGCAATAAATATACGAACTATAATAACTGAATTTAAGCAGTACAACAAGGCAAGGTATACTTGTCTGGAAGTCAGACGAATATTCGAACACGATCTCGCCATAGAAGCAGCAACACAAGAAGGAGACCGAAACATATGTCTCCGGATGCTGTCACAAATATCACCAACAGTCCCAAAATGAGTGAGATGCTCAGAAAAGTATATCCATACGTCCAATTTGGACACGACGACAAAAATACAGTTTTTAGTCGACACGGGGTCCATAGGTGGCCCGTTATGCACCAAAAAATATGCTAGAAACAAAAGTCTCTAAATTTAGCATATTATAGGTCAAATAAGTTCTAAACGATGATACAAACTCAACGGTATGTCCATATTTGGATTTCTATGAGCCGATCACAAAAATGCCTGTTGGAACGGATCGTGGGGCCCAAAAAACGGCGATACGGATACTGCCTCAGAATCAGAAAAAACTTGGGTCATAGGATAAGTCTAACGCCGCGAGTCTAATGACGCCAGTTTTGTCACAATACGACGAGCGTGCACAAATTAATTGGATAATTTGCAAAATATCGATACGGGGACTTTCGACGGATACGAGTTGATTCCGGCGCACACACACGTCCGAATCGAGTTATGCGAAAGCCCACACATCGAGAAATATTGTACGCACCTTTCGGTATAATCGGTACACGACGTGGTTGCCCGGTTTGACGGGACCAACTCCGTATCGGAGAATTTTAATGTTTTAAAAACTGTTTTTCTTCGATTTTGGAACTTAAATTACTAACAATAGAAATTAAACTAAATTATTCTAATTGAAGGCATTAAAAGAGGGTTGGATTAAGAGTATACCAGAGAAGACGGTTTGGGAATCGCTCGGGCGACGACGAAGATAACACTACGCGAAGTTGAGCCCAATGAACATATGTTCTGGTTATACGTTCGTGCATGGGTGAGTTCGGTCCATCCTCCGGTGGTGGACGGATATGAATACGGTGGAGGATGTTATCCTGACGTTGGGGAGTGGTTCGGAGAAGGGTGGCCGACGGAGGGGCGGCCAGTGGTTGAAGCAACAGCAGTAGCATGGAGTAGCAGTTGAAGCAAGGTGGAAGAGAAAGGTGGGTGGTGCTCGATCGAGTTGATGGTGGTGGTGGTCATGGAGGTGGTGATCGGGGAGGTGATATTCATGGAGGTGCAAGGATAGGGAGGTGAGGATGAAGGTGGTGATGGTGACTGTCGTTGGCGGTGGCTATGGTCATGGAGATGATGGTAGTTGTGGTGGCTGTCGTTGATGGTGGTGGTGGTTGTGAGGGTGGTGGAGGTGTTGTTGTGATAAGGGGACAGTGGTGGTGGTGGTGGCCGACCGCTATGGTGGTTGATGGTGAAGGTGGTCGTGGAGTGGTGGTGGCGGTGATGATGATGGTGGTGATGGATGATGGTGAAGGTGGTTGTGGTGTGGTGGTGGCGGTGATCGTGGAGATAATGGTGGTAGCAGTGGTTGTCGTGAAGATGATGGTGGTGGCTGTCGTGAAGATGACGGTGGTGGTGGTAGTTGTCTTGAAGATGATGGTGGTGGTGGTGGTGGTTGTCGTGAAGATGAAGGTGGTGGCTGTCGTGAGGGTGGTGGTGATGTTGAGGGGTCATGTACAAGAAGGAGAATGGTGATGGTGAGGGTGGTAGTTTTATGAAGGAGGAAAGGAAGTAGGTATCATAAATGATGAGAGATAGAGAGAGGATGTGTATTTAATGAAGAGGGAGAGAGCTTTCCTAGGGAATAGGGCCGGCGATTCCCAAGAAGAGGGTGACATGTTGTCATGAAGAAATAGGTGGTGGAGATGTATTGGGGGTTTGAATGAGAGGCTAGGATTTAAAGTAGGTTGAATAGTTTCATACAAAGAGGAGGGAGAGCACATATGACCGGTCAAGCATGACAAAGTAGATTTTCTTCATTTACTCCAACCAATATATCATGTCCCAGTCCCAAAATACGCGGGACCAGACATGTGGTAATGGCCAGCTGGTACGACTCCGTAGGGCTTTCCAATTTAATAGACCCGACGAAGTGAGCTTACGCTGTCCACGTTCAAGTGATCAAGCTAAAAAAAATCTAATTCTAACATGCAACAACTAAACTAAATCTCAACCCATGGTAAATAAATTACAAGAGAGAACGATACGCATCATTAGTCTGCAGCCTAATAATACAGTCGTTCGAATAGACCAAGAGAATAATATAGGCCTATAAACACTAGACTACAATAGCATAGTCACAATGAGAAGTAGTACATAACTGTAATAGAGGAAAGATATAATGATACCTGCAAGGATGTCCAACACACCACCAGATCAAGCCTCATCCAAACTGCTCAAATAACCTGGAAAGGAACCAGGTCCTCAGAGGGACGTAACAAGATACAAAAAGTACATGCCATAATATAAATACTGAGTAAAGTAAATCAGGGTGAACTATCCTCCTAAGTGAATACAAATTTGAGGACAACTTAGTGCGTATGGGAAGTGTAGGCTAGACATATGCTAACGTAATTCACCAATCATCATGACTAGCTAGTATATGCCACATGCCCCCCATCTTGGGGCAATATGAATATATAATAACGTTCCAACGCTCCGAAGAACGTGGTATCTGCATGACGTCCAACGCTCTGAAGAACGTGGTATCTGCACATGTAACGTCCAACGCTCCAAAGAATGCAGTATCTGCATAAATTTATACGTCTGTATCGCTCCGAAGAACGCAATATCTGTATAAAGGAGGTGGGTATCCCATACGCCTACTAGTCATCCTCCTCGCCCAATGCCAATGTACAAGTCTCAAGTGCGACGTGGACATCTTGTAACTATATGCAAGTCACTAAGAACCATACAACTACGCTAAATACCATCACACGTGCTACTCGCACAGATGGCCAGTCAAGTGCGTAAGCCCGTGTCCTATCATGAACTCACTCTGTGACATGGAATGATACGTGTCAAGGCCTCAGAGTTATAATGATAACTCCGTCACTTAGGGTACGTCCACTAGACGCTAGGTCAAACACAAGTCCTAACGTCGACGCCTTCGTCGACTGCACCCTAGTCATTCCCGGACGCGCATAGTTATATAATATTTAGAGCACAATATATAATATTAACTGAATTTAAACAGTACAACAAGGCAAGGTATACTTGCCTGGAAGCCAGACAAAGATTAGAACACTAACTCGCCAAAGAAGTAGCAGCGCAAGATGGAAACTGGAGCAGATATCCCCGGAGGCTGTCATAAATATCACCAACAGTCCTAGAATGAGTGAGATACTCAGAAAAGCATATCCAGATGTCCAATTTGGACACATGACAAAAATGCAGTTTCTGGTCAACAAGGTCTACAAGTGGGCCGCCTTGCACCAAAAAATGTGCCAGGAGCAAAGGTCCCTAAAAATAGCATATTATATGTCAAACAAATTCTAAATGATGATACGAACTCAACAGTATGTCCAGATTTGGATTCCGGTAAGCCGATCACAAAAATGCCCGTTGGAACGGATTGTGGGGCCCGTAAAACGGTGATCCATATACTGCCTCTGAATCAGACGAAACTTGGGTCACAGGACAAGTCGAACACCGCTAGTCCAATGATGCCAGCTTTGTCACAATACGACGAGCATGCACAAAGTAATTGGATAGTTTATAAAATACCGATACGGGGGACTTTCGACGGATATGGGTTGATTCTGGCGCACACACAAGTCCGAATCGAGTTAAGCAAAAGCCCACACGTCGAGAAATACCGTACGCGCCTTTTTGTACAATCGGTACATGACGTGGTTGTCCGGTTTGACGGGACCAACTCCGTATCGAAGAATTTTAATATTTTAAAATATTATTTTTTTATGAATTGGAACTTTAATTACTAACAATAGAATGTAAGCTAAATTATTCTAACTGAACACATTGCAAAATGGTTAAGTAGGGTTCATACTCGAAGAATTGGTTCAAGGATCGGATGAGCGAGGAGGAAGATATCACTTCGCGAATAAGGGAGGTTAAACTTGGATTTCTGAACCCGGGTTCTATTCGCGGTTCCTCGCGGCCGCGGGGAGGAGAAGTTTATCCATGACGAGGCTCGGGGAAACCAGAGGGAGGTCGGACAGCAGGGGGGTGCTCGCCGATGGTCGGGGCTCTCTGGGGGTCGGCGGTGGCGCTGCAACAGCGGCCACAACAGCAACAGTAGCTGCGACAGCAACAGCAGGCGCAGAAACAACAGCAGTTGCTGCGACAGCAGCTCGGCTGCGGGGAGGACGGCGGTGGCCAGCGGCTGCGCGGGGCGAGGGCACGGGGTAGGGTGGCCGACGAAGGAGGAAAGGTAAAGGGGAGGTCGTGGTGGTTGTGGAGGCGACCGTGTTGGTGTTATTGGTGGTGAGGGTGATGTAGGTGGTAGCGGTGGTGAGCTATGGTGGTGAGGGTAATGTAGGTGGTGGCGGTGGTGAGCTATGGTGGTGAGGGTGATGTAGGTGGTGGCGGTGGTGAGCTGTGGTGGTGAGGGTAATGTAGGTGGTGGCGGTGGTGAGCTGTGGTGGTGAGCAGAAAGGATGAGTGAAGAGGAAGAAGATGTAACAAATAATGAGGGAGAGAGAGCATTGGAATTAGGGCCGACTCCTAGGTATTTCTAGGGATGTGTGTGTGGTCATGAAGGAATTGAGCGGTTGGGATAAGTTATGGTTTGAATGGAAGGCTAGGATTAAAGGGGAAAGGATGATGATGCATAGTACCATACAAAGTGAGGAAGGGAGAGTTAGAACCGGTCAAGCATGACAAAGTGGATTTTCTTTATTTGCTCCAACCAATAGGAGGTGGACACATGGCTAGTTATTTGCACAAAAGTCTCCAATAGTTTAGGACTTGCACAAAGAGGAAAAAGTGGATTGGATGTGAAAAAATACCATATTTGATGTGTTGTAGTAGAAAAAATTGGTGTGTGATATTTTGTATGAACCATGAGGGTGTGAGTGGGGGTTTGGGTTGGTGTTGGATCTAGTTTTGGGTTGGGTTGAGTCATTGCACCAAATTAGTTAAAATTTGTGTCAATGGTGTTCTTTTAATTAATTGAAAGTGCATAGGATTTGAATTAGATGGGACACAAGTATCATGGACGTAGTAGAATCAGAATACATTATTAATATATATTGGATTGCAAGGAACGGGTCGAGGTTGTGTCTCCAATTTCGATTGGAACAGACATGGGTGTAAAGTCTAGGTTTAAAATTATATATTTTGTGACAAATTTTGTGAAATTAAAACAAAGCACAAGAAAGTATAATTATGAGTGACCCAAGGGTAAGTATTGGAGATGGGCTTGTCTAGGTCAAGGATGTGAAATTTGTTGGAAGGCAAATGCTAGTGCATTGCTCTAAATAATTAAGAAATGCCAAGGTGCAACGAAGAAATAAAATAAATAGATGAATTTATAACTCTAGTTAATTAATCTAAAATAAATCTAAATTGATCTATAATCTCTCACTAAGCTAAGTATATATTAAAATTGGGTGAGGGAATTTACACAATAGGAGGTGGACACATGGCTAGTTATTTGCACAAAAGTTTCCAATAGTTTAGGACTTGCACAAAGATGAAACAGTGGATTGGATGTAGAAAAATACCATGTTTGGTGTGTTATAGTGGAGAAAATTGGTGTGTGGTATTTTGTATGAGCCATGGGGGTGTGAGTGTGGGTTTGGGTTGGTGTTTGGTCTAGTTTGGGTTAGGTTGAGTCGGTTGCCCCAAATTAATTTAAAAATGGTATCATAGGTAATTTTAAATAAATTGAAAGTACATGGGGTCTCAATTGGGAGTGACACAAGTGTCATAGACGTAGTAGACTCGGAATAGATTATTGTCGTATATTGGGTTGTAAGAAACGGGTCAAGGTTGTATCTCCAATTTTGATTGGAACAGACATGGGTGTAAAATCTAGGTTTAAAATTAAATATTTTGTGACAAATATTGTGCGATTAAAATGAAATACTAGGGAGTATGTTTATGACTGACACAAAGATCAAGATTGAAGATTGGCTTGTCTAGGTCAAGGGTGTAAATTTTGTTGGAAGACAAAAGCTAGTGTAGTGCTCCAAATATTTAAACAACGGTAAGGTACAACAATTGAATAAAAAATCAGAGAGATAAATAATAACTCTAATTATTAATCCAAAATAATTTTAAATTAATCCCAATACCTAGATTTTGGGTCAGAGGGTTTACAGAATGATTTGACTTGATAATGTAGTTGAGTTTACTTTCCGTACTTTTGATGATTATTGTGCTTCCGTAGGAATAGAAGTTGAACATTTTGTCCCTCATGTTCATACCAAAAATAGTTTAGCGGAGTCCTTGATTAAGCTTTTTCAGCACATAGCAAGGCCTTTACTCTTGCAATCAAACTTACTCGTTTCAGCTTGGGGACATGCCATATTACATGCTGCTAAATTGATCATTGTTAGGCCAACTACATATCATGAATTTTCACCATCACAACTTGTGACAGGCCATCAACCTAACATCTCTCATTTGCATAAATTTGATTGTGCTGTTTATATTCCTATCCCCCCTCCTCAGCGATCTAAAATGAGACCTCAGCGCCGTTTAAAAATTTATATTGGTTTTGATTCGCCCTCAATTATTAGATATTTGGAACCTTTAACTGGTGATATTTTTACTGCTAAATTCGCAGACTGCCATTTTGATGAGACTAAATTTCTGCCATTAGGGGGAGATAAGAAAGAAAAGAATGTTCTTACAGAACCATCCGCCATAAATAAATGACATAAATTATCGTGGGATAATCCCACTCTGTCTCATCCAGATCCTTGTACTAATCAATGTGAAACTGAGGCACGAAGGATATTGCATCTACAAGAGATTGCAAATCAAATGCCAGATGCATTTACTGATGCGGCTAAAGTAATTAAATTATAAGTGCCCATTGCAAATGCGTCAGCTCGAATTGATATCCCCGTAGGAAAAAAAATAGCAGAATGGCTAATGAATCTACTGCACGCCAGAAGCGTGGTAAACCTATAGGTTCGAAGGACTTAGGCCCTAAAAAGAGAAAATGCCCAAGTAACGCTCTCAAGGATGTTACACATAACACTCAAGAAGAGGTTATGAATGATAGATCCATACTCTCTGAAAACCCAGAAGAGGTTATTGTCTTAGAAAAGACACAAGCCCAAGAGGAGGCTCAGGTACCTGAAAGCAAAGATATCTCTATGTTTTATAATATACAAGAGAGGTATGAGATCACAAAGATATAACAATAGATGAGATATTCTCATTTTCAGTAGCTGCTAAAATATTTAAGGACATTGATGACATTGAATCACGTAGCATCGATGAATGTCGACAAAGAAAAGATTGGCCAAAATGAAAGGATGCCATTCAAACATAATTGGATTCCCTTAATAAATGTGGAGTATTCGGACCTATAGTACAAACACAAAAAGACGTTAGACCGGTAGGTTACAAGTGGGTGTTTGTAAGAAAGCGAAATAAAAAGAATGAAATTGCTCGATTTAAGGCACGGTTAGTGGCACAAGGGTTTTCTCAGAGACCCAGGATTGATTACGAAGAGACGTATTCTCCCGTAATAGATGCAACAACGTTCCGTTATTTGATAAGTCTGACAGTTAAAAAAAAGCTGGACATGAGACTTATGAACGTTGTAACAGCCTATCTATATGGTGATTTAGATAGCGATATCTATATGAAAATCCCAGATGGATTTAACCTACCCAGCTCAAAAGCTAAGAACATGCATTCCATAAAGCTAAGACGTTCATTGTACGGTTTGAAATAATCCGGAAGGATGTGGTACAACCGTCTTAGTGAATATATAAAAATGGAGGGATATGAGAATAATCATATATGCCCATGTGTCTTCATAAATAAATCTAAGGAGGGTTCACTATAGTTGCAGTATATGTCGATAACATAAACTTGATTGGGACAAGACATGAAATAAATGAGACTGCAAACTATCTGAAAAAGGAGTTCGAGATAAAAGATCTTGGAGACACAAAATATTGTCTCGGATTATAAATTAAGTATTGCACTAATAGAATTTTAGTGTATCAATCCAAATACACAAAAGATATATTGAAACAATTCAATATGGATAAAGCTCATCCCCCTAGTACTCCAATGCTTGTTCGATCTTTAGATATCAATAAAGATCCATATCGTCCTAAGGACGACAATGTAATGATGCCAGGACCCGAAGTACCGTACCTTAGTGCCATTGGGGCATTAATGTATCTATCACAATGTATAAGGCCAGACATATCATTCTCTGTCAATCTGTTGGCTAGATATAGCTCGGCGCCAACTCGCAGACATTGGAATGACATTAAACATATGGTGAGATATCTTCGTGGAACTACCGACATGTGATTATTTTATACTTGTGGTTTATCCGACATCGCGAATCTAGTTGGCTTTGCAGATTCAGGTTATTTATCTGATCCCATAAAGGTCGTTCACAAACTGGATATATGTTTCTTAATAGCAATACAGCTATTTCTTGGCGTTCAACAAAACAGATAATGATTGCTACCTCCTCAAATTACTCAAAAATATTGGCTCTCCATGAAGCAAGTAAAGAATATATTTGGCTGAGATCGTTGATTCAACACATTCGTAGCTCCTGTCACCTTTCCCCTACCACAGATACTCCAACTGTTGTTCATGAGGATAATGCAACATGTATTGCATAAATTCAAGGTTGATTCATTAAAGGAGATATGACCAAGCACATCTCACCGAAGTTTTTCTATACTCATGAGCTTTAGAAGAACTTTGATATTGACGTCCAACAAGTTCGCTCAAGTGATAATCTTGCAGACTTGTTCACCAAATCGTTGTCAAAGATAACTTTTCAGAAACTAGTTCATGGAATTGGAATGCGACGCCTTCATCAGCTGACAGTTCAGGATCAACATCATCAGGAGGGGTGATTGTTTTCATGGGGTGATATATTTTGTATGGACTATAACGCGTTGTACTCTTTTTCCTTAGTCATAATTTTTTTTTCTATTAGGTTATTTCTGACAAGATTTTAATGAGGCAACATTAAGCGTGTTCAACACCTATCTAAGTCATCCTAAATATTATACTCTCTTCTTTCGCACATGTTTTGTCCTAATAGATTTTTCTAGCAAAGTTTTAACGAGGCAATAGGCTTAGAGATGGTGGTCATCCAAAGGGGAGTGTTATAATGTGGGTTACTAAAGGGTTGGATTCCCACTTTGTATTTTAGTCCCACATTGGTTAGAGATTAATATTACACATTCGTTAGGTTGTATAAATAAGACCTTTGCCTCCCACTATGTGATTACACGAATAAGAGATCTTCTCTCATATTTTCTTCTTCCTTCTTCTACGTTTATTCTAACAGAAAGTCAAATTTAGAAATTTCCATTATGGGTCGTTTGGACGAAGATTTTGTATTCCTAGAAATTCATTTTTTATGGAAAATGAATTCAACATTCCTATACCCATGTTTGGTTAGACTAGGTTGGGAATATGGAAAATAAATCTTAATTTATTTAGTTTTTCATAAATACCCTTTCATGTTTTTATTACCTAAATTTACATGTTTGGGATAGAAGTTAAATTTTTGAAAGTAAAATGAGGGTGTTATTGTCCAAACAATATATAAACAACATTTCTAGAAAAGCAAACATATTTCCAAGGTGGACCTTGAGAATTACTTTTCCATAATAATGAGAATATGAAGTCCCTCATATTCCTCTATAATTTTCAATTCTAAACATATCAAACATGGATAAGAAATCTAAAATCTATTCCTAAGTCTCAAAAATTTGAACCAAAGTCCGAGCTGCTTTGTTGATTTGTGGCCAAGTATTAATTCAAACAGTCGAGGGTTAAATTTATTGTGTTTGGCAAAATTATATACTAAAATTTATTTTTCAAAATTCGACAAAGACTTGATTAAGTACCTATTGTCACGTAGGTCCGCTCTTATTCATCATCTAAAGTAAACACTTGCCTTTTCCTTCCAACCTATACAACATTACTTTATTTGTTTTGAGTTTTTTTTTGGATTAGGATGAAGAGAAGGGGATTGGAAAGGAATAGAAATGGAAATAGAAATAAAAATAGAAATAGAAATAGAAATAAAAATAAAAATGAGAAGATAAAAGGACAAAAAAATGAAAATTTATAATAGGACTAATTAGAGTTTAGATCCTGAATTTTATATCAGTTTAGCGTTTGAGTCTTGACTTGTCCAATTAGAAAGTTTAGATCCTGAAATTTAATTATTTGATTTATTTGTTTAATTGTACCCTCCCTTCCATGTTTGATAATAAAAACTTTCTATATAGACTAGGGAGGGTAAAAAAAATCAGTATCTAAACTCTCCAATTGAACATTTTAGGACTCTAAGCTGATATAAAATCTAGGGTATAAACTCTAATTAGTCCTTGATAATATACTAAACTAGAATAATCTAGGCTCAAGACTAAAAAGAAGAAGAAGGGCTAATTAGTGTTTAGACCCTGAATTTTATAACAGCTTAGAGTTTGAGCCATGACTTGTTCAATTGGAGAGTTTAGACCATGAGTTTTTATTATTTGGTTTAATTTTTTCATTTTACCCTCCCTCTCATACTTGATAATAAAACCTTCCTATATAGACTAAGAGGGGGTAAAATGGAAAAATTAAATCGAATAATAAAAACGCAGGGTCTAAACTTTCCAACTGTACAAGTCATGGCTCAAACTCTTAGATGATCAGGTCTAAACTCTAATTACCAAAAAAAAAAAAAAAAAAAAAAATCCAATTTGGTCACATCTAGGACCCAAATCAGGTCCATTCCCAAGTTAGGGCCCAAATTGGCTCATTGGTCTGACCAAATTCTCCCATTTGTTTACTTTTACAAATTCCTCTAGATCCATCCATCCATCTATCCATCGTCATCTTCTTCTTCTTCTCCGCAAAAAAATCCAGCTTTTTTGTTGTCTCTTCCTCCAACAGAGAGATGGGTTGGCATGTGCTCGAAGCAATTCTTCCACTGGGGATCATCGCCGGCATGCTCTGCGTCATGGGCAATGCCCAGTACTATATCCACAGGGCCGCTCACGGAAGAGTACGCGCGCACTAATTCGTATTGATTTTCGTGCTTTTGATTTTGGTTCTTATTTGGGTCTGACATTTCAGCCGAAGCACATCGGCAACGATGTTTGGGACGTCGCGATGGAGAGGAGGGACAAGAAGATCGTCGAGATCCTCTCCCCATCCGGAAATTAGGTCAGTTCCTCTTCCCCGCCGCCGCTGCTCCTTATTGATTGATCCGGATTCTAGGGTTAGGGTTTCTTCATATCGGATGGTCAAGCTGGATTATTGGTCTAGATTTGGGTTCCCATCAAGGTAGTAAAAGGTGCGAGGCACACGCTATATCGCCCGAGGCGCAGTGACTTTCGCGCAGTTAAAGTCACGCCTCAAAAATAAAATAAATAAATGGAATATTTAGACTTTAGGTCACACATAAGTTGTAAAATTAGTGTTTGGGTCTCCAAAAAATAATAATTAATGTTTGAGTCTCAAATATGTACCAAAAGTGTCACTAATTATTTTGGAGATCCAAACACTAATTTTACAACTTATGTGAGACCCAAAGTCTAAATATTCCTAAATAAATTAGTAATGTAGGAAATAAACCAAATAATATATTAAAACCAATAAAAATATATTAAAACATTGTCAAGTGAACTAGTAGAGCAACAATATCAATCGACATAACTAAAAAGAATTTGTATTCTTCGTGCTAGGCTTTTAGTACATTTTAGTTTTTTCAAGTTCAACTGTAGCAAATTTTGGTAACCATGGAAATGACTACTTCCCTCCTTGTATAGGGTAAGGGCTATCTTCCTACATCAAAGTTTTTTTTGAAAAAAAAAACACACGTAAGGCACACATTGCGCGCTTTGGATACGTCCGGAGAAATACGTCTCGTCTAGTGAGGTTCGATGTGCAGCTGCTGCGTTTTATTGCGAGGTGCGTCTTTGACTACCATGAAAATTTCCGTCCAATTCTTCCGAGATGTATCCGACATTTCAGTAGATAAAAGTTGGGAACTATGGTCAAATTCTTTATTGCCAGGCTAGCCTAAGTAATCGTTGATTTTGGGGAGGTGCTGATTGAAAGTTGGATCCAGTTGAATTTGTGGAAGTTCTGATATTAGTCACTCACCTCCTCCACGATTCAGACACTGATATGGATCCAACACCTATTTTGGTGTGCCCTAGCTTATTTTGGAGACTCTGTGTCGTATCTGATACATGTCAGATATGACGCAACACGGACATGACATGGATTTGTGCTTCCTAGTATCTTGCTATCAGTTACTATCCTAATCTGTAGATTGGTAGTTTCTTTATTCTATTGTATCAATGCCTTCATGCAGTAAGATCATCCGATATAATTGATCTATATATCTATTCTACTATATAATGACGTGGAAATTTTTTTCTTCCAAAAACACCCTTCAATATATTTACTAATTAAAAATAATACATACAATAAATTTCAATGACCACCATTTAAGAGACGCATTAATATATTATAGAAATCGAAGAGTTCATGCTACTTGCTAAGTCTTCTAAGCTATTACCAAATAATTCGAAGAGTTGAAGTCTTAAACCCATATAATTAAAAGCGGCATAGTTAAACCAACTCATCAAAATCATCCACTTCAAGATACGTGTAAAGCACGTGCATATATACTAGTTATAAATAGTTTGGGCATGTTAGAGACACTTGAGCGTACTAGAATGTCCTTCATTGGATATATTTGTATGAGGAAGTCTCTCCTCCTCTCTCTCTATATATATATGTACTCAAAGAACTCGGTGAGATTAATCTATTACTCCCAACGTTCTCTGTATTTTCTGCATAGTATCAGGGTAGAGATAGAGGTAATCCCGACTCTTGATTCTCCACCCCAATTGTTTAGTTTCTTTCTCTCAAGACCCTACATTTTCTAACCTCCACCATCTTGTTCTCTATCAAACCCCAAACACAATCCTAACCAAAGCTCTACAATGTCTATTTCTCATCTTCGTCGTCTCTAAATCTTCTTCTTCAAGTGTCCTCATCTTCTCTTCTTCTTTGTTCCACCATAATCTTCTCCTCTTCTTCATTCCAACATATCAAAATACCACCAACAAGTCTCCACAAAACAAATCAGCGATCAAACCATGCATGCAGTCCAATCATTTCGAGTGCAAGCGCTACGTCCCAAGATAGATAACAAAGAAGTCGAATCTCAATCAGCCGAATACTTACTATGATGCTTGGTTAGGAGAGCACTTGTGTATGTAATGCAAGTGAACGTGTGCGAAAAAGCTGTCGTAAAGTTTCGTTGTTCGTTTAGTCGTCGACCCAGAGAATATCCTTTGGTGCGCATTCACGCTCATCCCTCCCTCAAGGCCGCAATCTTCTTAGCCATAGGGTTTTATTGCTTTCCGGTAACTCTTGTGTTGTGGACGAACCCACTAAAGCGGAAAGGTCTCGGAATACAGTTCCAATAAGGTTTAGAGGTGAATCTTCTTGAACATCTTTAACTTGATGCAAGATTAGGTAAGTGTTCCACTATTTTCTTCTCTTCACTCTTATTCTTTGTGTTTTACACTCTTGACATACTCCCGTAGGCCTATTATCCATAAGCCGAAAACTAGGGCTATGACCCCTAAACCAAATGAGTCTTTCTCCAACAAAATCCATCTATTCTTAATAAAAATCAATGTAGCTTTTTTCCTTCTATATTTCTCTTCTTCATGTCTTTTTCAAAATTCTTGCCTGAAACTTTTTCCATAACTATCCCCAACTTGCATGTCCTTTTGTTTATCCTTGCTCACTCTTCAGATTCATGGCTCATTCTCCTACTACTAGGGCTGCAATCAAGCAGAGCCGAACTTTGAATGTTCAAACTCATTTTGTTTAAGTTGGTCCTTGTCGAACCCAGCTCGAGCTCAAGCTCGAGCTTGTAAGAATTTTAAGCTCGAGCTTGCTTTGCTCGAGCTCAAACTTGAATCATGGTCTTCATGGGCTAATGTCATTTATAGTCCAACTAGAGTAGGAGACTTTTTCCATCTTTAGTTTCCAACCAATGTGGTACTAAATATATGCTGTCATAAAGTTGTTGACAGTTGATATCCAAATCTAGAAAATTGTATACGGGTTGAGTCAAAATAGTCAAGCCGAGCCAAGTACTCGTCAACTTGTTAATGAGCTCACAAGCCGAGCTTTGTATTCAAGCTTGGCTCGTTAACTGGACGAACTCTATCAATGCTTGGTTCATTTGCAGCCCTACCTATTACAAATCCTACCTTACCGACAACCTTGACCAGACCTGACTAATATCGCCTTGACAGTCTCAATCTTTGACTGATTATGACCCTAGCTCTTATGCCAATTGTAGATCGGGCTGTAGGTCCATCTTCCACCCTCCTCTATGTTACGTCCCGATTTCGTAGAATCGATAGTCGTCCCCCGGACGTGATGCCGTGCGAGCCTAAGTTGCGCTCGCATAAGACATAATCATTAGGTTTTTGTTATCATAAGTTACACATAGTACAATGACAAAGTTACGCAGATAAATTAAATAACACATTGGACAAAAGAAATTTTTTTCCATTGATAATATACATCAATTACATGAGTCTTTGTACAAGTACAAGGTTGTCACGCAGACTTACAACACGAACGCAAAATGAGATAATCGTTCAATATATCATATCCCTTTACTAAAACAAAATGTATAAACACCTTCAAAGAGAGTCTTCGCGGCAACACGGGGCTTCAAAAGTCTATGCATACGAACTTCGGCTGATGGACAAGATGGGCCTAGCTACTTGCAAGGTCGCCTTGGCTCGCAGAACCCGTGGAGACGTGGGTCAGCACATTTGAAATGTACTGGTGAAGGCGACTTGACCCGACTCACCAAATCGTCACGGTATTCATGTGAAGCATACAATACTATTATGTGATCTTTCTATCTTGTCTTAGTTCAATTTATAAGCATACAATAGGAATGAAATAACATAATAATGTGTCACCGAACTGTGACTCTTATCCACGCCCGACTTATCCAACATGCACAAATTTTGCCATGTTCTTCCATGTGGACTAGACATCGTTAGCATGATAGCTCAAATATATGGGGGTCACTGGCACCACAAGCCATTCTGGACTTAGCCTAGTTAGACGATATTTTCAGCGCAGGTAGCAAGTCCCGTTGAAAGTTTTCGAATCATCCGTGCTAGATTGCCAGCACAACTATCCATGTTGCTTTTAGGCCGAATCGGTCCAGTGTCCCAGCGACAATTCGAGAAACCATACCCTTGTGCACAAGTTGTCCATGACCATGCAATGTCTAAGAACTAAGTTAATAAACAGAGCATGCAAGACAACATAGATTGAATATATCTACGCGTCGATTTCTGATAGTATAGTCTACATGTCTCAAGTTATCGTAGTGAAAGTCTGTACTACTCATTGTACAAGTATAGATGAATCAATTTTAGCTATAACAGAAATATGATATACATTTATAGTAGACAAGCATGCAACAATGCGATTCGTTTCATGTGTCTATGTGACAAGCATTAAGTATTCAAGCCTACTTTCTTTTATCTTAATTTTTTTATTAAGTTATCGCTGATCGGAACATGCAATAAGAGAGTCATTTTGATTAAGTGTGAAGACTTGGAAAGAAGGGTCAAAGTCAAAGCCACTCACTAGTTGGTGAATTGCTGAGAGAGAGAGAGAGAGAGAGAGAGAGATCTTCAATGTCCCGCTCGAGCGTCGCCTACACAATCACCTACATTGGTACCAGCAGATGATCAATACCTTATCTTCTCTTTCTTCCAGAATTCGATATGAATGCGAAGTTCGAAGAACGCAAATAATAAAATCTATCGAAAATATTCACGAAAATACATTCATAAAACCAACAACGAAAGCAACAAAACGACAGCGAAAACAACAACGAAAATCAAGCAGTGGAAAGGTTCCTCGCCTCTTGCACAGGGAGTCATTCCTCGAGACACGATCCACTGAATATGAGATCTGATTATGAAGAAACCAATCAATAACGAAGAAAGGATATTGATTCACTCTGTCCCAATCAACCGATATCGACAGTGTTTCATAACCGTGCTCCCCGTGCAGGGAGCAGGGCACTCCACTCCACATCTCTACCACCAACTACCATCTCCTCCTTTCCAATCAGACCTGGCACAACCAAGCTCCCGCCAATCTTCTTCTCTATCCAGTTCCCTTCGCCAGTGGCAGCGAGCCTCCAGCATCTTTGAGCTCCAACACCTCCACTTGGATCCCGTCCCGACATCCTCCTCCACTGCCAGACATTAGACTACCGACTTAGGTGTTGACTCTAGACGTCGGATCCAGATCTGCCATTCGTCTCCGGTAGGACATCTCGTCGAACAACATAACTCGATTAAAAACTTCTTCGTTGCCTCAACATCTCTCGATTGCCCTCGTCTTGACCAGCATTGCCTGCCTCCATGACATCACTGATCCTGGCACTGCCATCCTCCAACTAGCACAATCCCATGGTTGCGATCAAAACAGCCTACGATCGAGCTCTCTCCCTGTTGCCTCTATCGCCTGTGTAGTCTAGTGCTTCCTGCAGCATCAACCATGATGATCTCGAAGCCTAATCCACTCAATCTTTCTTTTTTTGTTATTTTTTGCTTCATTTTTTGTGATGTAAAAAAAAGACTAGACATAAAAAAAGTCACTAAGTTTTCGTTAATGTTTGCTTTATTTTTGTTTCATTTTTTGCTTCATCGCTCAAACTCTCTCAGTCGAGCACCTTGTGTGCCGACAACTATCTTTGTCGAGTGCACCTTGTGTGCTGACAACTTTTTCGGTTGAGCGTCTTCGTGTGCCCATGACTCTCTTTGTCGAGCACCCTTGTCTCGTGCATGAACACATACGACTGCCATCTCTCTCTTGGGTTGTATGTCTACCTTCATTGCTTGAGTATGTTCGATTAGGTTGTTACTTTTCTACTTTAGGTAAGAAGCTGGACATGTTGTAAGGGAGTGTTAGAGATGTGTTAGAGTGTGTGGTTATAGGTTCCCCCACATTGGATATACTTGTATGAGGAAGGCTTCGCTCTACATATATGTACTCAAAGCACTTGACGAAATTATCCCATTGTTCCAATCTCGTCTTTTTCTACAAGGCCATTTTTGACATTTTTGATAACGCATATAGATCCTTTTTATCAATATTTATAAATAACTACCATCTTCGTCCAAGCCTTCCCCCATCAGATGGGCTGGGGTGATGGAGCATAAAAAGCTCCATTAAAAGACTTCACTTTTTATGATCGACTTTCGACCTAATGCCAACTCTCTTTGTTGGTGCCAAAATCCTAGCCAAAGTATGAGCATTAGAATGTCATGCCATCAAACACATAAAACTCAGGCGGGCAGTTGACGGGTCAATACCTATATATAAGGTACATAATTATGGAGTCTGATGTGAATGTCCAATACTTTGGTTCATTTCTGACATATAATCCAACATTCAATACTTTGCCTTGAAGATACTTCATGTGGTTTGAATTGTATCTTCCTAAAGTGGTTATTATATGATACATATTAATCGTGAGAACTGTTTATTATCTTGTTTCTGTAAGTAGTAGACTTAGACATAAATGAGGTTACTAAAGGAACTCGGAATAAAAGATGAAAGATTCCAATGATTGTTTTTTGGCTTGAAAAAAAAAACTTATTTGAAGCATGTATAAAAAAGTTGTCTACTTTACGTTATTTGATTCTTGATGATGGGGCCATTTTGCTAGATTATACATTATTATGCATAATATTGGTATGTGGACTTTGTTCAAACAAGAAATTCTTTTAAGCATTTCAATATAGTTCATCTACTTCATATTATTTGTCATGTGTAATATTGATTTGATTTAGTATTCAAGGATGTGTCCCAATTGAATTTATGTGAGTAAATTTCTCCTCTATGGGAATGATCCCTTATTTTTCAAAAACTAAACTGAAGTCGATAATAATTCTTGGAAACTTTGGTTAAACTTTGAAGTACAATAAGGCAGTTCACTGTCGAGTATAATTCGTAATGTGAAAGTGAAACAAGTCAACAACTAGATTGAAGCAGCTCCTGTACAAAGGCGAGGTTTTTGTAAAAGGGGTCAATATTTGATTGAATGGATATTGCTGTAAGTCGCATGCATATATTATTTGGACATTTGTCTTAGTTTGGATTGTAGTTGCATTTCATCCCATTTGCCTAAATGCACATTTACGCAACGCTTATTGGGTTAGCGTTTCGGAAATGTTCATTTGAGCCTGTAATGAACCTACCCACGTTTGAAAAATGCCAATTTCATCAGAAAGTTGTTTGGCTTTATCCTTGTGTTTGGCACAAAATGGAGTTCCAGATGAAATGTAATTGTAATCCAAACTGGCCCTTAGAGATTTGCTGGTCTGCACGATTTTTTTAGAGTGAAGTGGCATCCACATGTTTTCTATTGACGTCAAAAATAGAAATGACAAGAGTACCTACAGAGAGAATGTGGTGGGCTTTGGAGAAGGAAAAAAAAAGTCTCCAATATATATATATATATATATATATATATATATATATATATATTGGTGTCCCATATATTGGTGTCCCTTTCTTAATGGCGCTTGGAGCCAAGGCTCCAAGGGGGCTCGAACCTGGCCCTTCCGACCTGGGATGCCCCGACCCAACCAGTAGGCTACGGCCGCTGGGATATATATATATATATATATATATATATATATATATATATATATATGTTTTTTTTTCTAAGACTATCATGCACACCATTGGAGTGATACTACATCATTTCCAATTAACGTTAGCTTACCTTAAGGATCACATTAAGGCCTAAACTATTTGCACATGTTATGGGTGAAATAACTAGGCACATTTAGGATGAAATTCCTTGGTGTACTTTGCTATTGATATTATACTTGTTGACGAGACTGGAGTAGGGTTAAGACACCAAAATAGAATTGTAGAGAGCAAGACTGAAATTTAAGGATTTTAATAGTAGTACGAATATGTCAATTAAGGGTAAAAAAAAAGAAATGAGAGAGTACACATTGATGGACCATAGATATTAGGAGCGGTAATTTATGGTATTTAGGATCAATTGTTTATTATTATGGAGATATTGAGAAGGGTTAATTAAAAACAACATGGTTGAAATAGAAGAGTGCTTTTAGCATTGTGATTGCAAGATGTCTTTGAAGTTGAAAGCAATTTCTTTTATAAGACGACTATAAGACCGACCATAAAGCAATGGTCGGACTATTGGGTAATTTAATCACATTCATAAAATGGGTATAGTTCAAAATGAGAATACTAAGATAAGAATAGTTTGAAAGATAGGATACAAAATCAACGTATTCGTGGAAAGTTGGATGTGATGCTAATTGAGAATAATATGAGAGAAAAATCGTCTTTAGGTGGTTTGGACATGTGCATTGCATAGTGTATATCAATTGTTGCTGCATTTACGAGCGATAAGATTTTAGTCAAAAGTGCTATAGGACTAGGGTAGCCCTAAACTTGGATTAGGCTGTAACAAAGGACATGTTTTTTTTTTTTTTTGTAATGTTATGGAGGCATGGTCGTGAGAGAGATGGATGTAAGAAAATGATTCAAATAGCCGAGCCCAAACGTTTGGAACAAAGACTTGTTGAAGTTATATTTACTAGTCTAAGTCTTCATCATAATTATTAAAAGATTAAATCAATGATTAAAATCCAATATTGTGCTATTTAAGCAATTATTGATATTTTTCCATCGTAGCCAAAAGATAGGAACGGTTTTTGGCTTATGTTGGGGCCAAACTTTGTCAACAAATGTGGGGCATAATGCTTTTGGCTTTATGTTGGGACCAAACTCCGTCAACATATGTGAAGAACGATAAAGAGGGAAGAGGAAGGAAGAAGAGTAGGAGGAAAGAGAGATGTAAGGGAGCATTATTGGCTTCTCGTACAATCTTATGTATCAAACTTAATCCAAAGTCCTAACCCTAAAAAACGTTTATGAAAGAAGAACAAAATGAGAGTTCGGACCAAACTCCGTCAACATATGTGAAGAACGATAAAGTGGGAAGAGGAAGGAAGAAGAGTAGGAGGAAAGAGAGAAGTAAGGGAGCATTGGCTTTTCGTACAATCCTATGTATCAAACTTAATCCAAAGTCCTAACCCTAAAAAACGTTTACGAAAGAAGAACAAAATGAGAGTAAGGAAGAATAATCTGGTAAATCATCCAACTGATAAGATAGGGTACGAAGCAGTAAATTAGGCTTGTATATAAATGGTTGTAACATCATGTATAATTCAAGGATGGGGTAAATGCTATGGATCAGGGCAGAGGTAGGGCTTTTATTAGGTGAATACAATAAGTAAAAAAAAAAAAATATATATATTTCTTGAAAGAAATTTTCTGGAAAAGTTGTATTGACGGGGCTTATTTACTTGAAAGTCTATAGAATTTTTTTTTAAGAACCAAATTATTTCAGTACTGCACGTTGCAAATAATTATTAGAACAATAGAGTGAAATCAAAACCAGTGGCCTTAGGCACAATATGTAAACATTTCACATACCTTCTGCCTCCACCAATATTTTTGACATCCCCTTTTCCAATTTTCCAAATTATTTTAGTTTCATTTAGTATGCCAAAACATACCTCTTTTTGTTGGTATTTCAGCCTGTAGAATCCGGGGACTGAGGTAAGAACCATGATCCCGACCAACCTTCTTGATTTTCATTGCTCTATTGAAAAGAAAAATAATATTGAAAACAAAATAAAAGCATATAACACCATGTTTATGAGAAAGTGACAAAAATAATACAAATTTCGAACATATCTAAGGAATAATGTTGGACGCTGCATCATATCTACTTTTTTCCAAGGTTCGTTCTACCGGTATTGGAATATGTTTTGGACCTTTATGAGTATTGATATCGGTAGTTTCAGCGGATTGGATGGTAGTTTCGGATTTCTATTGTTTCGGAGATCCAAAATAACAAAATAGTTATTTAAAAAATAGAAAACATTTGATGTATTTAGGCATAATATTTTGTATTAATTATATTATTATTCATTTTTCTTTCTTTTAAACAAAGTATCTTCACAATAGATAGTTTTGAATGGAATAATATTACGATTTATCAACATTGTGAATTTATAGTGTACAACTTCGACAAATGATAATGGTTACATTGTGTCGATAAATTTTATTGACACCATGCAACATGTTCATCTACGGAATGATTGAAACATTGTCTAAAATACATTTTCCATCTATCTTTTTCTTTCAGCCTTTTCCTTACTAAAATGAAATGACCGGGAAAGAGAGTCACAATTTCAGTATTGGCCCGGTATCTGTGTATCGGTGGGGGTATTGGATAGGACATGCTAAAAACGATATGGCCGATACATATCGGTATGGACCGATTCTGCGAACCTTGCTCCTTCCCCCTTCTTTTCCACTTAGTCTTTAGGGTATTTGTTTTTTCCCATCCAATAATCCTGGTCACATTCTATTCAAAGCAGCATGGTTTGTTTTAATTTATCCTTCCTTAGAACCCTTTTTTCCCTCGATTAAAAGCCGTATCAGTAACGTGTGAAGGCGTTATACTCTGCACATACATGATATGGCTTACACTCCTTTCTGTGGGACCCAAAATGTATAATGTCTTATTAATATGTACAGAACCACATAAACTAGTTTGCTTTATGTTGTTGGGTTGTAGCCTATATGGGAACTGTGGCAATTTCGACTGGAGTGAAGCATATATTACATTACTAGGTAATGACAAAATTAACAAAATTAGGTGGGGGCACTTACCATCACTTGCTACCATGTATATCTGTCCTTGCTATAGGTTATCAATTGATAGAGAAGAAAGGAAGAGAAAATAAGAGAGAGGGAGGAGAAGAACAAGAATTTGGCAGCAATGGTAACAGGGAGAACAAAGAAGAACAGAGAAATAAGCTGTATGATAATTACCTATAGCTTATTGGTTTTCACTTGCTATTAGATCTTTTAGCTTGACACAAGAGATGACTGGAGTTTCTTCGATAGATTGTAACTAGATTGGATATGAAGATTTGTCTTAGAATCATGGATAGACTATAAAGAAACTTGAAATAGAAGCGAAAAGGACGACTTGGTCGTAGAGAATCATTGACAGCCACCTTGAGTGAGTTTTTGGACCCCATTACTGGTGGTGGTCATGGACAAGAACTGAAGCCCTAAGTTGTTGCACTTTGTATAATAGCGAGCTGCATTAGGTCCAGCATTGTATTTGGTTTGAAGTTTGTTACTTGCATAGCAACATTTACTTAACGGCTCCTTTCCGGTCAGATCCAATCTACATTAGTGACTTCTCTGCTAGGAAGTATGGGCACTGCAAATCGGTTCAGTGTCCATGTCGGACAGACACACTCCAAAATACATTATGACACACCATAATTGGTGCCTTGTCTATGCATCATTGCCCCTTGGCCTTACCCACCTATTCAAATGGTGTAACCAACCCTGGAGATAGTCAGGTGGACCACAGCCTTGCAATTTTTAGTCAATTACATTTATCACGTAAACGTAGAATGTTATTATGTGATTGAACCTAGTTTTCGCAGAAAGGTCCGTAGTAAGGTCATCAACTTCCCATGTTTAGAGGACTTTCGCTAGGTGGTAACCTGCTAGGCTTGTTCAGGACTCGATAGGCCTAGTTTTGGGCCTAAACAATCAGAGGCCCAAGATCGCTATTCATGAATTTTTGTCCCCAAAGCAGAACATGAGTCCATGCTCGGATGAGAAATCTAGGCCTCATCTCAATCCAGACCAAAGGAGTTCTGTTCAGCTGATTTTTTTTTTTCCTGAAAAAAATGGATGGGATTTCACAATATACTTCAAGCGGACAGTCGGAGCAGGGATGTATATTTTGCTTGCATGTAGAGACAAGTTAAACTGGTGCAAATTATATTCCCACACGGTTGATGCTTTTACATTTTTATTAATATTTATATATTTACACTCCATTAAAGCGTGTAAATTAAAGTCATCGTTGTTCAAGAAGAAAAATGTATCTAACTTATCAAGAAGAAGAATGTAACTTAATTATTATAGAATTGAAGTAAGTCGATGATTAGAAGATCTAATCTTTAAAATCTATTCAAGGCTTTCTAGCCTAAGGTGATACTGATATTCATAATGAAAACATTACAAGACACCCAAATAAAATATATTTACTATTTACATGAATGAACATATTCCTGTTAGGGCTTTGTTATTATCTTATGTGCATCATAACTGCAGTTTACTAAGTTTTAAGTGAGCTGGAATTCTGACTTCGATCCCCTTATTCCATCCTAATCTTTTCAAAGTGATTCCACGATAGTGGATTTAGAGTTATCCAATTAAGTGACGAATCCTATCCTTTTCAACTCTACCAACAAAAGTTTTTATCTGCTAAAATAGAGGAGATCTTATGTTAATGTCAACATTTTTAAATCATGCCAGAGGGCGCATACCAGGGCAGATGAGAGTCTCCTTGGGAACCGAAAAACCCTTCATCAAACCTTGGGGGAAGCAGATGGGGACTGCTGAAAATGATAATGCACAACATAGCTTATTATCCATTTGCTAAATGACTGTTTAGTGATTAGAACTATCGTAACTCATGGGAAGTTTAGATATCTGCTAAACATGAGTAGATCTTTTGTACATATGTCCAAAATTTTAAATCATGCCACAGGGTGAGCAGTTGAGAACCTCCCTTGAAAGCGGAAAAATCCAAAATGAAATCTTTGGAGATCTTATGTTAATGTCAACATTTTTAAATCATGCCAGAGGGCGCATACCAGGCCAGATGAGAGCCTCCTTGGGAACCGAAAAACCCTTCATCAAACCTTGGGGGAAGCAGATGGGGACTGCTGAAAATGATAATGCACAACATAGCTTATTATCCATTTGCTAAATGACTGTTTAGTGATTAGAACTATCGTAACTCATGGGAAGTTTAGATATCTGCTAAACATGAGTAGATCTTTTGTACATATGTCCAAAATTTTAAATCATGCCACAGGGTGAGCAGTTGAGAACCTCCCTTGAAAGCGGAAAAATCCAAAATGAAATCTTTGGGGGGAAGCAGATGGAGACGTCTCAAAAAAGAATGACAATGCACAACATATCTTATTACCCAGCTGCTAAAGGACTGTAGTGATTAGAACTACCATAACAGATGGAAAGTTTACATATCTTTGTCGTGGGAATAGAGTTATGTGAATTTCTTCTCAAGTTACTCTATTTGGTGATAGGACCATGGAAAATAGAGAGAGGTGATCGTGGCATGTGGTAGGTCCCAAGTTAAAAGAAAAATTCGATTGAAGTTGTTTTGTTCTATATGGTGAGACCCACTGTTTACCAAAATCCTAAAGTTCTTGGTGTGTACTGGCCAAGAGGACAGGAAGTTGAGGATGACATAGATTTTATGATAGGAACTGAGATCAGCAGTAGCAAGTGTCTTTTCTTTCCTTCGCTGTCAACCGCACCACAATCCCATGTTCCGAAGTCAAAGACATTGCTCTACATGATACTTATTATGTGGTTGCACATTTCCATTATGTACTTTCTATGGGAGCCGTTTTTGCTTTATTTGCAGGATTTACGGACCCTCTGCCATCAATTGCAGCAGAGCCGTTCCATTTGGGGTGGGCTGGGGGGGGGGGGGGGGGGGGTGGAGGGGGGAGCTCTAGCTAAGCGCAGTACTTTGAATCAAACGTTGAATGAAATCGATGATTTTTTAGATATCCGGATAATGGATGGTCGATTTGTGGAAATTTCCAACTTCCACATAGAGAACATGGGGGAAAAAATGGACCCAACTTCCCTGGTGAAATGTTTGCTTCTGTTGAATAATTTGAATATATAACCCTTATCTTCCTGAGTACCACCCACCAATTTCTGTCTGCATCTGAAGATCCTGGATCTTAATAAGGAGAAAATTTTAGGTACTTGTCATCATCTTTGGTAAGCCTACTATAACAGTGACGAGATTGGCACAAGTATAACAAAAATAAATTTGTCATTCAAAGTGGAATTAAGCTGGACCATCCCTGAGCAGACAACAGTAGTGTCTCATTTAGCCACAAATATGAATTTATGGTACGTAGGTACCACAAAGTCTATTGGGACTCGGGACATGATTCAAAGTTTCAGGATCAAGAACCAAAGGTTGAGAGTAAGAAAGACAAGCTATACTTGATGCAATAGAGAGTTTGGCGGAGTAGTAGGTAGAAAGGATACATTGCAAGTCCTGGACTAGATCTTAGGTGTAAAGCAAGGTAGTCAAAGGCGCAAGGCGCACTCGAGGCGCAAAGGGTCCAAATCATCCGAGGCGCAAGGCGCACTTAAGGCGCGCGTCCGAGCGACGCGAAGCACAAATTTTATATATATATATATATATATATATATATATATATATATATATTCACATCGGATTTCTATATTGATAAACATGTGTGTTTCAAATTCTCCAATGTCTAGGTTGCAATCACTTTGAATCGAGTGAGTGAGAGAGAAAACAGTAAAAAAAAAGTACATCAGTTAAAAAACAGTCTAAAAACAGTACAACAGTTAAAAAAGTCTAAACATGTTATTTTTTTCACAAGATTTTCAAGGCGCGCCTTAGCTATTCCAAGGCGCTCGAAAAAGGCGCACCTAGGCGTGCCTTAGGTATGCCTTAAGAATTGCGCCCCACCTGGAGTGCCTGAGGCGCTGTCCCTGTGTCTAGGAGCAAGACGCGCCTTTGACTACACTGGTGTAAAGAACTTATGGTGTTGATGGAAATGATACCACTAGCAGTAGCATAGGCCTATCGGCATCATCTTTGAATATCCGCGCTTCTGTCATCACATGATCCATGTGTTATAAATTTTTCTCTGTTTAATCATGTAAACAAAATTAACAAGGTTTAGTGTTACCGGCCTCTGGGGAAGTAGTGCACTACGCACTGCCCTAAGAGTTTGTCTGAAGTCTATGTGCAGACGTAAAACTCCGTACTACCGGCTTCTCGTCACTGCACACAACTTCGAGAAAGTGATCCGAAGTTAGCTATTGTCCAGAAATTTGAAATGAAGACGGTTGGAGAATGTAGTGATAGAGCTTTGTAGTTGGTAGAAGGTGGACGAGAGTATAAGTATATCCAAAAAGTTGCGTCTTAACTAAGTAGAAATGAGCTCTTTATATAGCAAACATCCCAATCCATATGCACTAATAAAAATGTCTCTTTACATGCCATAAGAATCGGTCAATGAAGAATCACTCTAACATATATAATCCATAGGTGAACTACAACATTGAATCTCACTTAGTGACTATATAGTAAACATCCCAACCCATATGCACTAATAAAAATGTCTATTTACATGCCATAAGATGAACTACAACATTGAATCTCACTTAGTGACTAGTCTTTATCTGAAGTAGTACTTGATGGACTATGCCTTGAATCAAACCTCTTGAATCATATTCAGAAAATAGCACATATTTGACTTGGGAATTTAAAAAAAAAAAACCAAGTCCGGTTCCTATCAATTCTATACGTTCGACGAGTGATTCTTCATTGACCGGTTCTTATGGCCTATAAACATGCATTTTTATTAGTGCATATGGTTGGGGGTGTTTGCTATATAAATAGCTCATTTCTTCTTGGTTGAGACAACTTTTTGATATACCTATACTCTCGTCCACCTACCAACTACAAAACTCTATCACTACGTTCTCCAACTATCTCCATTCCAAATTTCTGGATAATAGCTAAGTTCGGATCACTCTTTCGAAGCTGTGTGCAGTGACGAGAAATCGGTAGCACGAGAGATTTTACTTCTAGGAGAATTCGAGAACAATTTTTGCATATGGACCTCAGATAGACACTTAGGGTAGTATGCGACTTCCCAAGAGACGGATAACACTAAACTTTGTTAATTTTGTTTACATGATTAAACATAGAAAAAATTATTAACACCATGTTTATCAAGGTTGGTAAGGTTGTAGTCGCCGCAATATAGAAATCCACGTTCTCAGTCGTGACCACTATGGAGAGCACAACCCAAATATGTAGGCCGTCCTTTGTCGTGTCTGAGAAGATAAGGTACAACCTTGCACTTGAAAGAGGGAAGTAGAGGATTGAGTACAATCTGCAAAGGAACAACAAAAGTGGCCACAAGATATTGTCGAGAGGGGTGTGAGAGAGGAGATGAGAATGGACGTCATCAAGGTGTGGTGGCAGGTTGGCCATGTAAAGAGTCCAAATAAGTGCCTCCTGCTATTGCATCTATAAGAGAGAGAGAGAGAGAGAGAGAGAGGTGGTGGTTCCATTCCTTGAGAACGTGAAACTTAGCGGCTAAGATTATCGCCAGGTCGGGATGTTGTGAGCTTGCAAAAGATATCTTATAGCCGTTGGAGGTTATCCTCCAAGGATAAGAGAGACTTGAGTTGAGTCCAAGTTCTTTGGGCCATCACAACCCAGCTTTAATCTCTCTGGCACACACTTCAAGCGGATTCTACAAAAAAATATTAACTCAAAGTAGGTCTTCACCAAAACATTATAGTTTTGGTATGGCGGTAGGGACTTCGACAGCTTCAAAGAAGGAGAAGTTGAGAACCCATATGGAACTGGGAAGAACTTGTGGGTGGGATCCATGCAAGTTCTTCCAAATTCCTATATAAAGTTCTTAACTGTCACTTGTTTGGTTCAAAGAAGTATGGAGGAGAAGCCAAGGCTGTTTGTTAAGTTGTGGACCCACCAAGAATAATAACTCTCAACCAATGAGAATGGAGATTGGCTAGTGGGCCTCCTCTCTCTCTCTCTCTCTCAAGAACTTGATAAATTAAAGCTTAGGTGTAATGGAGACAAAAATAGAACATGGCAGTTTTCGTCTGCCGCCCTCCCTACTTATCTCCTACTAATTAGGTGATTTTTTTAGGCAAGTTCTTCACCCTTGCCCAGTTCCTGCTACCAAAGTGTTATTTTGGTTGGGTTAAATATGCAAGGAACTTGTGACCTTTTTTCCGAGTTCTTTGATTTCTATCATTTGTTTGTTACAAGTCAAGAAGCTTGGAGAGAAGCTCATATATCCTGTTTCCTGTCACCCAATCCATATCAGCTTAAACTTTCTCTCTTGTCCCGGAACACAAGAACTGTAGAATTTTAATACATGGTGGGTCCACCGTATAAGATAAAACTTAAATTGAATTTTCTTAACTTGAGGTGCACAACATGCTGCCTCCCTCTCTTTAATTTTTCAAGTTTCAACTACCATTGGGACTTGAGAGGTAAGAGAACACACAAGTCGGGTCCAACCACAAAGTTATGTAAACTTTTCATGAACTCTTTTTGTTCTGGTAGTTCCAATCAGACTAAGCCCTTAAAGTTTTTGTTATAATGGTTTGGCTCCTGATGCGGATCAGGCTTCTATATTGGCTGCATTGGATCTCGTGCTTATGAGTTGTAGGTCAGGCTTACCCCAACATAGGGTCAATTTGAGCTATAGCTCACAAAAAATCTACGTTGGAGTCCCGATGGAGATGAAACCTTTAAGAAATAAATATATAAATTATGTTTGGGTCGTTGAGGAGTTCAATCTTGGACGTTGGAACTCAAAAAGTGTATTGAATTACTTCTTGTAAAACAAGCTATATGACTTCTCTTATGCCTATGTTGTGAGTAGAGACGAGGGGATGAGTTATCCCATTAGTTTTATACAACGATATGGCTGTACAGATATTCCAAACACCGTATAACGAACAGTGTTGTAGATGATGATGTCATGGACATGTCTGGCATTTTCTCGATATATCGGTTTTGACCTTAGAAGCCAGGTGCGGGGGCATGAGCGGAAACTGGGGACCGCGACTACTTAGAAGAGTCTAAAATTGGGAGCATGATGGAAGCGTATCCTAATAATTTTTTTATGTTTATTAATTATTGCTATAAAAATTTATAGATATCTTAATATTTAGTAGAATTTATAAATTTCAGTTCAAACAGAGATCATACACATGTTAATTTTTATGTAGTCAATGTAAGTAATATTTAGTTTTTGTTACTTTGATGAACATGTATTAAAATGTCTCTATTTTTTTCTTCAAAATTTCCGTCATCTTTTAAAATTCTAGTCATGTTATGAGAAGCGTTCATCGCCAAAGAAACTCACTCCCGTCGCAGAGGAAATGAGTTCCCAAATAAGAACCGCTGAATCAGAGGTTCTTACTAAGGTTTGTTGGCATCCTAGGAGGTTCTGACTTCTAAGGTTTTGACTAGCAAACGACACAAATCAACAAATAAAATTATTTATATTATTATATCGTTTTGGTCAAAATCGGTTGAGGAAATCTAATATATCGGCTGATATGAGAAAGTGACATTATGTTCGACTTTTACTCAAATCGATTTTATATGTTAATGGTGGGGTCTTTAAAATTCCTGGTGGATAATCCAATAACTCAAATAAAACCCCCAACTCTTTTACCATGTCTTCTATTGACTCGAGCCCTTGCTCTCCATGTCTTCTCTTTGACCCTTAAGATCTCCTTGCACTTTCCGATGCGTCTCTCGCACAAGATGCACCACGATTTCACCCCAAAATATCTTGTCTTTTTGAAATTTATCCAAAATCGGAACTTGGGTCTCCTTCCTCTCCTCCCTTCTTCAGATAGGACTTGATTTGTTGATATTTAACATTATTTTGCAGATATACTTTGTATATTTAGTATATATCAGATATAAAATATTATATATTAATTGATGTCCGGCATTCTGAAACGTCCCTGACATCCGACATTAAAAAGACCAATCAAACATTAGCCAGAACGACATATTTAAAATTGATATAACTATGCCCTCTAGGAAATGAATATTTGGTAATACATCTTGGAATTTCTTTCGGACTATAATATCCGGGTTTGTTGTATTCCAAGTCAAAGTGAACAGAGGCTTTTACTTGTACATTATTGTATTATGAATTTGATCATATCTTATGCCCGTTCTCTGTGATTTCTAAATTCAAAGCAACTGCACAAACATTGAACAAACACTTACAATGATGTATCAACTGATCCTATCTTCATTTCTTTTTCTTTACAGGATTGGTCCAAGCTACTGGCTTTGTTGGTTTGAGGCAGGACTCTTCAGAACGCGTGTTATGTGAAAATAATGCTCAATCAGAGACAATGAATGTGCCTCTTTGAAATCCCCTTTGTACTTGTGGTCTATTTACCTGTTTTTCTTTGTTATTACATATTAAAAACCCCTCTTGAGTAACTCTGGGGCCTAAAGTATGGAAACACCACCAGGTTTTGGTCAAGATGTTTGAACCACCTTCTATTGTTTGAATGCTCAAAGAAACCATTGTTGGTGCTCGAGATGGTAATTAGCATGATGTTACGTCTAATTGAAGTTAGGTGCTCAATATCTAATTGAAGTTTGTTTGGTGTGTTATTAAAGAATAGAACAATCGCAATTGGAGTGATCTAATGATATATAACTATGGGTTTCTTGTATTGTTAGAATATATATAATTATTAAGTTCACAGGTTTGTTATGTCGACTGCTTTGGCATCATGTCTATAAAGATGGGATGTTATTGAAGTTTTGCGAGTCTTGGAATTTCCATAAGTTATATGTCAGTTTGTCAAAGCTTGGAATTTCCATACCTTTTCAACCTCTTCTTGGTAAGCTGTACTTTTCTAGGCTTTGAAAAAAAAATCATTATATTTCGCAGTCATGAAATGTGCAATTTATTCTTCATATTCTTCGACTATTAATCTGTCATACCATAAATTATTAGTATAGGTGACAATTTATTTGGCCAAACAACTTCATAACATGTGATGGATAACATGTTTTGATCTGCTCCTGCAAACGACATTTGTGACATTGATACAAAATAATTCTTAAGAAAAATATTGTGCATTCCAATTGAATACACAATTACAGAAAATATTTCGAGTATTCTGTTCTATTATTCCGTGTTATATTACTCTTAACTACAAATAGTGAAATTTGGTAGAAAAACTAGTCATAACGTCAAATTTTCTCCGTATTTTAGGTTCCTAAACGATTAAATTATGGCACGTGCTTATCATGAAAAGTGCAACTGCAGATTCAGCTCAATGAAGAACAACTATTCCGGGGGTTGGGTGCTAATGCACAATTCTGAATTAACTATGACATTTGTGTGAAATGCTCCCAGTACACCAGAACAGAGGTAGTGCATTTAAATTTTGAAAATGCAAATTTTCATTTCATCTAGTAAATATGGGTAACATTCATTCCCTCTCGAGCAATCCTCAGTAATGATGAAGAGTACATGGATCCTAATATATTAACTGAAACTTCCTACACAAATATTTAAGGTTGATGACTAAGAAACCAACACAAGTAATGCTCTGGAATACTGTCAAAACCAATGAAGGGGTCACCCCAAATATGAGTCATGTGAAGCACGTACCGGACAATCAAGAAACTCCAAAATACATAAAGACATTGTGTCTTTGTTGTATCCGTGTGTCTGTGCGTCATAGATCAAGAGTAACTTTTGTACACATGCTGAAAAGGGAAATGCGAAAAGTAAAAAGGTTTGCTTTGCTTGTCAAAAACATTGTAACGTGTCCTCGCTGTTGTGATAAGAGTATCATCAGCAACCTATCTCATTCATTTAAGAGAACATTCCTGACCTGCAAAGAGTAACCAGCTGTTTCCAACTTGTACTGGATGTTTTGTTGCTGTTATTTGGAGTCTCATAACTTTACTGGGTCGGGTCAAACCGGTTCAACTAGTGGTTTAACCGGTTAATCTAAGTGGTCCAAGTTCAATCCCTTCCGGACATTGATTTTTCCAAAAATATTCATTTACAAATGATTTTAAAAAAAATAGTGGATCAACACCAATTCGGACCAGAAAAGCAAGCTACTGATTCACGGTTCTGGTCCGGTTTTTAAAACACTACTTACACTCAAAACAAATAGTCAAGGACGAGCAATGTCCAGATGTAACTTGCAGTGCATTACAAAATAGATGAACTGAAACAAAATCTTGGTACTTCAACCGAGAAAAAATGATGAATGAGATTCTTGTCGAGACAACTGAAACCTTAATGCCTGGCCTCCACACAACGCCGAATCGATTTCTAGACTGACAACCAAGGTTGTAAAAGGCGCTAGATGCTAGTCGGATGGGCATTGGATGCCTAGTCCGTCTAGGTGGGGGTCTAGGCGGCTGCGGTTAAAAAAAATTCCAAAAAATCTACTAAAAATTGTAGAAAAAGTACATAAACCCCAAAAATATGCATAATTAGGGGTCGGAACGGCCTAAGCGGACGCCTAAGCGGACATCGGACGGACACCAGGCGCCGCTACAACCAAGACTAATGCAGAAAATTCAACAAGTATCAGTAGGAACAGTAACAGAATTACATACTCCTTCAAAAAGCACTAACTATACTGAATTATAAGTACCCAGACCCTCCAAAGTTATTGCCATTCTGAAATCTCAAACATTCCTATCAGAAACTCATAATAAACACAGTTTTACTTTAGAAAAACCCTAATAGCGCTAGCTGGCTCATACGAGTAAAAGTTGGGAAAGGAATTGACACCATCTATCTTCAGGAGACCTTAATGTATTCTCCTTCATAAGGGCTATATTATATATTGCGATATCGATACCTTAATATATACTGATAGTACAAAAAAGATAGGCTAAAAACTGGCTAATTGACAAAAAACAACCAAAGCCTTCATCTTCGGAACTAGAATAACAAAATATGAACTAGAATAACAAAATATAAGAATGATAAATTTTTACTTAACTCCTACTTTACTTACCATATTTAAGGATGCATCCTATAGTTTTTTCCATAATGTACATATATTTTCACTTTTGACGGAATCCGTCCAGTCATGACGATCAACCAAAAAAAAAAAAAAAAAAAAAATGATGAAAATGTCCCTCCTCCATTGTCTTCTACCTCTTTTCTCCCAAACCCTTCCCACCGCGGACAGCCGGCCGTCCCCGCTCGTCCCCCATCTCCGTCACCGCCCCCCCTCCCCCCTAACCGTCATCGCCTCCCCTCCCGCCGTAGTACCAGCAACAACATCAGCACCCGCAGCACGGCGGCCAGCTGCAAGCGACGCGCGCGAGCGAGCGGCGGCGGCGGCTGCTGCTGTTGGCTGGGTGGTCGGGGCAGGGAAGGAGGCGGTGGCGGGGAGGGGGGGAGGCTGCTGCGGGGGAGAGGGACAATGGCGGGGAGGGGGGAGCTACTGCGGGTGCTGGGCGGTGAGAGGAAAGAGAGAGAAGATAAAGTGAGGGACATTTTGAAAAAAAAAAATTGGTCAAAGCAAGTTAACCGTTAATTGCAGACGGATTTCATCAAAAGTAGAAGGTCATGTACATTATAGAAAAACTGTGGGATGCACCCTTAAACATGATAAATAAAGTGGAGGGTAAGTCAAAATTTCTCTATAAGAATTTGACATTGACAGAGAAGACATACCACAGAAAGCCTTCAAATCAAATGATTCCAATATCTCAACTTTATTTGGCAACCTTCATCTGAATACATGAAACCCGGAAAAAAAATGATCGAAACGTTCTAGACTATGAATGATCTAAAGAAATGCCTGCAAGCATGAATCACCTATTCCAACAGTAGCAACTATTACTGGAACAATCCAATCGCCAAAATGAAAAAAAAAAAAATCCCTCCAAAAAATGTGTAATTTATGGAAAAAAATAATACCAGGTTTCGAACCTAACCGCATTACTACAGAAAATCATATGATGCCAATGGAACAAAGCTACGGCTTTGAATTGATGCTGTACATATCAAACACTTGAAGATGACAGTACTTAGCTTTGTTCCTCGATCCAATCTTGTTCGGTATTTCTACGTAGAGCCAATCAAGCCACGTACTCATTCTCAAGAACTGGTTGAGTACGGGTCCCTGATGCCACCGGTGCCTGAGTTCTCCCGACTTGGGTCATATGCAATGACTCTCCCGCTTCCGCTCTCCTCTCCATCTCGTCCATCTTCTTGTTCTTACCGTAGCGCCACAGGCAAACCACAAGAAAAGCCAACAGCACCAAACCAACAAAGCCACCCACACAACCACCCACAATCGTCCACACCTTCGTCTTGTGGCTCTTACTACCACCCGGGCTCGGACCAGGACTCAACCCCGGTGATGGTGCCGGAGCAAGACCGGTGGAATTGACCACAATGGAGAAATGCCCTTGTCTATATGTCGAACAAACATCAGTCGAAACCAAGTCTCTGAACTCTGGCAAGCCATCCAGATTGAACCAAACACACACCACAGTAAACCCAACCGGTGCCTCCCTTGCATCTGCGAATTTGATCAAGATGGGCGCATTCGAGGCTACGATGTCGAGCTCGTTCAAGTCGGTTCCGGATAGATTCGCGGCATTATAAGCGAGGAGGCCAAGAACAGGGGTGAGGTACGTGTAGCCGGGCAGTGGGTAGTAGACGGACGACCAGTTGCCCAAGTTATGGTAAACGAAGGCGAGCCTCTCAACATAGGGCTGGACGATGACTCCGGCAGGGATTTGGAATTCTTTGTAGCTCTTCAATCCTCTAAGTTTCAAGCTCCCACTTCTTAGCCTCACGGCCGCGATCTCGACACCCGAAAGATTGGAAGGGGCCGCGGCATCATACACCGCTCCGGTACGGGGGTCATTGAAGGCACGGTATGCGTAGTCTTGCAGGAGCGAATCCAGTTGCTTCGAAGGGCTTGTTGTAGATTGGGCTTCCAATTGAAATGCTGATAGAATGCCAATGACAGCAACAAGGAGAAGTGCTATTCTATAGATTCGGAAAATGGGTTCCATCTGATGCTGCAAGAACTAGCCTTTTTCTAGGGTTTCTAGATTCAGCACCAATGGCAAAAATGATCAAATGAGAAATTTATCAAATTGCTGCCACAAAGGAACGATTTTTATGCTTCTTTTCCAGGAAATTTGAAGGTACATTCAGAAGAAATGATCAAATAGCAGTAGAAACTGAGCTTTAAAACCGAAATTTCTCCAAAAATACCTGGAAAAAGAAGCACCAGTATCGCATAAAGCTCTCAACTTTGCTCCAAATCTTCACCAATGCCAGTACTTTCAGAGCACAAAGCCATCAAATCTCTATAACAAACACTCTTTGCAGCACTCAAAGCCCCAAATCTTTACTATATCAAGCAATAAAAGAAACCCTAGAAAAAAAAACAATTCTAAGAAATCTTTCCAAATGGCGCCAATAATCGCACCAAAAATCGAGATCTCCGGATCGCTCAAGAACAGAGGATTATCCACATTGAAGAGATAGAAATTTGGGGGATCAGGAGAGAATTGGAGTCTGAGAAACCCTATATTTTCTTCTTCTCTCTCATATTATGTACGTAGAAAGAAAAAACAAATAAAAAAAAGGAAAAAGAAAAGTTTGTTAAGAAATAAAAACGCTGATAAACCCCGCTGGCAAATTCGGTATGACGAAATTGCCCTTCTTAGATTGGGATACTTTAATGGCCGTCAACTTTTTGTTGCGGACAGTTTTTTTTTTTCCTTTAGTCCTTTTCTACAACGTCCGGATTCCACTTGGGACCTTTTGTATGGGGTTGTTGGGGAATGTACAACATTCTAGGGGCTTATAGCAAACTAGTCATGTTCCACGTACGTATCGAAATTTTTTTTGTTTCGGATATTATTAAAAAGTTAGATAAAAATTTAAAATATATTAAAATATATTTTAAATAAAATTTATTATATGTATATATATATATATATAGAAGATTGATAAACTGTTAGACAGTTATTTTTAAACAGTTTTTAAGTCGCATTATTAACAGTAAAGATGCTTATAATTGCTTGTGATGTCCACATCATTGTGGACTTAGACTATTTGAAAAATTGTGCAGATTATTTCAATTTGCAGACAAAAATAAGAAGAAAAAAAAGATTTCAGATATTCTCCTTTAAATTGTAAATTTTAGGAGAAATGACTTTGTGAATGTTTGAAATTTTCATATAAAACTCTCAGCCAAATCAAAATATGAAATAAGTACATCCAAAGAATGAAATTAACAGAGTTACAGTGGTTATCGGACATGCCACTTGTAATTGCTATAAAGTAAAATGCTATGAAAAAATTCAAAATGCCTACAACCAATATTACTTTAACGCCTTCCTGTTATTTGTTAAATTGATTAATTCAATAAAGTTTTTGATTAACATTTTCTGTCGTTAATAAATTGTAGGCTGTTACAACCGATGTAGTTGTAAGCCTTGTTTTGAGTAAAACTTCGATACAGATGGCTGAAAATTGATACAACTACTGTATGACAGATAAGTCCACACACACACACACACACACACATATATATATATATATATATATATATATATATATATATATATATATATATATACACGTTTTTTGAAAAGAAAGAATGGTCCACCTGTCATACAGTGGCAGTATAAATTTTTTGATACAACCATCTGTATCAAAGTTTTATCGCCTTGTTATAGATAGTTGGAATAAGATGCAGCTGCAAACAACCAAAAACCAAACAAGTCATGAATGTTATTATTATTATTTTTTGTCGCATGTTTAACTTATATGGACATGGTTAATTTTAATTATTGAAAGAAAGACATGAAAATTGCAAAAAAAAAAAATTTACAAGATTAATGTGTCAAGATTCAAAATGCCAACAGAAGAAATATAGCATTCATGTAATATATAATTTTTCTGATGCATAAGATGAAAAATGGAAGGATGCCGTAAAAAGTCACCTCGAAAATGAACTCGATTAATTTAGACGAATTAAGACGATGCACCTAGTTCAACGCTCATCAATTACGGACGAACGACATATCAACAATGAATCTCAAACAAGAAATGCCACGTCGCTTATCAGCCGTCACATCCATCGCTAAGTTGCGTGGGGAGCTTGACGACGGCGAGGCGACGATCCTGTAGTTGTTTATTTTTGGTCTAATGATAGATAGGACATCGTCCATCTGTCGCAGATGGCAGAACTTAAGTTTTGCTTTTAACTTTATTTTTGTTCGTTCCAAATCTAACAAAAAAATTCTTCCCAAATTCAAAATTGAATTCCTCCGACCTCTGTCTGCCTCTATTTGTGTACCACTACTGTCCGTCTCCTCCATGCGCCAGCTCCCGACCGGAAGCCCTCCTCCTCTCCTCCCTAATGCAACCAAGGTATACCCTAACCCAAACCCCGAAACTTTATGGTGTCCACGTGTCCGCAACTCCCTTTTGGTTTGTACATTTCTTGTAATACAAGGAATTTAGCTTATTACGAAAATGACGTTGCTATATGGTCCGCAGAATGGACGTGACCGACATTGGTCTGTGCCATGTGACTATCTCCCATTGGAGGTGGGGCCTGGGTTTTAAGGTGGTGGGACCGGTGTTAGCAGTGGGGGCCAATGGATGGCCGTCACATGGCACGGACCAATGACGGTCACGTAAATTTTATTTTCGTTAGAAAAAACTAGCATTGTGATTCAATGTAATCCACAAATTTGGGTTGTGGATTTGTTGTAATCAGAGTTCACATGTTCAAATGAACTGAACTTCATTCGAAATAGGTTCATTAGGAAACATAACAATTAACTTAACCACGTGAACTCCGATTTAACGTGACCATCTCATATGTCTTAGATTTTTACACATTTTTAACTTATAGACTTTACCATCATGCTCCACTGTTTAGTCTTTATCATCCATTATCTTTTCCCAAGATTGAATAAAAAACGTAGTTCGTTCCCAATTCTACGTTCAATCCTCTGAAATTAGTCTGATTTACCTATAATTCATGGCAAAATTATGCTAGATCATCCCCAATTTTAGGTCATTTGGGAAGAGGAGCCAACAACAAAATTAGTAGAGCATATGTAAAACCCTCATTTATAACACACCTTGTGTTTCTGGTGGCCAAGAAAGGTATCCACTGCTTGTTTCTAGAATTTAGAGGTATATGAATATTTACCATATAAAACTCGGTACTGGTTGCAAGAAATATAACTGCAAATTACAAAATGGTTGCTTATATATATATGTCAAAAGAGAGATTATAAAAAGAATTCTACTTGCTGTGGGCCACTAATATGGGGTTTAAACGCTCATGTGCAGGGAATTCACAATGTTCGAATTTGTTCTCGTGGCAGAGACGATCAATAAACGAATTATGTCAACATCCTCGTTCTTATTATAGGACGTATTGAAAGGTCTTTTTGTCGCTCTGTAGTAAGCTGAGCACGTGACTGGCAGTGGAAAGACACATCACACCAATACAAGTGCAAGAACGATAATTCGTTTAGTAGGACTAGATTCTGATCAAGAGTCGAGACCAACATATGTACAAGAGATTTAGGACTCGAGATGTCGAGAAATGATATACCACAGCAAATGGAGAAATTATTCAATGGTACAGGCTTGGCAGCGGTGAATGGTGAGCTCGTACAGTCGTTCAGTATAATGACATACGATAATATCAAAATATTTTTGGTAACTTAATAATATTTAACAATTGATGATTCTAGAAACACGAAGCCACCAAAATCGAACACAATATCTGGATCTATATTCCCATGTACAACAAAATATGTTCTTGATTTCAAGCAGATTGATAAACACTATAATGTTGACATTACAAGAACCGATTCCAGGCAACTATGGCCCATAACCACTCTGAATCGATGATTAAAAATTTACACCGGACTCATCAAAACCCACAAAAAGCCACAGGAAGTGTCCACAACTGTTTTTACAGTTTTATTGGTTCCAAATACACAAATAATGAGTCCAAGGAATGAACAAGGTTACTGCTACAAAACCACCAGATCAAGAAGAGTGATTTGCTATCGTACAGGTGCGAGGAAAACCAGCCAGCACAAGCCAAAGCAGGAAGAAAGGAGGGGGTTCCAGTTGGTCACATCTCAAGCCGGAGGGGTTGAAGAAGGCTGCTTTCTCAAGCCTTCAGGTTTTGGAGAAGGTGGTGGACTTGCTAGTTTTGTTTCTGGAACCACATTATTTTTCACACCTTTCGATGGAAGAGGAGTCGAGGGGGCCTGTGAACAATCTTCTGGTGTGCCCTCATCGGTGAGAGACTGTGGTGAAGTATTGTCGAACTGGGTGGGAGAGGATGGTGCAGAAACAATTGGAGAGAGTGGTTCGGGTACAGAACGAGAGTTGGGTGGGATCTGGATGGGGCAGACCTCAGAGACCTCTTCGATACCCTCGTCCACATAAATAACATCTTGCATCGTGAGCTGGTGATATTCCACAATCTCCCTCAAGAACCGGTTCTCCCTCGCATAGACCGAGTTCTCATGTGCCAGTCTCCCCTTCTCTTCCAGTAAGGTCTCTAACTGGAGTCGTATCTGCAAAATTGGAGGGCATCGAAGAGATAACAAGACTTAGCAAAGGAAACACGTGTGAGAAAGATCAGTTCAGGTGAATAAATAAATGCGCAAAGTTTTCAACATTGCATCAGAACCATCTCGCAGATGTGTTTGAGCGTGCCTGTGAGTGTATATGGGCGTATTGCAGAATGCATACCAAATCCTCGTCCTCATGGTTGTCTCCCTTCTCACGACTTTCACGTAGTCGCTTGTTCTCGTCTTCCAGTTGAGTGCATCTTTCTTTTGCAAAAGCCAGGTCTGCCTTGACAGTTTTTAGTTCCCGCAAAAGAAGCTTGGCCTTAGCAGCCATCGCATTCGCAACCTGCAAAAGCACAAAACAGAAGGTGACCATTTTCACCATTATACAGGTGACAAGTGAACTTTCTGAATTGCAGGGATACTGAACTGTCAATAAAAAGAATATCCCAAGTTTTACATAAAGAGGAAAAAAGTACCTAGCAGTTGAAATTTAGCATGACAGTTGTTCTCACAGTTACAATTATAGCCAACTTAGATGTAAAAGTGGCACAAGCCTACTTTATTAGCTATTAATTTCGGCAATACATCTCATTGTCAATTCTCCCACTAGCAAAAGAGGCTGAATATTTTTAAAATCATCAAATTTTCTGTAAAATTTCTACAGTTTTATGTTTCCGACATGCTTTAAGGTCTTGAACTGCCATAAAGTTGCACACTCCAAAAGTGTAGAT
>JAYESA010000004.1:18134312-18254312 GCA_036927795.1 Iris macrosiphon
AGCAATATTCTTCTAAACATGCATTTGTTAGTAACTAGGTCGTGACAACCCTAGTTAGTTAATTATAGCAAGCCATATGCATATTTGGCCGTGCAATGAATGTTGTCTATTCGTTTAGTTTGCTTGTATATCATTCTTTCGACGCGTGATTTAGGGCGCTAAGTTCTGCTCGGGTGAAGTTTGCAACCCCGGTCATTATTTGGTTTAAGGGTTGTGGTCTTGATCCAGAGTAGTTCCTATGCCCCTCTTGCCGCACTTCAGTTTTATCCTGCTCTATAGCTAGTTTGTTTAAATATTGTATTCTGTCGTTACTTTATCCTTAAGACAAGTATATTGGTACCGTACAAGTCTTGATTCATATTTATTATTTATTATGTCCCTTCTGTGCATGATATTGTGGTAGATTTTGTCCATCACCTTTAAGCTCCTTTGTGGTACTTGTTGCTTGGGGTTCTGACCCCATTGGTTTTTCTTAGCCAGATTTACCCGAGGAGAACCAAGATCCCCTGTATTTCCAGCAAGATGGCTCACACTCGTAGGACTGCGGTCGAAGTTTCGTGAGTGGGTTTTCTTCTTCCACCCCTCGTTTTGATTACTTTATTTTGTGGTGTCAGCAAGGGGCAGAGTTAGCTCCTTTTATTTTGAAACTACGGTCAACATGATTTATATATTAGACCATGGCTGGTATATTTGATCATGTATAATTATACTCTGATAGTACAACATTTTGTATTCACTAGCTTCATGATCATATGTGACATACAATTTGGCACGCCTCCTTATCTCATGTATGATATACTTTTGAAATTATTGTTGATGGATTGAGATACTAGGATTGTCGGCCTTAGGACTGACATCATATCATGCTAGAGTCCTATCCATTGTCTTCTTGACAGTCGTGACCGTCGTACAATATTTTTATACCTTGTACGGAGTAGCTGGACATGTTCGTTCTATTATTATCCCAGTATTCTGGGAGCAGGGAATGACTAAATTTTTGTGGTGGCCCATGCATGTCTATTTTTTAGACTTGTGGGTGGACTCATATTGTTAGAATCTCGATCCTCTATTTAGTTCGATTGAACTCCACTTGTAACCTATACTTCCCGCTTTTCTTGAACTGTAAACTTGCTTGACATGATTGTTCCATTTTCGTCCCTTATTGTTTGTCTTGTGTCCTTATCCTTTAGGGGTACTCTACTTGCTCTCCTTCTGAGGTTTTCGTTGCACTGCTAGTAGATCTAGTAATAGGCTAGGATCAGACCCCGCCGTTGAACCATGGGCAAGCGCCAGTAACTCTTCATC
The DNA here is from genome assembly GCA_036927795.1 of Iris macrosiphon. Taxonomy (NCBI): domain Eukaryota; kingdom Viridiplantae; phylum Streptophyta; class Magnoliopsida; order Asparagales; family Iridaceae; genus Iris; species Iris macrosiphon. The sequence goes on from JAYESA010000004.1 coordinate 18,135,618, forward strand.
AGCTGGCTCCGCAAATCACGTATGTCCGACCAGCGCAATCAGCTCCACCAATCTTGCCAGGACGGCCAGTCCAGACCGCTAGGCTCCGCCGTTCATACCATCCCAGTCAGCTCAGCCAGTCCAACCAATACCCCCAGTTCTTCCAGTACAGTCGGAGCAAGCAAGCTCGCAGGACATGTTGGGGATTATCCAAGCTATGATAATGGTACAACAACAACAACAACTCCAACTCCAGCAACAAGTGGTCCAACTCTGCCAGCAGTTTCAGCAAGGGTAGGAATAAACCAACACTACTCTTTGCCAGGGAGTTAGAGTAGCACTCAAGACCAGTGGGCGTTATAGTCTTAACTCAACGTCCAACGTTATTCGCTTGCGTCTAACCAAGTTCCTGGGCACCGAGTGTCACGCCCCAGTCCCAAAATATCGAGGGACTAGCCACGTGGCAATGGCCAGCAGCACGCACCGATAGACAAACCTAATTTAATGGATCTATCGGGGCATACTTAAGCTGTAAACAATAGTCAGGGTCTACTAATCTCATCCACAGAATGAATATAGCAATATCAATAAAAAGAATTAAACATCAACATCAAGTCACAAGTAATTAAATCGGGGAACAACCCGATAATCAAGTCTGATACAATTGTTCATTAAACAAGAAAGTAAATAACAACACAGACTGAGTATGGAAGAACATATACTCAGGAAAATCTAATAGCAATCACCTAGTCCTTGGTTCCTGGTTCTGCTCCAGTGCTGCTCCTGACCTGCTTCTGCTCCTGCTAATGCACATTGTCCTATAAACCTCAGAGTGGATCTCCCTGCTAAACCTGGGGACATAATCCATTCCAGGTCCTCAGGGGGACATAGCAAGATACAGATAATACAAGCCAAAATAAATGCAGTGCAGCAAATAAATAAAATAATAGAGTGAACTAGATAACCAGATAAGTGATATACAAGTTGAGAGCATCACTAAAACTCAGGTTGAAACCACTACAAGCTCTATGTCGTGGGAGCCGGTAGCAGTGATAACACGTAGTAGGCCAAGCTCGGGTTTAGAGTCTTGAGCACCGCAATAATAGGGGTTTTATATATATATGATCAGCCTGTAGCCTGTGTGTCTCTCCCCAGCCAATGTAATCATACGTCTCATGTCCATGCCACGCAGGATCATCTCTAATGCAACCAGTCATATAATATCTAAGCAAAGGAATAAGTCATAAAAATTGTATCCTATACAGAATCACCATGAATATCTCAGGACGATTCTGTATCATGAATAGTGTCAGGTGTCCTGGGTAAAACGTACAAGATAAAACAAGTACGAGAATGTAAAGGGTCACGAATGTCCATCTCTAGATGACGTTACACAACTCCGCGTACGGTGTTGGCACCCGACTATTAATCGGACGCTAAGTAAAGTCACACGGTCCTAGTCAAGCATGTACAATAATAATATATATATATATATATAAGCCAAGGAAATAAATAACAAGAACTGCAAGTTTTGGCAATGTACACTTGCCTGGGGTTCTAGCTCCAACTGTAGCTCTGACTTCGGGGTTCTGCAGGGAGTACTCCGGTTGCTGAAATAAATATCACCAACAGATCCAAAAAATATCAAATAGCTAGAAACGCCCGTCCTTGAGTCCAGTTTGGATACAGGGGCAAAAATGACAGTTTTTAGTCAAAGCGGGATCCACATATGGGCCACTTTGCACCGAAAAGCGTGTCAGGGTCAAAGGTCTCCAAATCTGTCAAACTTAGTGTCAAAAGGTCCAGAACGTTGATACGAATCCAACGAAACTTCCAGAATTAGATTCCGATGAGCCGATCACAAAATCGCCCGTCAAGTGGAGCGTGTGGGGCCCACGATATGCGATTTTGTCACGTTCTCAGAATAGAACCAAACTTGGGTCACAGGACCAGCGTATTGCTACGAGTCCGATGGCATAAGTTTTGTTTCGATCTGACTTGTATACACTAAATTACAGCAAGATCCAGAAAGGACGGATACGGGACGTTGTCGGCAGATACGCGTTGATTCCGGTGTGCACGCACATCCAAATCAACTTCTGCGAAATTACGCACGTCCGTATCAATGACGCGCACGTATCGATAAAGACCGTACGCGACCAAATCATCCCGTTTGGCGGCGCGTACTCAGTTCTGGGGGTGAAACAGGGCGTTGGTTTTTCTGTTTTTGGATCGCGGTTCGCAATCATCATAGGACGCGATACACCGAGCGGGTTGCACGGACATCGAGAGGGTCACGCAGGGTTCGCGTCACAACTGATGGAACAGAAAACGGGGCAGCGAGGAGAGAGAAATGAGTACCTGAACAGAGCTTCAAAAATCGAGATTTTCTTGAGTCCGCGTGTCTTCTCGACACAAGCTGTGTCTTGGCCGTGTCTGGGCTGCTGTTTGCCGTGTCCGAGCTAGGACATCTGTGTCCGGGCGCTGGGAGTGGGGGTTCGGGTGCTCACTGGGGCCGGGCGGAGCGCTGGTGGGCTTGAGGAGCTGCTGGACGGCTGCGGGACGGCTCGCTGGAAGCTGGCGGCGAGGCGGGCGGCTCCTCGGGGAGGCGGAGAAGGGGGCCAGGGGGAGTGGTGCCGGCGCTGGGGTCGAGGGGGCAGCGGGGTCGAGCTCGGGGCGACTGAGGCGGGTCGGCCGGCGGGCTGAAGACGGGGGAGAAGACGACCGGGCTCGGCTGCGGGTCGGTTTGGACGGGATCGCGGAGAAGATGAAGGAGAGGGCTGAGCTGGAGGAGAGAGGGTGGCAGCGGAGGGCGGTGCTGGGGTTCGCGGGGACGACGGCGTGGGGACGGGTTCAGCCGGAGACGGGTTATATAGGGGGTAAGAGGGAGAGAGAGAGGCCGTCGGCGGTTACGGGTAGGGAGGAGGCGACTGAGCGTTGCGGAGGCGAACGGCCGGAAGCCTAAGGGTCGGCCGAGGTTACACGGCGGGGGAGGCGGGGTGAACGGCTGGGAGAGGAGAAGTTTCAGCGTGTTTCGGTTGAAGCGGGTCGGATCAGGCGGATCCGACCCCGATCCACTAATCAATTTGCGGGTTCGGGTAGAAACGGGTTTCGGGTCACGGGTTAAACCCGGATCCGACCCGCTAGGTTTAAGTTGGTTTGGTTCGGTTCGGTTCAGCAATGGGTTGGTTTATTTTAAAATAAACCCGGTTTAATTAGGGTTTAATTTGGTTTAATTATAAAATAGTTTTAGGGCTTTAAAAATGCTTCCGGGGTCCAATAAATTCTCGAAAAATTATCCTATGTCTAGTTTTTCATTTTACACCATAAAATATTATTTTCATAATATTTTAATATTAATAAACATCAATTAAAAATCATTTAATAATTAAAATACCTTAGTTTAATTAGAGAAAATCCCAGAAAAATTTCAGAAAATTGTGGAAAATTCCAAATTAAAAATTCTTGAAAATCAGGGGGTTTACACCGAGGATGCCGTTTCAGCAGATTCTTGGCTCCAGGATTTCGAGGCCATCCTGGATGCAACTATGATCCCCGAGGACGAGAAGGTAGCAGTTGTAAAGATACAGCTAATAGATCTTATCCGAGATTGGTTGGCAGCACAAGAAATGGTGCTTCTGAAGCCCATTAATTAGAGGAAATTTAAGGAGCGCTTCTAGGAGAAGTATTTTCACACAACTGCCGAGTTTCAGCTCCAGGAGTAGTTTATCAACCTCCGTCAGTAGACGAGATCAGTCGACTAGTATGCGGCCGAGTTTTCCTACTTAGCCGATTTTCTCCTCATATGGTAGCTTCCGAGGAGGATGAGCTAAGAGATTCAAGCAGGGTTTGTATTAGAGATTCAATAGTTTTATAGCGGATCATGATTATGCCACCTATGATACAGTACTCAGGGCAGCTAGGTCCCAAGAACTTGTCGACCAGATATTAGTAGCAAGGACCGGAGGCTAAAAGAGGTCCCACTCATCCATGATGTAACGACCCGCTCCGCATCAATGCGGATAGCTGATTCAAAAGGCACAAGTGCGACGACTCATCCCGCTTTGCTTGACGAGAAAGACTCGCTTGAGACAAAGAAATTCAGACTTGGCCCTTCAGGAGTTCAGACTTAGACTTTCAAAAATACACTCGGAGTATCGCTCGACCGAGGCGATTCATCGCTAAGATGGGTGGCTACGATGAACCTGTCTTTGCTTAGCTTGCACACTAAAAAATACGGACGATACATGCTAGTCGCTAGGCGAATCACACCTTGCATGCTAATAAAGAGTACAACACACCTAGTTAAGGAAATAATCTCATCTTGTATTGCTTGCTTAGAACATGAAAAATAAGTAACTTGATAGTTTTTCTTATGCGCCGCACTATATGCCTCTGTACAGTTTTAATCCTCGATGTAACTCTTTAGACTCGTGATAGCATAGCGACTTATGTTTCTGTTGTTTCGATGCTTGCCTGCTTTATGTGATAACTAATACTCGCTTGTCTTGTTTCAATGCTAGTCTCATAGATTCGTGTTACGGCTTGGAACATAACACGAAACATGATTCACTCACCTGAGGCAGGAAGACTATCAATAGTCATTCTTAGCCAAGCAATGGAAGCTTGGAAGTGCTTCGGGACCATAGGTCACCAAGGCAGTTTTTTGTACCGGAAACTGCATAATGAAATATTAGAAGAAATGATAAGAAAGTAATGAAAGTAATCAAGTAAATGAACTGAACTGCATTATGTTAAGTAAAGAAGAACAAGAAAAATCGTTCGGGGTAGCTTGTAGCGGGTAATGGCCTACCGCATCTACAACCATCGCCGCTTATGAACAAGAAGTTATAAGATTTAAACAAGTAAAGATAGTCGTGCAAATGGCCTAGCACGGGTAAGACCGGATGGCGTGTAGCGAGTAATAGCCTACTTGTGCTGCAACCCTTGCCGTATTACCAGAATAAGAGTAATAAACAAGAACATGCATGGTCACGGACAACTTGTGCACAAGCTGTAGGGTTCCTGTGGACGGTGCACCGGGCACCGGGCCAATCCGATCCTAGGTGGAACGTCAGTTTATTCGTGCTATGGCCTAGCACGGTGAGTTCGGGACTTGTAGCGGAGCTAGCTACTCGCGAATGTAAGAATTATCGTCTACCTTAACTATAACTCGTCTTGTATGGCTAAGCCAAGTAGCCTTCATATAGATTAAGTTGGCTCGGTTGCGGTAATCCGCGTGCAAGTTATTGCATTGAATAAGTAATCTGAAATATATGTATAATATGAGTATAACACACTTGAACAATCTGAGTATAACATTCACATGAGTATTCAAGTAACATCATGTACCTTAGTCAGAACACGCCTGTAACATTCAGGCTTGCTTATGCGATTCTTGATTTCAATATATATATTTGTGCTTGATTTAACTTGATTTTATGGATTATTCAGGGAATAACGAATGGTAAGTTGGTAAGTTTTGTCGTATTTCTCTTATATTATAAGCCCCGTAATTTTTTAAGAATTTTTAATTTGGAGTTTTTATAATTTTTCTGTAATTTTCTAGGATTTTTCTGTAATTAAAACCTAGGTATTTTGAATTTAAATGATTTTTAATTACTGTTAATTTATATTAAAATATTATGAAAATATATTTTATGGTGTAAAATGGAAAACTAGACAGGGTAATTTTTCGGGAATTTATTGGACTCCGAAAATATTTTTAAAGCCCTAAAAACTAAGTTTAAATAAACCGAATTAAACCCTGAAATAAATCGGGTTTATTTGAAATAAACCAAACCAACCCAGACCTGGTTCACTGAACCAAACCCAGCCTTAACGGGTCGGGTCGGATCCGAATCGAACCCGACCCGGACCCGAAACCCTAAACCTAATTCGGGTCAGAATCATTGTTCCGACCCGACGGCGCGCCTATTTATTGGCCTCGAGATCCGCGTAGCCGCCGCCGCCTTCTCTCTCTCCAGCTCCGCCGCCGCAGCCAGTAGCTCGTCGGAACCCTACCCCATCTCCGCCTAGTCCTCCATCGTCGATCTCCAACCCTAGCCCATCTCCGCCGTGCATCCCCCCCCGCTCGACCCAGACCCCTAGCCGCCCGTCGTCCTAGTCCATCTCCGCCGCCCTCCCTAGCCGGCGCACCTCGTCCCCAGTCACCCTCACTCCGCCTTCGCTCCCCTCTTCCTCTCCGCTCCACCCTTGCCTGTCACCCCCGCCTCCACAAATCGCCTCCACCACCATCGACCACCCCAACTCCACGACCTCCGCCGCTGCAACCAAGCACCCCGCTCGCCTCGCCATTCCTCCCCGCTCTGCACTCAACGACCGCCATCCCCCTACCTCATCCTCCCCAAAGCCCCGATCTCCACCGCTCTGCCCAGCCCCGTGCCCTAGCCCGCACAGCCCGAGCCGACTACCCCAGCAGCCCCGACGAGCCGCTCTGCCTTCGCACGCGTCCACTCCCGCCGGCGAGTCCCCTGCTGTCTCCGGACACAGACTCGAGCAGTACAGGACACGGACACAGCAGAACCCTAAACCTAGCCAGGACACGGCTCGGACACGACTCAGCTCGTGTCGAGACGACGCAGACACGAGTAATTCAGATTTTACGGAGCCCTGTTCAGGTAATCCGTTCTCTCTCTCTCGTTATTTCCGTTTTCCGTTTCGTCAGTTGTGTCGCGTAGACTGTATAACCCTCTCGATGCCCGTGCAATCCGTTCGGTGCGTCGCGTCCTGTGGTGAACGCAAACTGCGATCCAAAAACAGGAAAATCAACACCCCGTTTAAACCCCGGAACTGAGTGCGCCCCGCCAAACGGGACGACTTGGTCGCACGCGGTCTTTACCGAAATGTGCGCCAGCCGTTGATACGGACGTGTGAGATTTTACAGAAGTTGATTTGGATGTGCGTGCACACCGAAATCAACGCGTATCCGTCGACAACGTCCCGTATTCGCTCATTCTGGAACACGTCGTAACTTTGTGTACACACGTTGGATTGAAACAAACTTGCGCCATCGGACTCGTAGCAATACGCTGGTCCTGTGACCCAAGTTTGGTTCAATTCTGAGAACGTTGACGAAATCGCGTATCGTGGGCCCCACAAGCTCCACTTGACGGGCAATTTTGTGATCGGCTCATCGAAATCTAATTCTGGAAATTCCGTTGGGTTCGTATCATCGTTCATGACTTGTTGACACTAAGTTTGACGAATTTGGAGACCTTTGACCCTGACACATTTTCGGTGCAAAGCGGCCCACATGTGGACCCCGCTTTGACCAGAAACTGTGATTTTTGCCCCTGTGTCCAAATTGGACTTAAGGACAGGCATTTCTAGCTATTTGATATTTTTTGAGACTGTTGTGATGTTTATTACAGCTTTTGGAGGAGTACCTGCAGGATCCACTGATACAGGGACAGCTGTTGGTATTCAAACCCCAGGGCAAGTGTACCTTGCCACACTTGCAGTTCTTGTTATTTATTCCTTTGACTATATATATATATTTGTGCATGCTTGACCTAGGACCGTGTGACTTACTTAGCGTCCGATTAATAGTCGGGTGCCAACACCGTACGCGAAGTTGTGTAACGTCACTTAGAGATGGATATCGTGACCCTTTATATTCTCGTACTTGTCTTATCAAGTACATCATAACCCAGGACACTTGACACTATTCATGAGACAGAATCTTTCTGAGATATTCATGGTGATTCTGTATAGGATACATGTCATATGACTTAGACATTATATTCTTAGATCTCATTATGACTTACTGCATTAGTTATGATCCTGCGTGGCATGGACATGAGACATTGTGTACATGAGACGCATGATTACATTGGGTGGGAAGAGTCACACAGGCTACAGGTTGACTATATTATGCCGTCGTCTCAGTCTCTCTCTGAGCTAGACAACCACATGATATCACTGCTACCCGGCTCTCCGACACAGAGCTTGTAGTGGTCTCAGCCTGAGTTCTAGTGCTGCTCTTATCTTGCATTTCACTTAGCTGGTTATATAGTTTACACTATTGAGACACACATGCTACAGGTTGATTATATTATGCCGGCGTCTCAGCCTCTCGCTGAGCTAGACACCCACATGATCTCACTGCTACCGGCTCCCCGACACAGAGCTTGTAGTGGTTCAGCCTGAGTTTTAGTGATGCTCTCAGATTGCATTTCACCTAGATGGTTATATAGTTTACCCCATTTTATTTCATTTACTATTACACTGCATTTTGGCTTGTATCTTCTGTACCTTGTTATGTCCCCTGAGGACCTGGATACCGGACTATGTCCCCAGGACTAGCAGACGAGATCGACCCGAGTTACACGGGATAGGAGCATTAGCAGGAGCAGAAGCAGGAGCAGGCACTAGGGAGCAGTACCAGATCCAGTAGACGAGTGATCACCGAGGGTATCTTCTGAGTATATACTGTTTCCATACTCAGTATTGTTGTTGATATCTTTATTCTTGTATCTTGACAGATGTATCAGACTCACTATCGAGTTATTTCCCCGAGTTTATATTATATTGAGATTGATCTTGCTTTATGATTCTGATATTTTTGTATTCATTTCTGTGGATGAGATTAGTATATTTAGACCCTTATTATTGTACTACAGCTTAAGTATGCCCCGATGGATCCATTAAATTGGGTTTGTCCATCGGTGTGTGCTGCTGGCCATTGCCACGTGTCTAGTCCCTATATCGTACGGAGTATTGTCACACGAGTTAGGCTTTACATCATTGCCATGAAACTGATCCTAAGGCAAGACTAGAAAGACAACTTAATAGATGGTGCACCTAACTAATATAATATGTTTGGATTTATCGAGCGGGCGAGAAGCCTCCCCACCAGTGCATTCATATACTGATAAGCCACCAGATTGCTTGCAGGGTGCGAAAAAACCGTGTTTGATACGGAGTATCCCCTCGTGTACGCTAAGGCGTACAGTTCACTCTGGAGCCTTGGGGTATTACGTCCAGAGCTGAAGCACATATACAAGACATAATGTTGGAATATCTCCTATGTATAATTCCAAGTTGTAAGCCGTTTGACACGCTTTTATTGTTTCAGGATAGAGAGCTTAAGCGACTTGTAATCTCGGCCTAGCACCGCTTGTAATAATTCTTGATAATCAATAAAGAGCTTGTTATTATTTCATACTTGTGTTCATTCAATATTTTCTCTATAATGACTTTGTGAACTAGTTATCGAATGATCGTTTACTCGTGTCATTCAAATTATCGCTACAATGGAAACTATCTGTGTGACTCTGTGGCTTAGCTATTTTTTTGCCTGTTCGGATCATGGCTTTGCGCAGGCGCATCTTGTGCTTGTGCAATATCACATCATGATGGGAACGATCGTCCTGCGGGAGCGCTGGAGCGATGATTCGCGCCTAGCGGGGACATCCAATCTTACGAGAGATCAGGGCATGACATATTGGCATCAGAGCATGGCTTTACGTCCTTGGACTTCTTATCGATTCTCTCATTTTTGGAAAGCTCGTTTGTGGGTTATGTTACAGACGCTCTCTCTCGTTGTTCCGTCGGGATATTCTATACAATAAGTTTATAATTTTAAAAGTGCACATGAATGATATGATTACTTCAACGTGATAGTTATGCGAAGGCCTTTGTTCCGAACTGTGTCGAATTTCTTTGGAATAGACTCGTGCTTGAAATTTACAAGTTATGTGCAAACCAGAATGACCTAACCCTAATGCTAGCGGGTTTGTGTACGAGATTAGAATATCATTGGGACAGGATATCTATGTGCACAGCCTTTCGGCTAAGTTGTGTTGAGTATTGCGGGTCAAGACCCTTGGTGCTAGTGAGTTTGCGGGCAAAATTGTGATATCGTTCGGATAAGATAAGTCAGACTTAGAATGATTATCGATAGAAACGTTATCGGACTATCGTAAAGGCGAATCTAGGGAGTCGTGTATGAGTTTCAAGATATAGTTCAAACGATTATTTGTACCAATAAGTTATGACTGTGTCGGCGGTAGAAAGTTGTACCATAAGCCACAAGTATAATCTATAACTCACAACATATATACATATCCATAATATAATCAATCAAAGATACTAAATTAAATAAAATTATAAGAAGATAATTAAATAATAGTCTCAAAATTATAGGTCCAAAATAGTCTCCCAAATAATACTAAAGATCTAAATAATAATATCCAAAATATAACTAAAAATCTCGGAGGATAATCCGGTCCCAAACAACTAACTAAAACAACCGCTTTACTAAACTACTCAATCGCAGTCGGGGTCTGAGCTGCTAATTCTCCATGATCCTCCTGAAGGGCATGATCAGGCTCAACTATGTCGCCGACATACGGTCTATAATGTGTGGAGATCTCATCCTCATCGTAGTCACCTAAAATATTGTTATCCAGTCATGATTGGAATGAGTACATCACTGTGAAATATAATTTGTATGGATGATTATCGATAGAGGTATATACGAGACTAAGATTATCGAGGCGACGCATAAGGATCGCACGGGAGTCCTAAAGAATGAATTGGTGGATATGCTAGCAAGTGATGCGAACGCGATTGGAGATTTATTTGGATGACTCGATTCCTGAGTGGTGTATGCGATAGCTCAGAAACGAATAAGAGATTTGATAATTCATAGAGTATATGTCACGCCCCAGTATCGGAATACGGAGACGAACATGGCCAACTCCCTCGTACAAGGTATAGAACGTCGTACATCGGTCACGGCTGTAACTAGACAAGGGGGTGCATACTACAAGCAAGCCTCTTAGGGTCACACATCACATCTATTGTCTCAATCAGTCAAGCAAGAACAGTAAACATAGAACATATATGACAAGAAATTAAGGCATTCTAAACATCCTGCCACGATATTCTGGAAACTAGCTGTGCAAAATAAGAAAGCTGGCAGAGTATTAAAAGTACATAACCATGATCAGCTGCAGTCTGATTAATTACAATCATGTAGAAAAACTAAATATTCAGATTCACGGCTAACAAGTGTCGGTGGCTCAATGCCGAAAACAAGTAAAGTGTGCAATAACGAATAAGTAAGAAGAAATCCACTCGTTCCCTTCAATGACCATCCTCCTGGTGCATGCCATTGTTCAGGGGGAGTACGCTTGATCCTCGGGTACTAGCTCTAAACCTCGCCATGCAAAACCAGTGGGGTTAGACCCCAAATAGCATGTACCACAAGGGAAGCACGAATGAAGAAATAAAACCAGGTTTATGAAATAGATACATATATATATATATATATATATATATATATATATATATATATATATATATATATATATATATATATATATATATATATTTATGTCTCATAGTTTCGGTTCATAGCCTATCGTGACACAATAATCTAACCCTACAACCAAACAAGGACAAGGGTTATATAATCGGCCAATCATTTATACGGCTTACTAGATGGAGTCCGGGTTATCCCAGAGATATTATACATATAGGAATCCTCAGATCGAACCAGGTACTAGTAGGGTTAGCCGAGCCATAAATTGCCGCATAGCACATAGTATTGTGCACCGGTCCCTCGTAAGGCCACTGTGCTAAGTGTCACGACCCGCACCCGATGTAGCCTATGCTGCAGCATCGGCGGTAGAACGATATCTTGGTCAACTATACTATCTAATTATCTCATAATAATGCATAAACCTCCAATAATATCTCAACTCCAAGAAGAGTGTAATAAACTTAGTTCAACACAATACTCAATCATAATTCTATAGCACGATAAGATATCAAGGAAGTCTAACATAACTATATAGTCAAAAATATATATAACAACAATAATAGAAACAATATCTAAATCTCAAACTATATGTAGAAAACAAATCTGGTACCAAAATACTAAAGAAAACTAACTATGAAAGACTAGTGATCCGGATAAACCTCCCGACAATTACTCCAGAACTAGTGGGTCCAGGTCTGCATCATCTATAGGTCGAATTCCATAGTATGTCGGACACCAATCTCCCGGATCCTCTGAAAAATATTTTCCAATCAGGAATAGAGCGAAGTACATCTCTAACAGCAGTTCTAATCAATGATATAAACTATGTAACAGTAAATAGATGTGAATATACAATATGCCATTTATATATACAAGATATATGCAATAAAGGAAATACTGGAAATATATACAAGAATGAACAATATGGCAATGAACAAGAATACTAATGACTAAGTGATTGAGTACCAGCTTTAACATGTGATCGGTTTGGGAACTTGCACAAGAGTAAATGGCCTGGTTAATCATGCATGTGGTATATGATCAATACTCATAAGGAACAAGACTTGCACAAGGAGGGTATGATCACATATCTATACTACATACTCCCTGCTCCCGACTGGTATAGTGGATCCAACCATGGTACGTCATGACATGGGTTTCCACAAGAAGGGCGCTACTCTTCTCATGAACCAATGTTTGTACATGTACAAGAAGAATAATGAAACAAGGCTTGCACAAGATACACCATACATACCAAGAAATAATATCTCATGACGATATCCGGATATACCAATCCGTGTAACTATCGTGTCAAGAAATCAAGGATATCTACACTAGATACAAGGAACATAGATGATATCATAAATGAGAAACTATCAGAGAATGTACTCGTTTGTGGTCTAGAGCAATGAATGTCAAACTGTGTCCGAACTGGTGTCATACAGACCTATATATGGAATATTGCATTAATACAAGGTATTGGAATAAAATTAAGTTAAACTAGTTTAATTCTAGGTCATAAAGTCATTTCTAAGTCAAAAAGTTAAACTAGGTCAAATATATGCCAAACTAGTCAAACTTGGTCAAACTAGCTATTTCTAGGTTGTATGAGTCTATCTCTAGGATATTAGGTCCACGCACTATGTATCTAGGCCATACTAGCTATTCTCATATACTATGAAACCAATAGGATACCGTATCCTAAGATATGCAAGTTTAAAGATATATATATATATATATATATATATATATATATATATATATATATATATATATATATATATATATATATATATATATATATATATATATATATATAGTAGCTTAGCTAACTAATGCAAATCGGATACCTTGGCTTTGAACCATTGCATATCTCACTATCTACACACCCATCTCGATACTCAAACTCAATACCTTGAGTATCGACCCATTACCTTGACATTTCCTTGGTATCCCAAGGTAATTCAATCCTTAGTGCATATAGCTAATATATAACTAATACCCATAAATTAGATGCTAACACTATGAAGATATATTAACTACTAACATACAAAACATATATACATACATATATATAACTAACTAGAGATACAAGAGATATACATATTGATCTAACTACTAAATATATACATATACACATACCTATCACAATTAGAGATACAAGAGACATATACATATCACTAATAGTTATCACTAGTATATACAACTATATACATATATAAACATGTAACTACTAACAAGTACTCACTACTAAGCAACTAACTAATACTAACTAGCTAGGAATTTATCTACTGACTTATCATATATAATACTAATACATAGATACTATCTTAACATCATAATTTATCAATACAATACTACATAACTAACCTCTACACTCAATGAGCTAAACAATTTACTTGTTACTGAACCCATGATCTCATACCCTTGCTTCTGCTGCACGCCGTAGTGCTCGCTGCGCGCCTGCACGAGGCTGCTGTGCGCCGCTGCACGAGCGCTGCTGTTGCTGCGACGCTGCTGCGTGCACCGCTGCAGCGCGCGGCTGCTGCGGCGCTGCTGCTCGCTGCTCCCCCTTCGCTGCACACACACACTCACTCACTCACTCAAACACTCACCACACTAAGACACACACACACACATCTACACACATAACCATATACATATAGATATACCACTCACTTATATATATATATATATATATAAACTTATGCAATAGATATCTCATATATACACATAACTACATAGACACATAGCCATATGTATATATACATACACACACACACACACACATATATATATATATATATATATATATATATATATATATATATATATATATATATATATATACACACACACACACATATATACCTACATACGTAAACATACACACATACCTATATATCACACTCTATGTATATATATATATATATATATATATATATATATATATATATATATATATATATATATATATATATATATATATATATATATATATATATATATATATCTTAATGAATGAATCAACCAATTTATTCCTTTCGATATGGTATCAGAGCCAAAACTCTGAATCATTTCTCTACAAAAAAAAAGCATCCCTCTTTCTGAGTGGAAGCACCCCCCCCACCCTGCCTCCCTCTGTTCGAGTGGAAGCCCCCTTGCCTCCCTTTGTCCGAATGGAAGGCACCCCCCGTTGGGATATTAAGAGGGTAGATAATTATTTGTTTGCATGAAATCCTGACTCTCGACGAGGGTATCAGGAGTTAACAGAGAGCAGACATGAATTTGCGTGAATCTCTGTTCATAATATAGTATCCACATCAGGATCTAACAAAAAGTAACCTGGGTTGCTTCTCTGTCCTGGCTTGTGTGATCCACATTTACTATCTACATTCCTTGCGCAAGCCGGTTCTGGCTACGTTAATCGCGCATTGGCAGAGTTGATGTAATTATCGGGTCGGGATGACCAAACGACAGTCGAATCAAGAACATTAAAGGATGACGAATACTGAGGCGAATAGCAGTACCAAAAATACAGTAGTGGTGACATTGGGTACTGGCACGATGGTTTTATTGGTTCGACTTGTTGATAGACGGTTGGATGGACCAGATGGTTTACTCGACACGGCGCAATAAGGTCGAGAAGACGCTTCGAGAAATATGGTTGTCAAAACATCTGACTAACAGCCACCCAACAATGAGTGATCATACATATGAGCAGTGAGAGACAGATGATAGTCGACTATTCATACAGTTGATGAATTCGATGGAACCATCTGTGGAGGACATGGTTCAGAGCACGGACTTGGTGAAGGAGTTGTGGGAGGTCCTTGTAACAACGTTTGATGGCAAACATAATTTGTCTCGCATCTATGACTCGGTCGTTGGTGTCTACCGAGCTGATCAAGGAGAAAAGTCACATAAGGACCATTTTTCAAGGCACTAACTAATTAGGTAGATCGCGTGCTACCCTGGATGACAAATATCAATGAGACAAGAACATAATGCCAGCAACTCTATGTGTCACGCCCCAGTTCCAAAATACCGAGGGACTGGACGCGTGATAATGGCCAGCAGCATGCACCGATGGACAAACCTAATTTAATGGATCCATCGGGCATACTTAAGCTGTATTACATCAGTCAGAGTTTTACTATTCTCATCTACAGATATAAGATAGCAACATCAGCAAAGAAATAATAAACAACAACAGTCAAAGTAAATAAAATCGGAGAACAATCCGATATTAAGTCTGTTTACACAAGTTCTCAAAGACAGGAAATAAAGAGTTCAATTAACAGGAAATAAAGTCTATTTGCCATAAGACTGAGCATGGCGAAGCAATTGTTCATGAGAAGTCCTCAGCGATCACCTCATCTTCAGGTTCAGGTACTGCTCCGAGTAGTGCCCCTGTTCCGTACACCTCTGGGTAGATCTCGTCTGCTAAATCTGGGGACATAATCCATTCCAGGTCCTCAGGGGACATAGCAAGGTACAGAAAACACAAGCCAAATATAATGCAGTGCAGAAATAAATGAACAATAGGGTAAGTAATTAAACCAGCTAAGTGATCATGCAAGATGAGAGTTATTAATCATACTTCAGGCTGAGACTACTACAGGATCAGTGACAAGAAACCATAGCAGTATTTTTCTCGAAGGGCCAGTACAGGTGCCAAAGCTCTGTGTCAGAGACTAGGACACATCCAGATAATAATATATCATATATATAATCAGCCTTGATATGGTAATACTCTCCCCACCCAATGTAATCTCACGTCATAGTTCTCAATGTTCATGTTATGCAAGATTAAAACTAATGCAGTCAGTCATGTTCTAAGAAAATAAAGCTTAAGTCATGAATTCTATAACCTATACAAAACCCCCTTGAATAATCAGGAAGATTCTGTATCATGCTTTGTGTCAGGTGTCCTGGGTATAAAGTACTTGATAGGACAAGTACAACAGTCACAGAAATTAAAGCAAGAGAATCAAAATGAATCAATAACTGCATTTTATGGCAAGGTACACTTGCCTGGGTTTCCTGTTTCAGTTGTAGCTCGAGCTTCAGCTGGATTTCCAAGAAGTACTCCGGTTGCTGAAACAAATATCACCATCAGGTCCAGAAAATATTAATCAGCTAGGAACGCCTGTCCTTGAGTCCAATTTGGAGACAAGGGCAAAAACGTCATTTTCGGGTCAAGGCGGGGTCCAGATGTGGGCCGCTTTGCACCGAAAAATGCGTCAGGGTCAAAGGTCTCAAAAATAGTCCAACTTAGTGTCAACAGGTCAGGAACGATGATACAAACCCAACGGAACTTCCAGAATTGGATTCCGATGAGCCGTTCTCAAAATCGCCCGTCGGGTAGAACCTGTGGGCCCCACGACACACGATTTTGTCAACGTTCTCAGAATCGAACCAAACTTGGCTCATAGGACCAGCGTATTGCTACAAGTCCGATGGCGCAAGTTTCGTCTCGATCCGACGTGTATACACTAAGTTACAGCGAGAATCAGAATGGTCGGATACGGGGCGATGTTCGTGGATACGTACTGATTTCGGTGTGCACGCACATCCGAATCAGCTTCTGCGAAATCCCGCACGTCCGTATCAACGACGCGCACGTATCGGTAAAGACCGCACGCGACCAAGTCGTCCCGTTTGGCGGGGCGTACTCGATTTCGGGGTGAAACGGGGCGTTGGTTTTCCTGTTTTTGGATCGCGGTGTGCGATCACCACAGGACGCGATGCCCCGAGCAGTTTGTCCGGGCACCGAGAGGGTCATACAGGCTACGCGATACAATTTACGGAATCGAAATCCGAGCTACGAGCAAAAAGTTACAAGTACCTGAAGTGTTCCGAAAAACCAAGTTTAAATCGTGTCCGACACGCGATACACTGTGTCCGAGAACTAGGGTTTAGGGTTCCTGTATCCGGCCGAGTCTGTGTCAGACTGCGAGTACTGTGTCCGCCTAGGGTAGCTGTGTCCGGCCGCTGGGAGTGGGTGTTCGGTCAGCGGAGGTCGGCTCACTGGAGGCGGCTCAAGCGGGGGCTCTCGACGGAGGAGGGGAAGGAGCTGGAGGCGAGTCCGGCCGGAGGGAGGAGGTCCTGGAGGAGGTGGATGAGGTGGCTGGGAGCCGGAGGTGGCTGAGGAGAGGAGGAGCTGGGCGGAGGTGACCGGCGGAGGAGAGGGTTAGGGTTCGGCTGGGCGGCTTATATAGGAGAGATGGGGAGTGGGATCGGCGGCCGGCGAGGGGAAGCCGGAGCGGAGAGGTCGTCGGTTACGGGGAGAAAAAGAGGAAGAGATGGCCGACGGCGGCGGCGGGCGTTTCCGGCGGTGGGAGGGGAAGCGTCGGGCGGCTGCGGTTGGGGAGAGAAGAAGATGCGGGTCGGGTCGGGTGGACGGGTCGGGTCCTAGCAGATCCGGCCCGATCCGAAACCAAATAGGCGGGTCGGGTTAATGGGTCGGGTCTGGGTTGGACCCGGATCCGACCCGATAAGAAATTTGGTTTAAAAATAAACCCGGTTTGGTTCAACTTGGTTTGGTTTGGTTTATTTAATAAAACCCGGTTTATTGTGGTTTAATTAATTAAATTAGTATTTAGGGCTTTAAAAATCCATCCGGGGTCCAATAAATTCCCGAAAAATTACCCTATGTCTGGTTTTCTATTTTACACCATAAAATATTATTTTCATAATATTTTAATATTATTTAATAATAGTTAAAAATCCTTTAATAATTAAAATACCTTAATTTAATTAGAGAAAATCCTCAAAAAATTCCAGAAATTCCAGAAAAATGTAAAAATCCAAAAATTAAAATTCTTTGAAAATCAGGGGGATTACAATATACCCCCCTTAAGAGGATTGCGTCCTCGTAATCAAAGATTAACCGGTCAACAGAGATGACACGGTTGCAACCATTGTTCAAAGCAAAATAAAATCAAGGAGAATCAAGGTTTGAGAGTACACCTAGGAAAAATTATTTTTCTAAGTATTAAAAGTTATATAATTTCCCAAATGTGAGAAATTTAGGAAATTACAGTTTTAGAAAACCAGGTTATATTTAAAACATATTAGGTTAACAATTCGAGGTTATTATCAAGTTCAACACTAGATTAACACTAGGTTATTAATTATTAACAGGTTAAAGTTATCAGGTTAAAGTTATCAGGTCAAGTCTGGGGTCACGAACCAGCAGGCACGAACTACAGAAATGCTAGAAACAGAACAACTATAAAGACTTACTCGCATTAGCTACTCCACGGTTCTGCACGTCTCCCACAGTTATCGCGAAAACTTGGCCGCGTCCTTGAGGTGGTGCTCTCTGATGTTGCTGGACTTGCTGGTAGGGTGCTGCTTGATGTGCCAAGGGTGGCCTTGGTTGATGTCCGCCTGGTACTGGTAGAGCTTGTTGGTTTGCCCTTGGTGCTTCCCTACGATCAGGGCAGTCCTTCACTGCATGCTGTCTGGATCCGCAACTTAAGCACAGTCCGTGTTTACGTCTACACTCCTTCTCAACATGGCCTATCTTGCCGCAGTAATAACAAGTAGGAAGAGTCAGGGTTTTGGATGCAGATCCCTGTGGTGCTTGATGCAGATGAGGTTTCTTGGCAGCTTCTCCATTGTTTGCTCTGGCTGGTACTGATGTGGAAGGCCTCTTCAGACTGGTTTCTCTCCTGGTGACGCGCTCCATGCGTCGAGCTGCAGCAAGGACGTCCGAGTACGAAGTTGGTGTGACAGATCCAATCAGTTTCTGTAGTTCGATGTTGAGTCCGTCAAAAAACTTCTCGGCCTTCTCTACTTCTGTAGGGATCAAGGTAGGAGCGAAGCGACTCAGACGAATGAACTCGGTATTGTATTCTTCTACCGTCATAGCATCCTGAGTGAGGCGATTGAACTTGTCCCTCAGTTCTGATCGAGCGATAGCCGGTATGTACATCTCCTGGAAGAGTCTGGAGAACTCTTCCCAAGTAACTCGGTCTGGTCCGAGCCTAGTTTCCTCGGATAGCCACCAGTGATGAGCATTATTCGTCAATTGCATTCTGACGGCAGTCATCCAACGTTCTTGGGGAAGCTCAGCTGCTTCTAATTGATGCTGAATGTTGGTGAGCCATTCATGAACTTCTGTTGGTCCCTCCTTGCCAGAGAAAGTACGGGGCTTCAGTTGGCGGAAATCAGTGATAGAGCCCGCCGGTTGCCGTCTAGCTGGTAGGTTGGCCTGCTCCAGTGCATTTACTAAACTGTTCCTCAAGTAATCAGCCTCGCAACGCTGAGCCTCGTGTTGAACTTGTTGCTGAGCTTGCATCATTGTGTAGAACATCTGGAACATCTGCTGTCCGTCCATTGCTTGGCCTGGTGGAAAGGCAGGCATCTGTGGAGTAAACTGTGGAGGCGGCGGAATGTTATCACGCCGAAATCTAGAAGATTGCGGATCTGCTTGGCTGCTTCGGTGAGTAGAGGGATCTCCACTCAATAGCGTCACTTCATCTTCTCCGTAGGTGGCTTCAGCACCTATTGGTGTTCTTGCAGGAGTCTCGTCGTTTGCTCGTGAATCCATATCTCTGCACCCAAAATAAACAATAAGAGGCGTACAGGAATCAAGGCAAGATGCAAGTCAAAATTAGTTCGAATACGATACAGATATCAAAAACGATTCAAGCAAGTGGATGAGATCCTAAAAACTTATCCTATTCTTATTGCAGGCCTGTTCGGTCCCTAAGTTGAAACCGAACAATTTAGTCGTTGACCTGCATGGGCCACCACAAAAACCATGTCACGCCCCAGTTCCAAAATACCGAGGGACTGGACGCGTGATAATGGCCAGCAGCATGCACCGATGGACAAACCTAATTTAATGGATCCATCGGGCATACTTAAGCTGTATTACATCAGTCAGGGTTTTACTATTCTCATCTACAGATATAAGATAGCAACATCAGCAAAGAAATAATAAACAACAACAGTCAAAGTAAATAAAATCGGAGAACAATCCGATATTAAGTCTGTTTACACAAGTTCTCAAAGACAGGAAATAAAGAGTTCAATTAACAGGAAATAAAGTCTATTTGCCATAAGACTGAGCATGGCGAAGCAATTGTTCATGAGAAGTCCTCAGCGATCACCTCATCTTCTGGTTCAGGTACTGCTCCGAGTAGTGCCCCTGTTCCGTACACCTCTGGGTAGATCTCGTCTGCTAAATCTGGGGACATAATCCATTCCAGGTCCTCAGGGGACATAGCAAGGTACAGAAAACACAAGCCAAATATAATGCAGTGCAGAAATAAATGAACAATAGGGTAAGTAATTAAACCAGCTAAGTGATCATGCAAGATGAGAGTTATTAATCATACTTCAGGCTGAGACTACTACAGGATCAGTGACAAGAAACCATAGCAGTATTTTTCTCGAAGGGCCAGTACAGGTGCCAAAGCTCTGTGTCAGAGACTAGGATACATCCAGATAATAATATATCATATATATAATCAGCCTTGATATGGTAATACTCTCCCCACCCAATGTAATCTCACGTCACAGTTCTCAATGTTCATGTTACGCAAGATTAAAACTAATGCAGTCAGTCATGTTCTAAGAAAATAAAGCTTAAGTCATGAATTCTATAACCTATACAAAACCCCCTTGAATAATCAGGAAGATTCTGTATCATACTTTGTGTCAGGTGTCCTGGGTATAAAGTACTTGATAGGGCAAGTACAACAGTCACAGAAATTAAAGCAAAAGAATCAAAATGAATCAATAACTGTATTTTATGGTAAGGTACACTTGCCTGGGTTTCCTATTTCAGTTGTAGCTCGAGCTTCAGCTGAATTTCCAAGCAGTACTCCGGTTGCTGAAACAAACATCACCATCAGGTCCAGAAAATATTAATCAGCTAGGAACGCCTGTCCTTGAGTCCAATTTGGAGACAAGGGCAAAAACGTCATTTTCGGGTCAAGGCGGGGTCCAGATGTGGGCCGCTTTGCACCAAAAAATGCGTCAGGGTCAAAGGTCTCAAAATCAGTCCAACTTAGTGTCAACAGGTCAGGAACGATGATACGAACCCAACGGAACTTCCAGAATTGGATTTCGATGAGCCGTTCTCAAAATCGCCCGTCGGGTGGAACCTGTGGGGCCCACGACACACGATTTTGTCAACGTTCTCAGAATCGAACCAAACTTGGCTCACAGGACCAGCGTATTGCTACAAGTCCGATGGCGCAAGTTTCATCTCTATCCGACGTGTATACACTAAGTTACAGCGAGAATCAGAATGGTCGGATACGAGGCGATATCCGCGGATACGCACTAATTCCGGTGTGCACGCACATCCGAATCAGCTTCTGCGAAATTCTGCATGTCCGTATCAACGACGTACACGTATCGGTAAAGACCGCACGCGACCAAGTCGTCCCGTTTGGCGGGGCGTACTCGATTCCGGGGTGAAACGGGGCGTTGGTTTTCCTGTTTTTGGATCGCGGTGTGCGATCACCACAGGACGCGATGCCCCGAGCAGTTTGTCCGGGCACCGAGAGGGTCATACAGGCTACGCGATACAATTTACAGAATCAAAATCCGAGCTACGAGCAAAAAGTTACAAGTACCTGAAGTGTTCCGAAAAACCAAGTTTAAATCGTGTCTGACACGCGATACACTGTGTCCGAGAACTAGGGTTTAGGGTTCCTGTATCCGGCCGAGTCTGTGTCAGACTGCGAGTACTGTGTCCGCCTAGGGTAGCTGTGTCCGGCCGCTGGGAGTGGGTATTCGGTCAGCGGAGGTCGGCTCACTGGAGGCGGCTCAAGCGGGGGCTCTCGGCGGAGGAGGGGAAGGAGCTGGAGGCGAGTCCGACCGGAGGGAGGAGGTCCTGGAGGAGGTAGGTGAGGTGTCTGGGAGCCGGAGGTGGCTGAGGAGAGGAGGAGCTGGGCGGAGGTGACCGGCGGAGGAGAGGGTTAGGGTTCGGCTGGGCGGCTTATATAGGAGAGATGGGGAGAGGGATCGGTGGTCGGCGAGGGAAAGCCGGAGCGGAGAGGTCGCCGGTTACGGGGAGAAGAAGAGGAAGAGATGGCCGGCGGCGGCGGCGGGCGTTTCCGGCGGCGGAAGGGGAAGCGTCGGGCAGCTGCGGTTGGGGAGAGAAGAAGATGCGGGTCGGGTCGGGTGGACGGGTCGGGTCCTAGCGGATCCGGCCCGATCCGAAACCAAATAGGCGGGTCGGGTTAATGGGTCGGGTCTGGGTTGGACCCGGATCCGACCCGATAAGAAATTTGGTTTAAAAATAAACCCGGTTTGGTTCAACTTGGTTTGGTTTGGTTTATTTAATAAAAATCCGGTTTATTTTGGTTTAATTAATTAAATTAGTATTTAGGGCTTTAAAAATCCATCCGGGGTCCAATAAATTCCCGAAAAATTACCCTATGTCTGGTTTTCTATTTTACACCATAAAATATTATTTTCATAATATTTTAATATTATTTAATAACAGTTAAAAATCTTTTAATAATTAAAATACCTTAATTTAATTAGAGAAAATCCTCAGAAAATTCCAGAAATTCTAGAAAAATGTAAAAATCCAAAAATTAAAATTCTTTAAAAATCAGGAAGATTACACTATGTCATGGTGTATCTTGCCTCCATTCGTCCTGATGCAGACTCTGCACGGTCTCAGATCAATGTTGGGGCTGAGGTTTCGTCTTTCATGGAAGTCCACCTCCGTGTCCTACGGGCAGCGAAAGTCATTGAGACTTCTTCGGGTGATACTTCTGCTAATCGGTCTCGCCTGGGTGCTGCTCATGGTGGATTCTGTGGAGGTCGTAGTGGTCGACGTGGTAGCCAAAATACTGGTCGTGATGGTGGATGAGGCAATATCGGTCGTCTTGGCGGACGAATGCGCACATACTTCAATTATGGTCAACAAGACCATTTCCAGTGGCAGAGTCCTAGAGCTCCTGCCGCCAATGTTGCATCAGATATTCCTGAAAATGATAGATATTCGTACAGATGACAGCATAGGCCTATGCCAAATTTGCTGACTTTCAAGCTCAACGTCGTGGTGAAGCCTCAATATCTGGATCCACAGCCGGGTACTTAGCAGTGTGTGTGATCAAGTTAAAGTAGTGGGTGATCGACTCGGGTGCATCTGATCACATGACAGGTGATGCAGGTAGGCTGTGTGATTATATATCTGTCGGTCGTGTATCAGATTGTCATGACCCACACCCGATGTAGGGGCACGAATACGTGGGTACGTCTAGCCTACGCTGCAACATCGATAGTTGAAACTACCACTTTCCACTATAGATGTATTTTGATAATTTTTTATGTTGTTAATTTCTTTATATATTATTTTATATTAGTGATTGTCTAGAATTATATTAGTGATAGTTAGTGGCTAGCCAATTAGAATTTTGCAAGTGTTAGTTAGTGCTAATTATTGTTAGTCATGACTTTAGCAATTATAATTAATTAAGATTAGTGTCATGAAAGGAATATTTTTTTAGTTGTAGAGATTCCTTCCTTTAGTTAAATTAGATTCTATTCATGACAAATTGAGAGGGGCTTTTGAGTCATATCAAACTATTCCTAAACCTAACCCTAACCCTAAGAGGGCGCTTATATAAGCTTTTATTATTCATTATAGCCTCCATTATTTTTCTCATTAGTTCATCCCCATATTGAGAAGAAAATCCTAATCCACCCATTCCCAAGTCTCATCCCTCTCATTTTTATTTTTCAAGGAGGCTAAGGAGCTTGTCATTGCTAGAAGAAGCTTGAAGAGGAGTCCAAGTATTGAATATCGTGTCCGTTTCATCTTTCTTGTGTCTAAATTCGAAGTTCTTAAAGGAGGTCACTCAAAATCTACGTAATTATCTATTTTCCACTATATTTATGGTTAAGAACACTCATTGGACCTATAGGAACCCTCACATAGGTGAAATTGACTCTATATGTCTAGATCTAGGTGTTAGAAGATTTCATTTTGCTAAATCTAGGTTTTCCTCTTGTTGAACATTGAGTTTTATGTCCATTTAGAGAAAACTCTGAATTTGGCACCCTAAGTGTTTGATTTAATGCCTAGTGTGTCATTCTCTATTATTGCATTATATATATATATATATATATATATATATATATATATATATATAAGCCTAGGTGTTTGTTGTGCACAAGTGTTCAGGTGTACGTATCTATGTTTGTGAGTGTGTGGCTTGGTGTGGTGATGTCTATGCAGGAGGTGGCCCACGTGAGGGTGATATGGAAGAGTATCAGTTAGGAATGCATGTTGTGTAGATATTTATGTGTTAGCTATGTCAGTTGTGTTTCAGTTAGAGTTGAGGGATTGTATCAGTTTTGCCAAGGGGTTGTTGGTAGTGTACATGAGTGCACTGCATTAGTGTGGTGTATCTGTAAGTTGCAGAGACAGAAAGGAGATTCAAGTGTTCTCAGTTGTAGAGCATTGGAAATTGATACCTAATGGTATCAGTGGCTTCAGTGCAGCTACACAGAAAGCAGGGTATGTGCCTTGCACTCAGACTAGGAGCTAAGCATGTGCACAGTCGGGTTGATGCCTGTGTGTGCTGTGAGTTAGTGTTGGGTTGGATTGGGTTAGTAGGAGGGTGGGTGAGAGTAGGTAGCAGACATTAGCAACTGTGAGCGAGGGTGAGGTAAGTATCGTGTCCACATGAGTAGGATTAATGAGTGATCAGTGTAAGGTTAAGTGGGTGTTTTGAAGTGTAAGCAATGTGTCTTTAGTAAGGGGTGTGAGAAGTCAATTGTGTATCAGGAAATGCATGTATACCCAAGTACTCGAAGTTGGTATCACAACAATTTGGGGTGCATTGCCTGCAGCTTGATGTATTGAACTGCACAGTGCAGTAGATTAAGGCTCGGGTACCCTTGCAGAGCAAGAAAGAAGGAGGGGGAGACTATGAAGAGTTGAGGGAAACCCAGCAATATTATTGTATGCAGTGACTGCAGTAATTGGTCTTGGTGTTGCAGTTCAGGTATGGATCAAGGTTAGGGGTTTGTAGGTCTGTAGGCCTATAGGTCCCTTGGCTAAGGTCCTTAAGGCTTGGGTTAGATTGTTGGAGGGGGAAATTGGATGGACACTGATACACTTGTATTAGTGAGGTGTAGCTTGAGCATGTTAGTATATGTAACATGATGGTAGGGGTGTCCAGATATTCATGTTAGTGCAAGTGTGTAAGGGTATGGGTAGTGTCAGGCATGTGTGTACTGAAAGTGTGTCCACAGAGTATTAGTGTGAGGTATTTGAGAGTATCTTGGTTAGTTTAGGTTATGTGTGGTTGATTAGGATATGGTTGGGGACCTACTTAGTAAATGCCAAGGTAGTGTGTAAAATTGGAAGTATCTCAGTGTTAGGTTGTAAATGTCACAACCCGCACCCGGAAAATCGGGCATGAGTCGTGGGTACGTCCAGCCTACGCCGCAGCATCGGTGGTAGAACGCTGTCTAGGTCAACTATCTAGATAACAATCTCACGCAATCAATATATAAATCTGTCAAGATCTCAACTCCAAACGGAGGAGCAATATCATAATGATAATCAAGTACTCAATCACGAATCTAAGCACGATAAGATAACACAGAAAACTAACAGCTATAAAGTCTAACCAACAACAACTACTACAACAACCACAACATCAATAATAATAATACATCATCCAAAATAATATACAATACAAGGTCTCAATCCAAAACCGGAGACAAATTCGGTGCTAAAAGCTAATAAAAACAATAACAAGGTCCTAGTGATCCCGGCTACCAACCCGGAAATCACTCCTAAACTAGAGGGTCCCTGTCTGCACCATCGACAGGCTCAGGTCCATAAAACGTCGGACACCAATCCTCCGGATACTCTGGAAAAATATGTCCAGTCAGGACTGGAGCAAGTACATCTCTAACAGCAGTTCTATTTAAATGATAAAAACTATAAAACAGTTATAGCAAGTAGCAAGAAGAATGAAATAAAGTATGAACAAGGAAATATGCATGTATCACTGGTGCATAAAGGTAAAGATGCATGAATATCAGAAGCAAGATAGTAATGACTGCAAGATACAAGAAATCTAAACTAAGAGTAAGTCCGTGCACATGGACGTGTAGTAAGTCCAGCATGAAATACGTGTAGTGAGTCAAGTCCAGAAACATGTAAGTGAGACAAGTCAAGAAATACAAGAGAGTCCAGACTAGAAAGAATGAACTCGGTGTCTTTGAAATACTTATTTCGACATGTAAATGGGTAGGGGTAAGTACGGCTCACCGCGCACTGGGTGTGTGGCTGCTATCATTCCAGATTAGACCAGAGGGGGTGATTCCTGATGATTTCATATGGAAATGTTTACATGTCTACTCGAGTATTTCTCCGCCCAGCCTAGTACAAGTGAATCCAAGACCCGACACGTAAATCAAGATGAGTCCAGCCTGAAACATGAGTGATGCCTGTAGTGATGCATGTAGGTGATGCCAGTAGTGATTCCAGAATAGAGGCCAGAAACATAAAATGTACGTGTCGCAAGTAAATGAATCCAGAAATACCAGTTAGTGACCCGTGTTGTGCCAGAATAATCAGATGATACTATACTAGAAGCTGAATCATAATAATCATCAGATAATGAAAACTATCAGAGAATGTACTCGCCTGACGTCCTGAGGAACTGGCGATCCGAATTGGTATCGTAAGGACCTATTACGAAAAGCAAGATTAAACAGGTTTCTAATGAGTTAAACATATATAAAATAACTAAAAATAGGCTTCTAGGGTCGTTCTAGGTCAAACGGGTCAAACCGGAAAATCTGGATCAAAAAGTTAACTCTGGGTCCAAAAAGTCAACCCTGGGTCAAAACTAGGTCAAAAGTTGACTTTGGCAGTCAACCGAGTCAACTACGGTCAAGTCTAGGTCAAACTAGGGTGCCCCTAAAATTCTAGGTCAAAACTAGGTCATTAAGCTAATAAACCCTCAAACTCGCCTCCTTGAGATACTGGGATACCCTCGATAACCGATACCTCAACCTAGGCTACGCACCCCGCCTAAACCTGCTAAAACCTATGTTAGCACGCGTAAATATATACACATATACATAAAAACCTATCTCTAAACTCAAACCTAGGCAATTGCTTAAAAACCCCGCTCGAAACTCAATACCTTGGATATCTCAAGGTATTGAGATACCTTGGTATCTCAAGGTATTGAGATATCGCTCTAAAACCTCTCTAACTAGTTATCTAGTAGCTATTTGAGTATGTAGATATATATATTTAGCTATAATCTAGGCTAAAAATATATATCTATCATATCTATACATATCTACGTACCTATGCATATATATATATATACCTATTCACACATACACACATATACCCATACATACCTTACCTTACCTATACATACATATATATATATATATATATATATATATATATATATATATATATATATATATATATATATATATATATATATATATATATAACTATCTATCTAGCTATAGGTATATATATCTATGCATATAGATATAGATATCTAACTATATCTAACTATCTATCTATTTAACTATCTAACATCTATCTATCTATTTATCTAGCTATCTATGTATCTATCTACCAATCTATTTAGGTATCTAATATCCATCTATCTAGTTATCTATATATCCGTCTATCTATCTAGCTATTTATCTAAGTATTTAGTATCTATCTATCTATCAATCTAGATACCTATCTATTTATATCTAGGTATTTATCTATGTATCTAGATATCTATCTCTATCTATATATTTAACTATCAATCTATCTATCAATCCATCTATCTATCAATCTACCTATTAATCTATCTAACTAATCTATCTATTCATCTATCTATATCTATATCTATATATATATACCACTCTCTCTCTCTCCCTCGCTCTGCTGCTTACCCTGCTGCTGCTGCTGCATGCTGGAGCTGCTGCTGCTGCTACCTATTCTGCTGCTGCTGCTGCCTAAAAACTGCTGCTGCTGCACTGCTTTAAAAAGCTGTTGCTGCTGCTACTTGGCTGCTTGCTGCTGCTGCTTAGCTGCTTGCTGGCTGCAGCTGCTGCCTGCTGCAGCCTCGCTGCCCCTCGTTGCTGCACGCACAACCACACGCACACACACAGACACGCCCACACACACACACACACACACACACACACACACATATATATATATATATATATATATATATATATATATATATATATATATATATATATATATACACACACACACACACAAACATATCTACTAACACACACACATGTATAAGTACACACACACACAAAGACAAGCACACACACACTAATACATATATAGACACGTATATATATATATATATATATATATATATATATATATATATATATATATATATATATATAAACACACATATATCTATATATATATACACACACTAATATCTATATACATATACACACACACACTCAAACATATATATATATATATATATACACTCACTCACACACACACACTCTCATACACCGTCACACACACACTCTTACACACACTAGCACACTCTCTCACAACCACACAACCACACACACAAATATATATATATTTATACACGTACACACATACATATATATATACACACATACACAAACTCATATATATATATATATATATATATATATATATATATATATATATATATATATATATATATATATATATATATAAACACTCACTCACACTCACACACACACTCACCTACACATACACTAACACCAACACACACTCACACAAACACTCACTAACACACTCACATATACATAAAAAACACATATATATATAAATATATATATATAGAAACACACACACAAATATATATATATATACATATATATATAAACACAACACACACACACAACACAACGCACAACGCCCCACCAACGCACGCCCAACGACCCCTACACGCACAAACACCAATAAATATATAAAATATAGTTCGAGAATTCTAGCACACACTCCCCTATGCTAACCCAACGCACGTACAAGCCCGAAACTAGAAAACCACGCCGAAATGGCCGTTCGATCATTTCGACGAACACGCGGTGTGCGGTTCAGAAAACCTCCTGAAACGCACACCAAACCAACTCAGAATCGGCCCAAAATTTACTCATGGGTTCTAAACGATGTCTAGATCCTAAAAAAAATGCTAATGTGTCGATTCTAGGTCCATGGCGGAAATGTGCACGCACTTAGAATCGGCGACGACGAAAACTCCTAAAACGCCCGAAACGCCCGTTTCTCCGCGACAAGGCTTAACGTGTCCGAACGGAGACACGCACTAACCCTCTAGACACCCGACAACGTCTACCTAGGTCCATCTAACCTAGGATATCACCCAAAATTGGGCCAATCTCAAATTTCAAATTGACACAAAACCTAGTGCTAAAGTCTCCAAACACAACTAAACTAGTTCCAACTTCCTCCCACGGGTAGCCCTAAGGTCTAGGAAGGTTCTAAACTATTAATTACACTATATAAGAGTAATTACAAGGGATAAAATCAGGGTTTACCTCTTGGGAGTTGGAATCCCAAGCCAAAGTCTCCAAAAAGCTCCAAATCCACCAAAGTAAGCTTCCAATCCAAGCTCCAACACCAAATCTAGGCTCTACCCACCTAGGTTGGGGAAAAATATAAGGTTAGGGTTAACATAAGTAGAAGAAATGGAAGGAGGAAGGAAAGAAAAAGGAGAAACTTACTTGTTTGGAAGAGGGAAGAAGAAAAAAAGAAGGAGGAAAGAGTGGAGAAGAAGAAGAAGTGAAGAAGAAGAAGAAGAAGAAGAATGGGGGGAGGGAGAGCTGCTGTCGGCTGTGAATGGGGGGAAATAGGGTCGGGTCTCACACCTAAAATGGTTTACAAAGTCTCCAAATGCCCAAAATGCCCTCCCCTAAATTGGTTTTGGATTTCGGGTTCCAAAAGCACTCAAACTAACTCCAAATCTCTCCAACTAACCCACTAAAAATATAATAAATATTCTAAAACAAAAAAATAAGTCTCATAAGGGTGTGGGTTGGGTCGGACATGGGTCCACTAGGGTCTGACATGGGTCCAGGCTAGCCAAAACCCTAAAACAATCAATATAAAAATAATACAATCACTATTTAAATATAAATACAATTAAATAAAAATAATACATAATTTACCAAATAAAAATAAAAAAATACCCGGCTCTGGAAATGGGGTAGTGACAAGCCTATCCTCCTTAGAAAATTTTGTCCTCAAAATTTAAAGTCAATCACACTCCCTCTAGGTCAAACCCCCAACAATCACAGTCAAGAAATTCTACCTAAACAACATGCAAGATCAGGGTCCTACTGGTCGTGTTATCACAGTCTCAATCAGGGTCACTACACTATCTACCACAGCACAAAAAAAGTCTAACAGGTACTAATGAAGCACACCACAAGGAATGTAAAAGGACAGAAAGAAGAACAAAGAGACAGACCTGCTAACCCGACACCCGTAGTATCGGCCTCCTCGACCGTCAACGCATAAGCCCTGCCCTGCTGGGGTGTATCCTTCTGCTGGTGTGGGGCATGATGCTGTGCCACAGGTGGCCTAGCTCCAACTCTCTGATCCTGTGCTCCACCCAACGGAAGTGCAGTGGGGCAATCTCGCATCTGGTGAGCAACGGATCCACAGAACAAACACACCTTCAACCTCCTCCTATAAATATCCCAAGTGTGTCCTGCCTTCCTGCAGTAGGCACAAGTGGGCACCCTCTGATCCTGACCCTGCTGCGCTACCTTCTGCACATAGGGACGCTTAGCCGGTCCCGCACTGCCACTCGCACTACCTGAGTCATCCCTGCCTCTATTGGACTTGAGCTCCAAGTCATCCTCTGCTCTCTGAGCGTCTCCTACTATCTGCTCAAAAGTTGCCTCGCGGTCGCTCCTGGTCAAAGACTTGACCGCCATGACCAAGCCCTTGTGAAACTTCCTCGCCTTTGCTGCCTCACTCAAGCCCTCCACAAATCTGCCCAGACGGCAGAACTCCGCTGCGTACTCGTCCACCATCATGCTCCCTTGGACGAGTGCCTCAAACTGGCTCTCCAAAGCACTGAGTGCCACATCTGGAAAAAACTTCTCCTTAAAAAGCCTCTTGAAATCCTCCCAAGTAAGCCCTGGCACCGCGATCCTCGTATCTGTGCGATACCATGTCAAGGCGAGGTCGAACATCTGACTGCCCGCTGCCTCCATCTGCATACTGTCTGGAATCTGTGCCAGCCTGAAGATGCCCTCAATCTGCGCTATCCAGTCATCCGCGTACAGGATCCCTTCTGTACCACGGAACTCTTTGGGTCGTATCCTCTAGAAGTCGATAATACTGCCCGGCCTCGGATGCTGAATCTGATCTGCCTGTGGCTGAATCTGTGCCACCCTATCCACTGCCGTCATGGCTACCTGGTGGGCGTTCTCAATGCCCAGCCTCATCACATCCACCTGACGATGCTGCGCGTCCATCATCTCTCTGAAGAATGCAAACAACTGCGCGGCATCTACTGGTGCAGGAAGTGGTGGAGGAACCACCGGAACGACTGGGGTAGTCCTCGGATCGACAGGTGAAGGAGGATCCCCGAGAGAAGCAGATGCTCCCTCAACCGCAGGAGTGGTGAGAGGAGCGATAGCAGCTGCCTGAATACTAGCTGGATAAGAGGTACCAGTCCTCTCAGTAGCAACTGCTGGAACGGTATGATGGGATCGTGTCTTCGGAGGCATCCTGAACACAGATCAAAAGAAGTCAATACGGTGCAAGATACGATATCATCAAAGAAGGACAGTAATATTTCAAAAGAAAACAATTTTAGAATAATTAGATTAGAATTGTTCCTAGTCGTGATTGAGTACACTCTCATCCTAGATCCTAGATCCTAGAGCAGGCTCGCAGCAGTACAACTAAATTGTTGTACCACCACGATATCGCACTAATTGCGAATCGAGACCTGCATGGGGCCGCCACCAAAAATGCGTCACGACCCACACCCGAAAAATCGGGCATGAGTCGTGGGTACGTCCAGCCTACGTCGCAACATCGGCGGTAGAACGCTGTCTAGGTCAACTATCTAGATAACAATCTCACACAATCAATATATAAACCTGTCAAGATCTCAACTCCAAATGGAGGAGCAATATCATAATGATAATCAAGTACTCAATCACGAATCTAAGCACGATAAGATAACACAGAAAACTAACAGCTATAAAGTCTAACCAACAACAACTACTACAACAACCACAACATCAATAATAATAATACATCATTCAAAATAATCTACAATACAAGGTCTCAATCCAAAACCGGAGACAAATCCGGTGCTAAAAGCTAATAAAAATAATAACAAGGTCCTAGTGATCCCGGCTACCAACCCGGAAATCACTCCTAAACTAGAGGGTCCCTGTCTGCACCATCGACAGGCTCGGGTCCATAAAACGTCGGACACCAATCCTCCGAATACTCTGGAAAAATATGTCCAGTCAGGACTGGAGCAAGTACATCTCTAACAGCAGTTCCATTTAAATGATAAAAACTATAAAACAGTTATAGCAAGTAGCAAGAAGAATAAAATAAAGTATAAACAAGGAAATGTGCATGTATCACTGGTGCATAAAGGTAAAGATGCATGAATATCAGAAGCAAGATAGTAATGACTGCAAGATACAAGAAATCTAAACTAAGAGTAAGTCCGTGCACATGAACGTGTAGTGAGTCCAGCATGAAATACATGTAGTGAGTCAAGTCCAGAAACATGTAAGTGAGACAAGTCAAAAAATGCAAGAGAGTCCAGACTAGAAAGAATAAACTCGGTGTCTTTGAAATACTTGTTTCGACATGTAAACGGCTAGGGGTAAGTACGGCTCACCGCGCACTGGGTGCACGACTGCTATCATTCCAGATTAGACCAGAGGGGGTGATTTCTGATGATTTCATATGGGAATGTTTACATGTCTACTCGAGTATTTCTCCGCCCCGCCTAGTACAAGTGAATCCAAGACCCGACACGTAAATCAAGATGAGTCCAGCCTGAAACATGAGTGATGCCAGTAGTGATTCCAGAATAGAGGCCAAAAACATGAAATGTACGTGTCATAAGTAAATAAATCCAGAAATACCAGTCAGTGTCCCATGTTGTGCCAGAATAATCAGATGATACTATACTAGAAGCTGAATCATAATAATCATCAGATAATAAAAACTATCAGAGAATGTACTCGCCTGACGTCCTGAGCAACTAGCGATCCAAATTGGTATCGCAAGGACCTATTGCGAAAAGTAATATTAAACAGGTTTCTAATGAGTTAAACAGATATAAAATAACTAAAAATAGGCTTCTAGGATCGTTCTAGGTCAAACGGGTCAAACCGGTGAAATCTGGGTCAAAAAGTCAACTCTGGGTCCAAAAAGTCAACCCTGGGTCAAAACTAGGTCAAAAGTTGACTTTGACGGTCAACCGAGTCAACTACGGTCAAGTCTAGGTCAAACTAGGGTGCCCCTGAAATTCTAGGTCAAAACTAGGTCATTAAGCTAATAAACCCTCAAACTCGCCTCCTTGAGATACCGGGATACCCTCGGTATCCGATACCTCAACCTAGGCTACGCACCCCGCCTAAACCCGCTAAAACCTATACTAGCACGCGTAAATATATACACATATACATAAAAACCTATCTCTAAACTCAAACCTAGGCAATTGCTCAAAAACCCCGCTCGAAATTCAATACCTTGGATATCTCAAGGTATTGAGATACCTTGGTATCTCAAGGTATTGAGATACCTTGGTATCTCAAGGTATTGAGATATCGCTCTAAAACCCCTCTAACTAGTTATCTAGTAGCTATTTAAGTATGTAGATATATATATTTAGCTATAATCTAGGCTAAAAATATATATCTATCATATCTATACATATCTACGTACCTATGCATATATATACACCTATTCACACATACACACATATACCCATACATACCTTACCTTACCTATACATATATATATATATATATATATATATATATATATATATATATATATATATATATATATATATATATATATATATATATATATAACTATCTATCTAGCTATAGGTATATATATCTATGCATATAGATATAGATATCTAACTATATCTAACTATCTATCTAGTTATCTATATATCCGTCTATCTATCTAGCTATTTATCTAAGTATTTAGTATCTATCTATCTATCAATCTAGATACCTATCTATTTATATCTAGGTATTTATCTATGTATCTAGATATCTATCTCTATCTATATATTTAACTATCAATCAATCTATCAATCCATCTATCTATCCATCTACCTATTAATCTATCTAACTAATCTATCTATTCATCTATCTATATCTATATATATATATACCACTCTCTCTCCCTCGCTCTGCTGCTTACCCTGCTACTGCTGCTGCATGCTGGAGCTGCTGCTGCTGCTACCTATTCTGCTGCTGCTGCTGCCTAAAAACTGCTGCTGCTGCACTGCTTTAAAAAGCTGCTACTGCTGCTGCTTGGCTGCTTGCTGCTGCTGCTTAGCTGCTTGCTGCTTGCTGGCTGCAGCTGCTGCCTGCTGCGGCCTCGCTGCCCCTCGCTGCTGCACGCACACACACAGACACGCCCACCATATATATATATATATATATCTATATATATATATACATACATATATATATATATACACACAAGTCTATATATATATATATATATATATATATATATATATATATATATATACACACACACAAACATATCTACTAACACACACACATGTATAAGTACACACATACACAAACACAAGCACACACACACTAATACATATATAGACACGTATCTATATATATATATATATAAACACACATATATCTATATATATATACACACACTAATATCTATATACATATATACACACACACTCAAACATATATATATATATATATATATATATATATATATATATATATATATATATATATATATATATATATATATATATATATACACACTCACTCACACACACACACTCACTCTCACACACCCTCACACACACACACTCTCACATACACTAGCACACACTCTCACAAACACACAACCACACACACAAATATACATATATTTATACACGTACACACATACACATATATATATACACACACATACACAAACTCATATATATATATATATATATATATATATATATAAATACTCACTCACACACACACTCACCTACACATACACTAACACCAACACACACTCACACAAACACTCACTAACACACTCACATATACATAAAAACACACATACATATATAAATATATATATATAGAAACACACACACAAATATATATATACATATATATATATAAACACAATACACACACAACACACAACACAACGCACAACGCCCCACCAACACACGTCCAACGACCCCTACACGCACAAACACCAATAAATATATAAAATATAGCCCAAGAATTCTAGCACACATTCTCCGATGCTAACCCAACGCGCGCACAAGCCCGAAACTAGAAAACTACGTCGAAATGGTCGTTCGGTCATTTCGACGAACACGCGGTGTGCGGTTCGGAAAACCTCCTGAAACGCACACCAAACCAACTCGAAATCGGACCAAAATTTATCCACGGGTTCTAAACGATGTCTAGATCCTAGAAAAATGCTAACGTGTCAATTCTAGGTCCGTGGCGGAAATGCGCATGTACTTAGAATCGACGATGACAAAAACTCCTAAAACGCCCGAAACGCCCGTTTCTCCGCGACACGGTTTTACGTGTCCGAACGGAGACACGCACTAACCCTCTAGATACCCGACAACGTCTACCTAGGTCCGTCTAACCTAGGGCATCACCCAAAATTGGGCCAATATCGAATTTTACCCGAAATTGACACAAAACCTAGTGCTAAAGTCTCCCAACACAACCAAACTAGTTCCAACTTCCTCCCACGGGTAGTCCTAAGTTCTAGGAAGATTCTAAACTATTAATTATACTATATAAGAGTAATTACAAGGGAGAAAATTAGAGTTTACCTCTTGGGAGTTGGAATCCCAAGCCAAAGTCTCCAAAAAGCTCCAAATCCACCAAACTAAGCTTCCAAGCTTCCAATCCAAGCTCCAACACCAAATCTAGGCTCTACCCACCTAGGTTGGGGGAAAATGTAAGGTTAGGGTTAACATAAGTAGAAGAAATGGAAGGAGAAAGGAAAGAAAAAGGAGAAACTTACTTGTTTGGAAGTGGGAAGAAGAAAAGAAGAAGGAGGAAAGAGTGGAGAAGAAGAAGAAGTGAAGAAGAAGAAGAAGAAGAAGAAGAATGGGGGGAGGGAGAGCTGCTGTCGGCTGTGAATGGGGGGAAATAGGGTCGGGTCTCGTACCTAAAATGGTTTACAAAGTCTCCAAATGCCCAAAATGCCCTCCCCTAAATTGGTTTTGGGTTTCGGGTTCCAAAAGCACTCAAACTAACTCCAAATCTCTCCAACTAACCAACTAAAAATATAATAAATATTCTAAAATCCAAAAATAAGTCTCACAAGGGTGTGGGTTGGGTCAGACATGGGTCCACTAGGGTCTGACATGGGTCTAGGCTAGCCAAAACCCTAAAACAATCAATATAAAAATAATACAATCACTATTTAAATATAAATATAATTAAATAAAAATAATACACAATTTACCAAATAAAAATAAAAAAATACCCGGCTCTAGAAATGGGGTAGTGATAGTAAAACCCCTAAATTCTGAAAACAGTTTTTACTTATTTATAATAGTTATGAGCTAAATAGGGAGAATCGATTTTATAGATTTATTTTGAGAAGTTTTCAGCACTTAGAGGATTTATGGAGCCATTATAAATTTTTCATAATTTATTCCATGTAGGAGACCTTTTGGACAGTAGCTAGCTTAACCGTATACATCAAAATAATATATATATATATATATATATATATATATATATATATATATATATATATATATATATATATATATATATATATATAAAATTTGTTAGAATAGAATTTCTTATGGGATCAAACCTAAAATCCAAACCCGCAACCCGTTAAACCATTACCCCGCGTAAACTCTTCCTTTCACTCTCCCCAACGTATACTCCTACGCGCATAAACAGCAACAGCAGCAGTAACAAAAACCGCCTTCGTGCAAAAACCAATTCCACCGCTTAAATCCTTTCTCCGCGCATAAAACAACCCTCTTATGACTCATCCCCCACCGCCTCTCTATCTATTATTCCTAAACTAACCTCAACCGAAACCTAAACCAATGGCAGACCAACCTAAACCTAAACCAATGAAAGGATGAAAGCAGTAGCAGCAGCAGTAATTCTTAATCCCTAAGTTTCCCCACCGCCTCATTATCCCTATATATATTACAACACTTCCCAAAACTCTAATCCCACTTCTTTCACCAAAACTTACACACATTATCAGGACATACACTATACAAAGTCTTGCTCAGGCAAGTATACCTTGTCAAATTCTACTGTTTAAATTATAAATTATTGTATATATTCCTGTTGCAAATATATATAACTGTGTGCGCCTGAGATTGACTCAGGTGCAGTCGACAAATATGTCGATACGTAGTGTATCTGACTTAGACATTAGCAGACCCACCTGCAAATGCGAGGGTATTATGATATCCTCCTAGACCCTGACACGGGTACACGCATCACGATTACAAACTTATATTGGGATACGGGTTCGCGTACTCGATTAGCTACCGGTGCGTGAAACACACATCACGGTTTAGCACGTAGTCAGGATTATCTAGAAAGTTATGACTTGGCATATAGCTACGTGGTATGCACGTTGTGGATTCGACTTGTATATCCGCATTGGGCGGGGAAGACAACTAGTAGGCGTATGGGACATCCACCTCCTTTATTGCAGATAACGCACTCTTCGGAGTGATACGGACGTATATATACTTTGCAGATACCATGTCCTTTAGAGTGTTGGACGT
The DNA here is from genome assembly GCA_036927795.1 of Iris macrosiphon. NCBI lineage: Eukaryota > Viridiplantae > Streptophyta > Magnoliopsida > Asparagales > Iridaceae > Iris > Iris macrosiphon. The sequence goes on from JAYESA010000004.1 coordinate 18,173,949, forward strand.
TATATATATACAGATACATCATTCTTCGGAATGATGGATGTTACAGATACCACACTCTAGAGGACGTTGGACGTTATGCCTACGCCTTTCCATACGTACCAAGGTTGTCTTCACAATTGCATACACTTAGATGGTTAGTTCACCCTTTATTTATTCAGTATTTATATATGGCATGCTTTTATGTATCTTGTTATGTCCCACTGAGGATCTGGTTCCCTTCCAGATTTAGATGAGGCGTACTATCCCATGGTGTACGGACCTGGGCAGGATACGAGGTACGCATCCGAGGAGGAGCTAGAGGTGCTGCCATCCGAGTTCCTCTGATCTTGGGTAGACTTGCTATCTATAGATGGAGCCTCTTTATCTAGATAGCCGATGCTCTAGTCATGTTATATTAGAGCACTTTTAATTTAGTTTTTGTAGTGGGTTTGTCCCCACCAGATATATCGGGTTTATACTAAAACTAATTTCAGACTTAGCACTTATATTCCAGTACTGATTTCAGTGTTCCTTGATATATTATGGATGAGATTAGATGTTACCTGTTATATGCTAGTACTAGACTTATTAGTATTTTAGGACAGCGTAGCACGTCTCTTTGAGTCCAAAATTGGGTTTTCCTTCAGAGACGTGTCAGTTGGCCAATGCCACGTGGCCTGGTTCCACATAATTTTGGGACTGGGCGTGACATAGTTTTAGTGGTAGCCCATGCAGGTCTAGCTTATATTGTTTTGGTTACATAAATGTACCAAACAAGCCTGCGTATAGGAATAGAGCATAAGGATCTCATTCACACTTGACTAAATCTCGTTTTTCCTTTCAACTATCCTAGGTTGGATAACACAAGTTTTACGCCAAAAACCCTTTACCCTTGTTGGCGTAAAAGCCAATTGACTGTCTTATTGGCGTAAAAAGCCAAACTATGAAGAGACTGCCAATTTTATGCTGCGATTATGACAACTGCTAACCACGTTTCCATAGTTTTCCTAATCCTGCGTATGACACGTCATGCAAGTCATGTAGGAAACTACCCCAGCATAAACTTGATAACCAGCGTAGAGTAGCCTAATTAGGCATAAACCACAAAGAAAGTTATATAAGCGTATTAGTCATAATTTTAGCTTTCCTAGTCAAGACAAAGGAAAATCTCATGCATTAAATGTATAGATATGCCTCGAGCCCTAAGCATGAAACAACTTTTTACGTAACATCAAGGTTTTGTCTTATCCTGAGCGTAAAAACTCATTTCGAACTTGAGCGTAAAAGCTCATTTCTATCAATATAGAATAGGCAGCGTATTCAGAAGACTCAATCCTCCCTTGAGTGGTGTATCAAATATGTCACTAAACGACAACCTGGGTCTCTGTGCAGAAATATCATCACAGCCACACCCTCGATCATCGTGCAGTGCTTTTTGTCAGATGTCAGGTTCACTGAATTATCTGACAAATTCATCCAAGGAAAACAAAGAGTTCCTCGTACAGACTTTATGCTGCAAACATATACTAGACTTTTACGCGCAGATTTTTTTGGCAGACCTTTTTACGCGAGTTTTAGGCAGATTTTACACTGCAATAAAAATGACGTATGTTAGATTTTACGCAAGCAACCCTTACGCACACAGATTTTTACGCACAGACTCTTAGGCAGACTTTACGCAGGAAGTATAGCAGACTTTTACGTAAGTAGCTCTGAAGCCATGATTTACGCCAGATAGTGAATCCTTACTTTACGCCAGACAGCTTGAAACTTTGTGTTACGCAGACAATTTCAAAATCTCTATCTCTGCTTTACGCAGACAGTCTCGAATCACTACTTTACGCGGGCTATCTAGAATCTCGATTCTACGCGGACAGCTCTGAAGTCTTAATTTACGCCAAACTTCTTTGAAATCTCTGTTTTACGCAAACAACCTTGAAACCCTATTTTACGCAAATATTCTATTAAATGCTTGCAGCCTGTTTGTTTCTTTTCCACCAGTGGACACACAGTGGACACACAGATGATAGGGTTGATCAGGCAACAGACACCTCGCATGATGTCAATAGGACCCCGACTACCCCGAGAGACCAGTCCCCGAGACAGATACTGGTTTATCCATCAACCCCATACCTCCATAATGGTCATACTCAGGAAGCTGCACTAGCTCAGCAAGAAGGACAGACCTCCCAGGCACCGACACAACAGGCAGATACACCTTTGCCTCCACCTCCACCCTTTCTAGTCCTGATACCACAACTAGAGGGACAGCCACAAATATTCCAATTCTTCCAAGCCATGATGCAGACATAATGGCATCAGACTGAGACCTTGAGGCAGAGCTTGATGAAGCCCTGGAGAGAACATCTACCCCAGCACCTGTCCAACCAGTTGGTACTGTCCGAGGTTTTCGCCAGATGGGCCCAGGAACCTTTTCGGGCAGCGAAACTCCGGAGGAGATCTCAGATTGGGTCTCCAACACGGAGATGCTGTTGGAAGGTTCACAGCTACACCCAGACCTTTGGATGACCGCGGTGAGGGCCCAACTCAAAGGCAACGCCCATCACTAGTGGGACTCCATAGAGCGCGGCGTCGACAAGAACCAGACGTGGGAGCAATTTTTAGTGTACTTCAATGCGAAGTATTTTCCGGCTACGATCAGGAATGCTCTATACTCCCAGTTCCTACACCTGGAACAAGGAACTATTACCGTAGATGCCTATGACGCAGAGTTTAGTCAGCTTAGTCAATTTGGTGCCATCCTGATACCTAACGAGCTGGAGAAGGCCAGTAGGTTCCACCACGGCCTTACCTCCGATCTACAAAGGTATACCACCACACAGTCCAGGATCTCTTATGAGGAGGTTCTTTCAGAGGCAAGAATCCAGGAGGTCATTGGCAGAGAAGCAAGGCGCTCTAGCACGACCATACCAACCAAAGCCCAGCCTATAGTAGGAGGGCCAATCCATCGTCCAGGAATACAGGCACAAAGGACAGTGCCATATCAGCACAAGGAGCTTCCGACTTGTCATCATTGTGGCAAGAAGAGACATTTTGTCAGAGACTGCTGGAAGAAGCTTGGACTTTGCATGATATATGGAGCAAGTCAACACCTGGCCAGAGACTGTCCACAACGCAGAGAGGCAGCATTCCAGAACAGACAAGGGCCAACAACACCAGTCCAGAGGATAATATCCCCGACTGGAGGTCAGCATTTCCTAGCACCCGAAGGATTTTAGAAGGGACCACCCTTGACCCCTCAAGAGGCTCAGTTCGACCGAGTCAGGCAGCAGGCAAGAGGGCAGAGGCACGGACAAGCCTTTACACTAGCAGCAGTTGCGGAGGAACCAGAAGGAAAAACTATCACAGGTACCGTTTTAGTTGCGTCAATACCTGCAACTGCATTATTTGATTCTGGCGCTACGCTATCTTTTATATCTAGTAGTTTCGTAGCCATGCATAGAGTAGCTACTTCTCCCTTGCCTAAGAGTTGGAAGATTTTTACCGGAGGAGGCATCGTATCGGTTACCAGCACTATTAGAATGTGCTCCGTAGTCGTGTGTAGTAGGAAGATGAGAGCACAATTTTTGGTACTCCCGATGCCAAACTTCGATGTTGTTTTAGGCATGGACTGGTTGAGCTAGTACAATGCTATACTAGACTGCCGGAGAGGTAGCGTCATTTTTAGACCACTAGATCACCCGGAGTTCGAGTACATGCGGGGCACCATCGAGCAAGGAATAGGCCAGACCCCTAGAGCTTACATGGCTATGGAGATGGCTCCACCAGCTATTGTTGCAGAATTCGAAGATGTATTTTCGAAGGAGTTGCCAGGCCTACCACCTGATAGAGAGGTAGAGTTTATTATTGAGTTAGTGCCCGGAGCAGCGCCGGTATCTTCAAATGTGTACCGGTTGGCAAAGAAGGAGCTAGACGAGCTGAAGCTACAACTAGAAGAGTTGCAGATCAAGGGATTTGTTCGTCCTAGTGCATCACCCTGGGGAGCACCAGTGTTGTTTGTACCAAAGAAGGATGGGACATTCCGAATGTGCATTGATTACAGAGCCCTTAATGCTTTGATAATAAAAAAACAAGTACCCCCTGCCGCGAATTGATGATCTGTTCGACCAACTGACAGGAGCAGTAGTGTTCTCAAAGATAGATTTGAGATCAGGCTATCATCAGGTAAAGGTGCGGAGAGAAGACATTTCAAAAATAGCATTCAGGACTCGTTATGGTCACTACGAGTTCTTAGTGATGCCTTTTGGATTGACAAATGCACCTGCCGTATTTATGAACCTAATGAACAGAGTATTCCATCAGTATCTAGACCGGTTCGTGGTAGTCTTCATCGATGACATCTTGGTGTATTCAAAGAACCACGAGGAGCACGGAAAGCACTTAAGGTTAGTGTTAGAGACACTAAGACGTGAGAGGCTTTATGCAAAGTTGAGTAAATACGAGTTTTTCCTAGATCGTGTCACTTTCCTTGGACACGTTATCTTAGGAGATGGTATTTCGGTAGATCCAGCGAAGATTTCGTCAGTAGAAATGTGGCCTAACCCTACCAACATCTCAGAAGTGAGGAGTTTCCTAGGACTTGCCGGATATTACCGGAGGTTCGTAGAGAACTTTGCAAGGATCGCGGAGCCGATGACTCGCTTGACCCGCAAGGAGCAGGAGTTTATCTGGTCAGAGGAGTGTCAGATAGCGTTCGACGAGCTGAAAAAGCGTCTGACTACGATACCTATCTTGACCATACCTTCAGGATCCGGAGGATTCGTAATCTACAGCGATGCATCCAAAAAAGGTTTAGTTTGCGTCTTGATGCACATGGGAAGGTTGTGGCCTACGCCTCTAGACAACTGAGGACCTATGAGAAGAATTACCCCACTCACGACCTGGAGCTTGCGGCAATCATCTTTGCCTTGAAGCTTTGGAGACACTATCTATACGGAGAACGAGTGAAGATATGCACTGATCACAAAAGCCTAAAGTACGTTTACACCCAGAAGGACTTGAACCTGAGACAAAGACGTTGGCTCGAGATAATGACAGACTTTGAGATTGAGCTGCAGTACCATCCGGGAAAGGCCAACGTAGTAGCCGACGCTTTAAGCAGGAGGCCCATAGCATTCTTTTTAACTACCCAGCAATATCTATTGAATAACCTAGAAAAGCTGGGTATAGAAGTCATTATGACAGGAACTGACGGCGAGTTGTTAAGTTACCAGTTGCAATCAACATTGGTCGAAAAGATCAAGGCTGCCCTGCCAACAGATGTCAGATTCCAGAGGCTTCGACAAAGGACAGAGGCCGGAATACAAACAAGATTACGCATACACGAGGATGGAACTTTAAGATGTGGAGATCGTCTCTATGTCCCGAATGGAGAACTTCGTCAAGAGCTGATGTCAGAAGCACATAGCTCAACATACTCTATTCATCCAGGAGGCACGAAGATGTACAGAGACCTGAGACAGTACTATTGGTGGCATGGAATGAAGAGAGAGATAGCCCGCTTTGTAGCAAAATGCCTGGTGTGTCAGCAAGTCAAGGCTGAGCATCAGAGGTCCGCAGGCTTACTCCAACCACTCCCAATACCTGAGTGGAAATGGGAGCACATCACTATGGACTTTGTTATGGGCTTTCCAAGGAGTTCTAATGGTCGTAATGCGGTATGGGTGATCGTAGATCGACTCACCAAGGCTGCCCACTTTTTACCCTTCAGAGTTGGGCAATCCACAGAGGACTTAGCAGACATGTACATGAGAGATATTGTGCGACTGCACGGAGTGCCAGTTAGTATCGTGTCTGACAGGGATACGAGGTTCACATCTTACTTTTGGCAGAGCATGCAAGAGAGTCTTGGTACCCGCCTAAAGTTTAGTACATCGTATCACCCGCAGACAGATGGCCAATCCGAGCGTACTATTCAAACACTAGAAGATATGTTGAGAGCATGCATGCTTGATTTCAGTGGATCATGGGAGGACCATTTATATTTGGTCGAGTTTTCCTATAATAATAGCTATCAAGCGAGCATTCAAATGGCTCCTTACGAAGCACTGTATGGGAGGAAGTATCGTTCCCCAGTATATTGGAGCGATGTGGGTTAAAGACAGATTCTAGGACCAGAATTGATTGTTCGCACCGTGGAGAAGGTAAAGAAAATCCAAGGACACTTACGAGCAGCGCAAGACAGGCAAAAACAATGGGCAGACCTTCATCGTCGTCCCTTGGAGTTTAAAGAGGGCGATCATATCTTCTTGAGGATATCACCCACCAGAGGCACCATTCGATTCGGAGGGCGCGGTAAGTTGAGTCCAAGATATATTGGACCATTTAACGTGCTAGAGAGAGTGGGAAAAGTGGTGTATTGACTTGCGCTACCACCTTCACTTGAGGGAGTACATGACGTATTCCATGTGTCACAACTCAGGTGATATGTGGCAAACAACAGTCATGTCCTCGACCATTCAGAAATCACCATTAGGCTGAGCTTATCATATCAAGAGCAACCCGTAGAAATCCTTGATCATCGAGAGAAAGTATTAAGAAACCATTCTATTCCCTTGGTCCGCGTAGCATGGAAGCATCGCGCACCAGGAGAATCCACTTGGGAGCGAGAAGACGACATGCGCAAACGTTATCCAAACCTGTTCACAGACCAAGGTATGAAATTATCATGTTAATTTATATCTTATAACATACTTGACTTCCTACCGGGACTTTAGTTTTAATTTCGAGGATGAAATTTTTATAAGTTGGGTAGAATGTAAAATCCCTAAATTCTGAAAAACGGTTTTTACTTATTTATAATAGTTATGAGCTAAATAGGGAGAATAGATTTTATAGATTTATTTTGAGAAGTTTTCAGCACTTAGAGAATTTTTGGAGCCATTATAAATTTTTTTTAATTTATTCCATGTAGGAGTTCTTCTGGACAATCGCTAGCTTAACCGTATGCATCAATATAATTTATATATATATATATATATATATATATATATATATATATATATATATATATATATATATATATATATATATATATATATATATAATTTATTAGAATAGAATTTCTCATGGGATCAAACCTAAAACCCAAACTCGCAACCCGTTAAACCATTACCCCACGTAAACTCTTCCTTTTACTCTCCCCAGCGTATACTTCTACGCGCGTAAACAGCAACAGCAGCAGTAACAAAAACTGCCTCCGCGCGAAAACCAATTCCACCGCTTAAATCCTTTCACCGCGCATAAAACAACCCTCTTATGACTCATCCCCCACCGCCTCTCTATCTATTATTCCTAAACTAACCTCAACCGAAACCTAAACCAATGACAGACCAACCAAAACCTAAACCAATGAAAGGATGAAAGCAGCAGCAGTAGTAATTCTTAATTCCTAAGTTTCCCCACCGCCTCCTTATCCCTATATATATTACAACACTTTCCAAAACTCTAATCCCACTTCTTTCACCAAAACTTACACACATTATCAGGACATACACTATACGAAGTCTTGCTCAGGCAAGTATACCTTGCCAAATTCTACTGTTTAAATTATAAATTTTGCATATATTCCTGTTGCAAAATACATATAACTGTGTGCGCCTGAGATTGACTCGAGTGCAGTCGACAAATATGTCGATACGTAGTGTATCTGACTTAGACATTAGCAGACCCACCTGCAAATGCGAGGGTATTCTGATATCCTCCTAGACCCTGACACTGGTACACGTATTACGATTGCAAACTCATGTTGGGATGCGGATTCGCGTACTCGATTAGCTACCGGTGCGTGAAACACACATCACGGTTTAGCACGTAGTCAGAATTATATAGAAAGTTGTGACTTAGCATATAGCTATGTGGTATACACGTTGTGGATTTGACTTTTATATCCGCATTGGGCGGGGAAGACAACTAGTAGGCGTATGGGACACCCACCTTCTTTATTGCAGATACCGCACTCTTCGTAGTGATACGGACGTATATATACTTTGCAGATACCACTTTCCTTAGAGTGTTGGACGTTATATATATACAGATACCTCATTATTCGGAATAATGGACGTTGTAGATACCACACTCTAGAGGACGTTGGACGTTATGCCTACGCCTTCCCATACGTACCAAGGTTGTCTTCACAATTGCATACACTTAGATGGTTAGTTCACCCTTTATTTATTCAGTATTTATATATGGCATGCTTTTATGTATCTTGTTATGTCCCACTGAGGACCTAGTTTCCTTCCAGATTTAGATGAGGCGTACTATCCCACGGTGTACGGACCTGGGCAGGAGATGAGGTATGCATCCGAGGAGGAGCTAGAGGTGCTGCCATCCGAGTTTCTCTGATCTTGGGTAGACTTGCTATCTAGAGCTGGAGCCTCTTTATCTAGATAGCCGATGCTCTAGTCATGTTATATTAGAGCACTTTTATTTTAGTTTTTGTAGTGGGTTTGTTCCCACCAGAAATATCGGGTTTGTACTAAAAACTCATTTCAGACTTAGCACTTATATTCCAGTACTGATTTCAGTGTTCCTTGATATATTGTGGATGAGATTAGATGTTACCCGTTATATGCTAGTACTAGACTTGTTAGTATTTTAGGACAGCGTAGCACGTCTCTTTGGGTCCAAATTTGGGTTTTCCTTCAGAGACATGTCAGCTGGCCAATGCCACGTGGCCTGGTTCCACATAATTTTGGGACTGGGGCGTGACATAGGTATTAGTGTAAGTATGAGATAGGTAAATATGAATTGTGCACCATGGGATACACATGAAGTTATGTGGCAACAGAGTGTGGAGATGCAGCAAATGTACTCTAAGTAAGGGAACCTAAATTCCTGTGAGATAAGTTGTATCAGACACCAAGTTAAGTGTTGGTTTAGGTATAGGATAAAGTATTGATATAAGTTATTAAAATGAGTTATAGGCTTTCGCAAGTAGGTATTAGAGATAGTATGGGTAGCGGTCAAGGTATTGGTATATGTACCAGGTTAGTAATGGGGTCTTGTTAGGATATCAAGTTATTGGTTGGGTCGTAGCAAGGTAATAGTGGCATTATCTAAGATACTATTATATAGGGATATTATAGAATCTATATAGTATATATAAATGATACCTAGTATTACTATATTAGCTAGATATGATCTAGAAACCTAGAGACAACCTAGCATTAAACTAGTATCACTAGTATGAACCTAAAATCAAGGTACCAACTTAGTTTGACCTAGTTTGACTGATATGACCTAGAAATCATAATTTAACTCATTTTAGCTTAATTATCACTTTATACCCAAATGACATGACATCTTATATATAGGTTTGTGTGGCACTAGTTCGGACACCGACTTGCACCATTTGCTCAGGACCACATGCGAGTATATTCTCTGATAGTTTCCATTATTTGATTACTACTATAATTCAAGTATTTAGAAATGTTACTTATGATTATTGACATGATAGTACACGGATTGGTATTTTTATTGGATCGTCAGTCATGAGATGTTACCTTGAATTATCGAGATGGTATCGAATATTGCTCCTTGTTGGTATTGAATAATATTGGATAGTATTGGTTAAACATTGGATACATTGGCTAGTAACGTGTGATGGTTGGATCCATCATATCAGTCAGGGAGGGAAAAATACTATCTAGATATGTGATCAAGAACTATTGGCAAGTATTGTAAATTATCAGCTACTAGCTAATCATACACTTTACGTATGGTTGAGCTAGCTTATCCTTAGTGTAAATCATTGAATCTTCCAAGCCGATCACATATCCATTTAGTATTTCAAAATACATTGTATGTTATAGTTACATATTCAGTTCATAGATTATATTGTCTTGTACCTGATATTGTAGTTCATTTTCCTTTTATTTCATATATGCACTGGTTATACCTTATTTCTTACATTGGCAGTCTCTCTTTACTATTGCTATTGCATCAGTTTATTGTTTCTCATTATGTATATCATCCTCTATTTTACTGTTTTATAGTCTTTGTCAATTAATTGGAACTGTTATTGGGCTGTACTCGTTCTATCATGACTGAATATATTTTTCAGACGACGACTTAGAGGACTGGTATCCCACGTACTACAGACCACATGAGGGGATAACAACCATGGGCTCTGACACTCGGGAGTGATTGCTGGGAGGTTTAGATGGAATCACTAGTTATCATAGTTAGTTTTTATTAGCATTTTGGTACCGAATTTATTTTCGGCTTATATTTGAGACTTGGATATTATTATTTTTGGATGTTGTTGAGGTTTAGACTTTATAGTTATGTTAGACTTCTTTGATATCTTATCGTGCTTTAGATTTGTGATTGAGTATTTATCATTATTATCACATTGTCCTCCTTCTTAGAGTTGAGATATCATTGACATATTATGGAGTTGAGATATTATTGACATGTTATATAATATTGTGTGAGATTGATAGTTAGTTGACCTAGACAACGTTCTTCCGTTGATGCTGCGGTATAGGCTGGACGTACACACATACTCGTGCCCCTTTACCGGGTACGGATCATGACAGCGGTAGAACATAGTCTAGGTCATCTATATTTAGCTATCAATCATACTAATTGTGAGACCCATCTCACTGTTCTAGTATATGTACCCGGTATATACGTATTATACATATATAGCTTACTTATTGTTTAATTGCTTACCTTATGCTTTATGTCATTCATGCATTGTCAATGTTGTTTTTGCAAGTTTCCCCTTAGTTGCATGCTTTAGACCGTTGTTTCCTTGGTTTTCGTGTGCATGGCTGTGATAAACCCGGGAGAGGGCATGGATTATGATCCAATGGCCTACAATCAACTATTTGCTTATATAAGCAAACATTTCTATTTCCTCCGCTTTTTCTTTCCTTTCATTTCTCTTTCCTTCTTCACTTCTTCAGCCTTCACCGAGAGCAGCCGAGCTTGGCCTTGGCCGTGGGTAACCTTGGTAGTATTAGGCTAGAACTTGACCGTAGGCAAGTACATCTTGCCAATCGAAGGAACAACCTTGAATCTGCTTTGATTCTTAGTATAGCTTGTTTTACTCAATTGATCGGTTCATTTTTGGGTAGCACTTAGAACTTGTTTCTTAGATGATCTTGTTCTCCTGGGATTGGATTGCTCATGGAGCCCGAGAACAGTAAGTCGGAGAATGCAAAGTTGGCCTGAAAATGTATACGAAAAGTATGCAGGGAACCCTTGTCACATAAGCGAAGTTCCAGTGAGCGCACTTGTGTGTATTTCATAAATTATTTAGAAAGTGCGCCAAGATATGTTAAGTACACCTGACATACTTCTCTACCCCTACGTATATTTTGTACTAAGGCAATTCCTTCAAAAGTACGCCAATCCTACTTGGCGCACTTTTGAATGGATCTGCAAGTCATCAAGAATGTACGTCACTGCTTAAAAGCCAAGTTGGCGCACTTTACAGATATTGTAGAGTTGGCGCATGTTGGTGAACTTTCTTTACCGATGCACTTTGTCACTTTTGGAGAATGGCGCACTTTGTTGTGTAGCGCACTATGTGACATTCTTCAGAGATGACACACTTTGTAGCCCTTCGTATTACTTAATGACCAAGCAAGACTTCTGACCATTCTCGAGAATGGTGTTCTCGACTGCAGGATCGTCTCGACTGCTATGCCATGCCTTGAAACTTGTGTTTTATCTTTTAGGTGACCTTCCTGTGCTCGTTTGTCCGCCAAATCTTACTGCTGGCAGACTTGATGAAAGTGTGCCAAATTCTTAGCTTGGTTTCTTTTATTTATGCGCCAATGATAGATTTGTGCGCCAAGCTCCTAGCTCTCGCACTTCTATCATTGTGTGCCAAGGTCCTAGAGTGCTCTTTACTATGATTGTGCGCCATCTTTGCTCGGATGCACTTTTGTATCAAAGTGTGTCAGAACTACCCTGTAAACCCCCTGACCAAAATATAGGATTATGGATTAAATTAGTATTATTCGGGATTAATTATTGGGGTTACAATTCACTACTATGATTTTTATTCAATTGTTATACTTTACCGTTGTTTAAATATCTAGAGTACTACACTAGTTTTTGATGTCCAACAAATATCATACCCTTGACCTAGACGTACCAATCTTCAATCCTAATCTTTGTGTCACTCTTATATGCACTCTCTTGTGCTTCATTTTAATTTTACAATATTCGTGCATATTTTTTAATTTTAAATCTAACTTTGCATTCTTGCCCGTTCCAATCAAAATTGGAGACACAACCTCGACCCTTTTCTCACAACCAAATTTATGACAATAATTTATTCTGAGTCTACTACGTCCATGATACTTGTGTCTCATCCAATTTAAATCCTATGCATTTCCAATTAATTAAAGAACACCATTGACACTAATTTTAACTAAATTGGTACAATGACTCAACCTAACCCAAAACTAGACCCAACACCAACCCAAACCCACATCCACACCCTCATGGCTCATACAAAATACCACACACTAATTTTCTCCACTACAACACACTAAACATGATATTTTTCTATATCCAATCTACTTTTTCCTCTTTGTGCAAGTCCTAAACTATTGGGGACTTTTGTGCAAATGGCTAGCCATGTGTCCACCTCCTATTGGTTGGAACAAATGAAGAAGATCCATTCTTAAGGTTTGATCGGTCACATACACTCCCATCTCCCCTTTTTGCATGATACTATGCAACTATACCTACAACCAATCTCCACCCTCCATTCAAATGCTAATACATCACCTCCACCCATTCCTTTATGAAAACCCTCCCTCTCCTTGGGAACCTAGCCGGCCCTAATCCCTAGGCAACACTCTCTCCCTCTCTTCTCATTTAAAACAACACCCTCTCCCTCTCTCCATCAACATGCAACCACCATTAACCACCATCACCACCATTCACCACTATCACCATTTTCACCACCATCACCACCCCCAACTCTGACCACCACCGCTGCCATCACCTCCACAACCACCGCCACCCTCACCTCTACGACAGCCACCAACATCAACTCCTCTATCTTCAATCATCACCCTATCAATTGTGCCCTCAGCCATCGAGCTATCGTCCTCCTCCAGCTCAACTGATTCACCATTGCCTGTTATACTGGATCGCCCCCTGTTGTATATGTCATGACCATCTTGTGATTTATTAGCACGACAAAGGGCTTGTATGTCAGACTCAGTCCTTGGTGGCGACTATTGACGAAATTTAGACCCCCGATTTTACCGAGGAATGACTCAAACATCCCGGTTGACGTATTACGATGAAAGAGGAGATGAAAGCGCTTTAGGATAACCATATATGGGACTTGGTGGATTTGCCTATTGATAAGACGACAATAGGTTGCAAGTGGATGTTTACAATAAAGGTGAAACTGGATGACACTCTTGATCGTTTGAAAGCTCGTCTTGTGGTGAAAGGGTATTCTCAAACTTGCGGTAAAGATTATTTTGAGACCTTCTCCCCTGTTATCCGAATAGCCTCTGTGCGCGTGCTTCTAGCCTTAGCAGTCCGCTATGATTGGTCATTACTTCAGTTGGATGTGAAGAATGCATTTCTACATGGGGATCTTGAAGAGAAAGTTTATGTGATGCAACCTCCTGGATTCGTTGTAAGGGAGGGTAAAGTGTGTCATCTGCAGAAGGCCCTCTACGGTCTCAAATAATCTCCTCGAGTATGGTTTGGTCGATTTACACATTTTGTTACCCAGTTTGCCATGTGTCAATCGAAGAAGGATCATTCTATATTTTACCAACAAACATCAGCTGGCAGGATACTACTTGACGTCTACGTTGATGACATTGTGATTACGGAAGATGACAACCAGGGTATTGTAGGACTAAATTTTTTTCTGGGAGAACAATTTTAAACCAAGGATATGGGATTGTTAAACTACTTCTTGGACATTGAAGTCGCACGAGGTAAGAGAGATATTGTAATGTCTCAGAAAAACTATGTGCTAGATATCCTAAATAATACAGGAATAATGCAAGCCAAGGGAGCAACCTCGTACATGGATCCAGGGGTAAAATTACTCCCCGATGAAGGGGTCCAGATGACAAATTTGGATCAGTATCGTCGAGTGGTTGGAAAAATCAACTACTTGGCGGTCATAACTCGTCTAGACATTTCTTTCGTCGTAAGTGTCACAAGTAGATTTATGGTTTCTCCACAAATTCTACTTTGGCAGGCATTTCTCAGAATCCTACATTGTCTAACCCAGAATTCAGGAAAAGAAATTTGGATAGAGAATCTGGGGCGTACTCATCTTGAATGTTTTAAAGATGCCAACTGTCACGCCCCGATCTCCCGCAGGAATCGGCCGTCCCCGCTAGGCACGAATCACCGCGCCAGCGCTCCCGCGGGACGTACGTTTCCATCGGGTCGCGATGCCGCGCGAGCCTGGGGTTGCGCCCGCGCAAGGCAAATACCGATACGGCCGTTGATAACTAGTTCACAGAGTCGTCATAGCGGAAATATAAATGAACACAAGTATTGAATCCAAATTTAAGCTCTTTATTGATATAAAGTAAAGATTACAAGCGGCGCTAAGCCGAGATTACAAATCGCTCATGCTCTCTCTCTCTCTCTTACATTGAATATGCCCTTAGGCTTGGAACCAATACAAACGATCTGGATGATGATGTTCCCATACATTATGTCCCGTATATGCGAGCTCCAGGTCCGTGTGCCACGCTCCAAGACGCCAAGTTCGGTCCGGCGCCCCATTGCGATAGCGATCTCCGAATCCGTACGAGTTCCCCCTGCACCCTGCATGCAGACTGGTTGGGTATCAGTACATTGAATGCACTGGTGGGGAGGCCTCTCGCCCACGCCACAAAACAAGCACGTTCATTAGTTATGTGCACCGACTAGTTCCGTTGTCTTTCTATTCTTTTGCCTTAGGATCAGTTACATGGCAATATAAAGAAAGTAATCTCCGTGTCAGCTCAAGAGTGTCATATTCATGAACAATTGAGTTCACCTTACCATTTCTTACCATTCGGCCTTCCCTGTCATATGCAGCAATATAAACAGTTATCTACGAAATAACAAGAAGCCACTATAAAACCCAAGTGTTATGCAGTGCCTCTACCTCATAAGACCCATTTTACTAGAACTTATGTGTGATACCATGCCTCCATTCTAATTATGCATAATGTCGTGCAGACACACTCCTTCCCGTTTCTCCTTTTCTCAGTGCGGATAGCCGCTATGCAAACATGACTTATCTATATGAAGGTCACTGGCTCTGTTAGCCATATTGGACAATATCTGCGATGGACGGCTGCCTCCCCAGCTCGGTTGCTAGCCTTGCTGGGCCTCCAAGCCGTCTAACGAGTCGACGCCCATCCAGGTCGGTAGCAAGCCTTGCTGGATGCCTCGCTCTCGCCCGCTAGTCATCAGCTAGCGTATCGCCAGGACTACACTGGCACTCCGTCCTCCCGGGCCGACACGATTCGGATGCCTCAGCAATCGTGTCGAGGACTATCTCTACCTGGTGCGCAACCAGTTGTCCGTGACCATGCAACTACTCCCCCAACTTCCAATCCTAGCCGAGGACAACACTCGGATCAATCTTTGCCGAGGACTACACTCGGATCTATCTTTGCCGAGGACTACACTCGGATCTTTTCTTCTTTACGCAGCTCTCTGATTAGAGACTGCCTCGGCGATCTACATATCCCGAGTACATTCATTTCCTTCCATTTCCTGACTCAGAACGACTACTTGATAGCCTTCCTCGTCTATGCATGCAACATGATTTTACTTCGTCCCGTGTCATGTTCCGTGCGGTGCAACGCCTCAGTATAAACTCACACTACTTTACAGCATATATGAAGAAATTACTACATTCCAACCCAGCAATCTCGACTATGCAAATAGCAAGTAAAATCTCCATGTTCTATACGATGATAAGGCGGGGTTATCCCCTTAGCTATGTGCGTTCATCTCTTTTATTAGCATGCAAGGTTATCGCCTGTAAACTAGCATGTAACATTCATTTTCTTAGTGTGCAGCTAAGTAGAGACAGGTTCACCGGGGCCACCCACCTTAGCAATGTATCGCGTCGGTCGAGCGAGACTCCGGACGCGCCTCTGATAGCCTAAGTCTGACTCCATTGAAGATCCCAGCATGAAAGCCTTTGCATCGAACGAGCCATCTCGCTGAGCAAGGCGGGTTGAATAGCTACACTTGTGCCATTTGAATCGGCCCTCCGGGTTGAGCGGAGCGGGTCGTTACATCATACACCACTCAGAACAAGTCTCGTCCTCGAGACTTCCTGAGCGCAACTCGTACTATCGCACATCTTCTAAACCCAAGTCTATACACCTTGCCTAACTTCCAAGGACTGTCTTAACACCACAACCAATTATTTTTTTACCATGCGTTACGCCAACGTTAGCCGATTCTCATCGAACGACTCCATCGTTTAATGCTATCGAGTTATACTCAACTCACTCGTTGCACTCCCGACTCAAAATCTACTGCACCTACCAATATGTCACGCCCCAATTTTGGCTAATCGATAATCGTCCCAGGGGCGTGATGCCGTGCACGCGTAGGGCTATAATACCCAAGCACATGGTATTCTATAACTTAATGGGCATTTACAACTCACAATTGGGTGGACACGATTCGGCAGTTTACTTGACGTCGCCTATCGAAACCCATCGTTACGCCTAAACCAAAGGTTTGAATTTGGGCTAATTTTCCAATCTCATTTGCATCACTCTCTGAGTCACCGCCCAATCTCGCTAAGTAAATCGCACCCAATCACCTACGTTTTCTGACTCAGTCTATATTGCGCCTTAGCGCAGAGCTAAATTGCCCACCTGGGGTACGCTCAAGTCCTTCGCACCTTTGGCTCAATCGAACTTAACTTCCTATCCGTTTTCACTCGTTCCGTTCGCCCGAGTGCTTAATCATTTTATCCGAATGATCCCTTCGTACAACTTATTGCATTCCCATACTCAGTTTCTTGCTGCGCCTTAGCGCAGAGCTATCTCGGTAGCACGGGGAACGATACAATCTTTCCTCTATGAAAAATTAGGTTGAGGCTAAATCATTTCAGTTGCCATACTCATCCATGCGAATCCGAACATTTTCCTTTGTAGCTGCATCCGAGTTATGCATATCGCTAAGTCTGGATCGTACCCATATTCAAGGCGTCCCCCAAATATGTGTATTTCAACCAAGCTCAGTGACAGCTAAGTCTGACAAGCTACTCGTGAAAATCTTTCGAAACGCGGATCGTCCTGCTATATGAATGACCGAACTCTTGTTCGATCCAGCTATCGTCTTATCCTTTACCGTCGCATAACCTATCCAACCAAATCAATTATCACCCGAGTCCTACCTTGCACTACGTTTGTTTCAACGCGAACGTTGCTAGTGTATATTCCCAAATTCCGAATTCTAACTCTAAGTCTCATTGCCCCAGTTCTATCGTTCATCCCGAACGATACTCTGAAGTCAGCCACTCCAGTTTAACTCAAGGCACAAGGTCGTCTGCCTAGCCACTAGGTCAGCTCACACAGTCATAGGTACAACTCAAGTTTGTGACTCATCGCGCAACCGCGTTGCACAACGCTCGCCCCAAACACCCTAAGGTCAAACCATTGTTCCTTTACACGGGTATTCTACCCAAGCTTGTTTCACTCAGATTTCTAAACATCGAGCAGAGTTTATCCTATCACACCAACACGCTCGTCCAACCGAACCCATGATACGCCCATGTTTCAGGGCTAACCCATCGATTCGCACACACTATCTCTTCCATCACGTTGATAGAATTCACCAATCCATCCTTTTCTACACCTGTATCACTAAGCCACAATTCCATTATAAATTATCGATGTATATCATGAACTCTAAGTCGTCCAGCCCAATCTACGTATCCGTTCATGAAAACATCCAACACCTCTTACTTCACGTTTCTAGACTAACTCCTCAAGAAAATCCTTAGACTCATTTTATCCTGAAACTTGTCTTATCGTATTAAACCACAAGTCAGAATGATCCCTCAATTGTCACATTCCGGTCTCCCGCTAGTTCAATCATCCTCGTCGGACGTGATATCACCACGCCAACGCTCCCGCGGAATGATCGTCCTAATCCGGACGTGACGCATGTGCGAATAAGAAGTTATACCCGCACAAGACAAGAAGGTCAATCGTTATGGTTATCCTCGAACGAACAGACACTTCATCATCAATTTTTCGTTTTATCCCAAGTTGTACATTGATCCCTCAAGTCATGTTCTTCCAACAACCGTTCTTACCGCCATCCAAGTTCGTCTATGCAAATCGTCCAACTTCAATATTACCATTTGAACATTTCTTAATCTACTCTTAGTATTCCTCAAACAACTAAGTTCAAATCCATTACCGCTTAACTCGATGCATCAAACTCACCATTATACTGACTAGCATCAATCCATACTTATCTTCTAACCATTGCTATGGTCTAAATCCCAAAATTGAAATTATCTCATTCGTAATCAAACCGAACTCTATCGAGCGATATCCTACTCAAATTCAGATTTTCCATGCACGCTTTCATTCGTTCGCTGCATTATTTCCAATTGCACTTACTCCGATCGCATCTCAGATTATTCAATCTCAACTCAAGTTTCTAATTCACTTGTTTCAACTTGAATCGCTCGTACAATCCTCTGAGTTTTCCCGACCACGATATCAATTTTAATTGTCCTGAATTTCTATTCGATGTATGCCTTATCCCTCAATCAACTTATCGTAACTCGTTCGAACCAAGTATTGCATGATTCTTCCGAGTTCGCTTACTTGCTAGGCATTCTTTATTTACACTAAGGCTTTACCCGAACTCGTCGTTCGCCGCTAGACTCGCTTAACTCCGAATCTACGACTTCGTTCGAGTATTTCTAAGCCGACCAATACACCACTCAGGGTTCGAGTTATACTCCCTGAATCTTTACAACTCATTATATCCACAATTCGCATAATCGAACAGGGGACTATCGTATACACCACTCAGGAATCTAGTTATCCTAATAACTCCAGATTCGCGTTCGCATCCTTCACTCGTATTCCCAAGTCGTTCCTTAGAACTCCAACACAGTCCCTATTTATCGCCTTAGCGATCTTAGACTCGTACACACCTCTATTCATAGTCCTCTATACAGACTATGCTTCAAATCATAACTTATCGCTATGAATAACCGTCCAAACTATATCTGAAAATTCCATACACGATTCCCATTACTCGCCTTAGCGGCACTCCGATAGCGTCTCTATCGATTTCCCTCCTGAGTCAAACTTTATTCTTATCCGAACAACACCCAAATCTCACTGCAACTTACTAGCATCAAGGGTCTTGGTGCACGATACTCAACACAGCTTGGCCAAAAGGCCATGTGGAAAGACCACTGTCTGAACGATATACCGTCTCGCACTCTACTTGCTTGGTGTTTTCATATCGACATATAACTTGCCGATTATAATCCGAGTTTACTCTCACAATGTCTTTCACAGGTTGGGACAAAAGCTCTCGCATCACAATCCCGTTCAAGCAACCGTATAATTTACACGCACTTTTCGAAAATATTTAGACTTATTGTATGGGACATCCATCGAAGCATCGAAAGAGAGCATCTACCACTTCTTCAATACACAAGTTTAAAACTGAGAGAATCGAAATGAATTCCAAGGACGTAAAGCCGTGCTCTGATACCAATATGTCACGCCCCGATCTCCCGCAGGAATCGGCCGTCCCCGCTAGGCACGAATCACCGCGCCAGCGCTCCCGCGGGACGTACGTTTCCATCGGGTCGCGATGCCGCGCGAGCCTGGGGTTGCGCCCGCGCAAGGCAAATACCGATACGGCCGTTGATAACTAGTTCACAGAGTCGTCATAGCGGAAATATAAAATGAACACAAGTATTGAATCCAAATTTAAGCTCTTTATTGATATAAAGTAAAGATTACAAGCGGCGCTAAGCCGAGATTACAAATCGCTCATGCTCTCTCTCTCTCTCTTACATTGAATATGCCCTTAGGCTTGGAACCAATTCAAACGATCTGGATGATGATGTTCCCATACATTATGTCCCGTATATGCGAGCTCCAGGTCCGTGTGCCACGCTCCAAGACGCCAAGTTCGGTCCGGCGCCCCATTGCGATAGCGATCTCCGAATCCGTACGAGTTCCCCCTGCACCCTGCATGCAGACTGGTTGGGTATCAGTACATTGAATGCACTGGTGGGGAGGCCTCTCGCCCACGCCATAAAACAAGCACGTTCATTAGTTATGTGCACCGACTAGTTCCGTTGTCTTTCTATTCTTTTGCCTTAGGATCAGTTACATGGCAATATAAAGAAAGTAATCTCCGTGTCAGCTCAAGAGTGTCATATTCATGAACAATTGAGTTTACCTTACCATTTCTTACCATTCGGCCTTTCCTGTCATATGCAGCAATATAAACAGTTATCTACGAAATAACAAGAAGCCACTATAAAACCTAAGTGTTATGCAGTGCCTCTACCTCATAAGACCCATTTTACTAGAACTTATGTGTGATACCATGCCTCCATTCTAATTATGCATAATGTCGTGCAGACACACTCCTTCCCGTTTCTCCTTTTCTCAGTGCGGATAGCCGCTATGCAAACATGACTTATCTATATGAAGGTCACTGGCTCTGTTAGCCATATTGGACAATATCTGCGATGGACGGCTGCCTCCCCAGCTCGGTTGCTAGCCTTGCTGGGCCTCCAAGCCGTCTAACGAGTCGACGCCCATCCAGGTCGGTAGCAAGCCTTGCTGGATGCCTCGCTCTCGCCCGCTAG
Organism: Iris macrosiphon; assembly: GCA_036927795.1. Taxonomy (NCBI): domain Eukaryota; kingdom Viridiplantae; phylum Streptophyta; class Magnoliopsida; order Asparagales; family Iridaceae; genus Iris; species Iris macrosiphon. The sequence continues at coordinate 18,194,794 of JAYESA010000004.1, forward strand.
TCATCAGCTAGCGTATCGCCAGGACTACACTGGCACTCCGTCCTCCCGGGCCGACACGATTCGGATGCCTCAGCAATCGTGTCGAGGACTATCTCTACCTGGTGCGCAACCAGTTGTCCGTGACCATGCAACTACTCCCCCAACTTCCAATCCTAGCCGAGGACAACACTCGGATCAATCTTTGCCGAGGACTACACTCGGATCTATCTTTGCCGAGGACTACACTCGGATCTTTTCTTCTTTACGCAGCTCTCTGATTAGAGACTGCCTCGGCGATCTGCATATCCCGAGTACATTCATTTCCTTCCATTTCCTGACTCAGAACGACTACTTGATAGCCTTCCTCGTCTATGCATGCAACATGATTTTACTTCGTCCCGTGTCATGTTCCGTGCGGTGCAACGCCTCAGTATGAACTCACACTACTTTACAGCATATATGAAGAAATTACTACATTCCAACCCAGCAATCTCGACTATGCAAATAGCAAGTAAAATCTCCATGTTCTATACGATGATAAGGCGGGGTTATCCCCTTAGCTATGTGCGTTCATCTCTTTTATTAGCATGCAAGGTTATCGCCTGTAAACTAGCATGTAACATTCATTTTCTTAGTGTGCAGCTAAGTAGAGACAGGTTCACCGGGGCCACCCACCTTAGCGATGTATCGCGTCGGTCGAGCGAGACTCCGGACGCGCCTCTGATAGCCTAAGTCTGACTCCATTGAAGATCCCAGCATGAAAGCCTTTGCATCGAATGAGCCATCTCGCTGAGCAAGGCGGGTTGAATAGCTACACTTGTGCCGTTTGAATCGGCCCTCCGGGTTGAGCGGAGCGGGTCGTTACACCAACTGGCTGTTAGTCTACATCTGTTTATTTGATATTTATTGGCAGAAACTTGGTGTTGTGGAAGAGCGCAAAATGTGGTCTCATGATCGATTTTAGAAGAGGAATATCGAGCTATTTCTCATGGCACAACATAAGTGTTATATCTGCAGCATCTTCTACAGGAGCTGGAATAAGAAGTAATATCTAAAGCAGTAGATATGTGGTTTGATAACCAGTCTGCTACCCATATTGCTATAAATCATGTATTACATGAAAAGATGAAGCATATTGAGATTGATATCTACTGCATCTGTGATGAGTATAAAAATGGGACAATAAAGTTTTACCATGTGAGGACCGATAATCAGATAGCTGATATCTTTACAAAATCTCTTTTATGTCCTCGGGTTCAATTTTTTTGTAACAAGCTGGGCATGATTGAGATCTGTGATAACCAGTTTACTATCCATAACCGTTTAAACTATATCTCAAAACCCAGGCATGACTCCCTAGATTTGCCTTAACGATAGTCAGATAATATTTCTATCGATAGCCAATCTAAGTCTGACTTATCTTATCCGAACGATATCCCAATCCTGCTTGCAAACTCACTAGCACCAAGGGTCTTAGCGCGCGATACTCAACATAACTTAGCTGAAAGGCTGTGTGCATAGATATCCTATCCGAACGATATTCTAGTCTCGTATACAAATCTGCTAGCATTAAGGTAAGGTCATTCTCGTTCGCACGTAACTTGCAAATTTCAAGCACGAGTCTATACCCAAGAAATCTGACACAGTTTGGCACAAAGGTCTTCGCATAACTATCATGTTAAAATAATTATTTTATTCACATAGACTTTTGAAATTATTAAACTCATTGTATGGAACATCCCGATGGAACAACGAGAGAGAGCGTCTGTAACATAACCCATGAATGAGCTTTCCAAAACTGATAAGAAGTCCAAGGACTAAAGCCATACTCTGATGCCAATATGTCATGTCCCGATCTCCCGTAAGATTGGCCATCCCCGCTAGGCTCGAATCACCGCTCCAGCGCTCCCGCATGATATTAATTCCCATCATGACGTGATGTCGCGCGAGCATAAGCTGCGCCCGTGCAAAGCCATGATCCGAACAGGCGGAGAAATAGCTAAGCCACAGAGTCCCACATATAGTCTCTATTGCAGCGGTAATTTGAATGACACGAGTAAACGACCGTTCGATAACTAGCTCACAAAGTCATTATAGCAAAAACATTGAATGAACACAAGTATGAAATAATAACAATCTCTTTATTGATAATCAAGAATTATTACAAGCGACGCTAGGCCGAGATTACAAGTCGCACAAGCTCTCTCTCTCGAAATAATAAAAGTATGCCAAGCGGCTTACAACTTGGGATGATACATAGGCGATGTTCCAATATTATGTCTTCTATATGTGCTTTAGCTCCGGACGCAACACCCCAAGGCTCCAGAGCGAACTCCACGCCTTAGCGCACACGAGGGAATACTCCGTACTGAACGAGGTTCTTCCGTACCCTGCAAGCAATCTGGTGGGTTATCAGTACATTATTGGACTGGTAGGGAGGCTTCTCGCCTGCTCTACAAATCCAAACACGTTATATTAGTTCAGTGCACCATCTATTAAGTTGTCTTTCTAGTCTTACCTTAGGATCATTTTTATGGCAATGATGTAAAGCCTAACTCGTATAGCAGTATGCCGTGCGATATAAGAGAAACACGACAAAACTTACCAACTTACCATTCGTCCTTCCCTGAACAATCCATAAAACCAAGTTAAACCAAGCACAAATATATATATTGAAATCAAGAATCGCATAAGCAACCATGAATGTTACGGACGTATTCTAACTGAGGTGCATGATGTTACTTGAATACTCATGTAAATGTTATACCCAAATTATTCAAGTGTGTTATACTCATATTACACATATATTTCAGATTACTTATTCAATGCAATAACTCGCACGCGGATTGCCGCAACCGAGCTAACATAATCTATATAAAGGCTACTGGCAAAGCCATACAAGACGAGTTATAGTTAAGGTAGACAATAATTCTTGCAGTTGCGAGTAGCTAGCTCTGCTACAAGTCCCGAACTCACCCGTGCTAGGCCATTAGCATGACTAAACTGACGTTCCGCCTAGGATCGGATCGACCCCGGCGCCCCGGTGCACTGTCCGCAGGAACCCTACACCTTGTGTACAAGTTGTCCGTGACCATGCATGTTCTTGTTTATTACTCTTGTTCTTGTAATACGCCGATGGTTGCAGCACAGGTAGGCTATTACCCGCTACATGACATCTCGTCTTACCAGTGCTAGGCCATTAGCACGGCTATTTTTACTTGTTTAAATCTTATAACTTCTTGTTCATAAGCGGCGATGGTTGTAGACGCGGTGGGCCATTACCTGCTACAAGCCACCCCGAACGGCTTTTCTTGTTCTTCTTTACTTAACATAATATAGTTCAGTTCATTTACTTGATACTTCCATTACTTTATTATCATTTCTTCCAATCTTTCATTATATAGTTCCCAGTACGGGAAACTGCCTTGACGACCTTATGGTCCCAAAGCCTTTCCATGTTTTCATTGCTTGGCTCAGAATGACTATTGATAATGTTCCTGCCTCAAGTGAGTGAATCATGTTTCGTGTTGTGTTCCAAGCCGTGGTACGAATCTATGAGACTAGCATTAAAATAAGACAAGCGAGTACTTGTTAGCACATAAAGCAGGCAAGCATCGAAACAGTAGAAACATAATTTTCTACGCTAGCACGAGTCTAAAGAGTTATATCGAGGATTGAAACCGTACAGAGGCATATAGTGCGGTGCATAAGGAAAACTATCAAGTTACTTCTTTTCTATGTTCTAGGCAAGTAATACAAGATGTGATTATTTCCTTATCTAGGTGTGTTGTACTCTTTATTAGCATGTAAGGGGTGATTCGCCTAGCGACTAGTATGTAACATCCGTATTTTTTAGTGTGTAGGCTAAGCAAAGATAGGTTCATCATAGCCGCCCACCTTAGCGATGATTCGCCTTGGCCGAGCGATACTCCGAGCACATTTTTGAAAGTCTAAGTCTGAACTCCTTAAGGGCCAAGTCTGAATTTCTTTGCCTCAAGCGAGTCTTTCTTGTCGAGCAAAGCTGGATGGGTTGTCGCACTTGTGCCATTTGAATCGGCTATTCGCATTAATGCAGAGCGGGTCATTACATTATACACCACTCAGAATAAGTCTCGTCCTCAAAACTTTTTTAGCGCAAACCATTCTATCACTCACTATCGAATCTAACTAAAGTGTATTACTCAGTATTCTTAGACCCGTTCGAACACAACTTTCTACTCATTTTCCTTATTCCGTGTCGCGTGTGTGCTGGGTCTGTCTCATTGAATGACTCTATCATTCAATCCAAGCTCTGACTCAGTCTTTACTGCGCCATAGCGCGGAACACATATCGCTTAAAGCAGGGTATGATACAATCAATCGTGCACAAAAATCTTAGGCTGAGACTAACTTACCCAAAAATTATACTCGTCCATGCGAATCTAACATATTCACCTGCACTAGCATTTGAGATTAGCATATCATGAGTCTGGATCGTGCACATATTCAAGACGTCCCCCAAACACAAGCATGTCAACCAACTTAGCGATAGTGAAGTCGTTGCACTCGACTTTAATATATCAACAAGTCTTGGATCGTGCCCATATTTAAGGCATCCCTCAAACATATGTATTCAACCAAACTCAACGATAGCGAAGTCGAACAAGCTACTAGCAGAAATCTCAAGGATTCTAGCTTATGAATCACAATGATACCTCTAACGGGGTCAATCAAAATCTAAGTCATTTCCAATCCCACTCAAATCAGGCACAGTACAACCGTCAAGCACGATCTATTCGACCGACAAGCGTCCAAGTCCTATCATCCATTCTGTTCGTGTCAAACACAACATACACTTATTGACCCAAGCCTAACTCTAAGTTGTTGCCCCAGTTCTATGGCTTGCTCAAGCAATACTCTGAATTCGGTCACATAAGTTCTTCACTCGGTATAGGGTCGTCTGCCTAACCGCTATGTCAGCTCATAAGGTAATAGACACAGTTCACGTTCACGATTTATATCGTCCAATTTTGTTGCACGATACTCGTCATAATTCTTAAGGTCAAACAATTATTCATTTGCACAAAATTTTCTATCCAAGCTCGTTTTACTCATATTTCTAAACATTGAGCATATATCATCCTATCCACATCAACATGTTTGTTGCACATGGTTCGAGTCCATTTAGTAAATCCATTCCTACGACATGTTCGTTCAACCAAATCCACGATATATCCATGTCGTATATCTAACCTAACAATTCGCATAATCTATCTCTTCAATTACGTTTTATAGAATTCGCCTATCCAATCTTTCTAAGTCTAGACCACAGTCATGATTAAATTTCCAATCACTGATCTCAATTATAAACTCTAAGCCGTCCAACACGATTCATGTATACGTTCATAAAACCATCAAGCATAACTTACTTCATGTTCTAGACTAACTCCTCCTCGAAACATTTTCAATTGACTTGTATCCTTAAACTCGTCTTATCGTATCAAACCACAAGTCAAGACGATCCTTCAATTGTCACGCTCCGGTCTTTCGCAAGTTCGATTATCCCCATTGGACGTGATATCACCACGCCAACGCTTCCGCGGAATAACCATCCTACTCCGGGCATGACGCATGTGCGAGCATGGAGTTGCGCTCGTACAAGACAAAAATGTCAAAAATTATGGTTATCATCGAATGAATAGACACCTTATCGTTATACTTCGTTTCATCCAAGTTATTTATATTAATCCACCAAGTCATGTTCATTTTATAGCCGTTCATGCCGTGACCATAGTTCGTTTAGCCAAATTATCCAACTTCAATGTTAGCGTTCGATCAATTTATAGTCTACCTCTAACATTCCTCAAAATATTCAAGTTTAAAATCTCTAGCCAAAGTTTATTCACCTTCGACACGTTCTATTTCATCGATTTTATTTGTATAATCTTCGAACATGTTTCCGCGAGTTCGATCGTCCCCGCTGGAAGTGAAATCACAAAGCCAGTGCTTCCGCGAGATAATAGTTCTCATCTGGGCCTGATGTCGAGTATTATCTTTCAAACTAGATTCAAGATCGTTCGTCCAAATCAAGATTAAGTACGTTATCGCCTACCTCAATAATTGAACCACATAATTTCTTTAACTTGTATCAATTCGTGCTATCTTCCAACTTATCGATATAATATCAAGTCTTTCAAATTTGAAACCATAACATTCATACTCAGGCTAAAATTCCATCTAGCGATATCCTTTGTTCGTGCTATACTCCGATCGCATCCTAGATTATTCTATCTCAAACTCAAGTTTTAATTCGTTTGATTCAATTCGAAATCTCTCATACGATTTACTAAGTTTTTCTCGACCAAGATATTGATTCCATTACCTTGAATCCATATTCGATATAAGCCTTATCACTTATTCAACACATTCTAACTCGTTCGAATCAAATCTTGCATGATTCCTTTGATTTTGCTTACTTGCTAGGCATTATTTATACTAAGTCTTCGCACAATCATGTCATTTACTGCTAGACTCGTTTGTTATCCTAAAATTCTTGATTCGCTCGAATATTTCTAAGATGACCAATACGCCACTCAAGATTCGAGATATATTGTCACTCTCCGTTCCCGAAATATAAATTTTGGGATTTTTTTTTTGCTTGTATTTATTTCCTGCTTAGAGTATTTCTTGCTTACATGATTAATTATGTTGCATGTATGGAGACTAAATCCATTCTTTGGTTCAATTATACCCATGATTTATTTTTTTGGTTGGTTCATTCATGATTTGAACCCATGGTCTAAACCTCAAACCCTAACTATAAAATCTAACATCTTTCTCTCTCTCCCCTCATTCTCTCATTTTCCTCTTCTTCCTTTATTTAGGCAAGTACACCTTGCACCACATGGAGAAATCTATTATTTTTTTATTATTGCTTTTTTCTTGTATTTTATTAGTCTATTATGTGCTTATTATGCTTCTAAACACTTTTAGTACTTGGGGTTTTTGATTCTAATGGATAGATTTGAGTAGATCAACATTCTAAGTTTAGGATTTTTATGAGTTCCTTGAGTTTTTAGTGGTTTTGTTCTACTAAAACATAGTATTTTTGAAAAATAGTTTTTGGGATGGATGGAGCACTTCATTTCGAGTATTTTGGCTTTTGGTTCACTCAATTCGGAGTTAAAATAAAAATTTTATGAAGAAAATAATTTTTTGGTTTTTGGTGTTCTTGCCATGGCTGAACTTGCTGCCTGGAGAAGACAAAGTCATATGCGGCCATGCGGCTTGAACTCATATGACCCATGCGACCATGCGACCCATGCGACCATGCGGCCTGAACTCATGCATCCATACGGTCCGAGCTCATGCGGTCATGCGGTCCGAGCTCAGGCACCTGAACTCATGCGACCAATGCGACCATGCGACCCATGCGGCCTGAACTCTTGCGTCCATGGGATCTGATCTCATATGGTCATGCGATCATACGGCCTTGAGCTCATGCAACCTTTGCGGCCAGTGACCATGCGACCATGCGGCCATACGATCCATGCGGATATGTGGCCTGACTTCCTATACAGCAACTGATTTTATGAGGCAGCTGATCCCCATGCGGCCTTGATCCTTATGGGCATGCGGCCCCTTGCACATGCTTTATTGGACTGGTTTTTTTGAATGTTCCTTTGGACTTTATGGGATGTATGTGTGACTTCGATGACCACAAGAGTATCAAACCCATCTATGGGTCATGACCCGACCACTTGTATCCGTGCTGATACGCTTCCTACGTGCTATGTGTTCCTATGCAATTATATTACATGTTTACACTGCGATGTACCTATGCGCTACGTGACATGTGATATGACTTAATCTCTAGCATGGACATAAGGCTTAGCCAATGACCAAGCGTGGCTAGAATCTGTTGACTGTTGCATCACGCTGGGGTAAATCCAAGTTGAACTATCAAGTGACAAAGTGGATTCCTATCTAGTGTATCCGTACTATGGTACATCATATAAGAAGAGTAACATGTGACCACGCCATATGATTTCGGTTAACAATAGGGTTAACTAGGCAACTTAACTTGTAGAGCATTGGGAGGGAATGGAATCTCGAGATCGTGCCTAACTAGCCACCTCCAGTCATCTGAATTGGGGTGTGCAGGCTAGTCCCTATGGATATTGTTTAAATCCTCATTAGTGGATGACAATATCCGACTATTATACTATACTATGTGTTCTATGCGATCTTAGTATCACTATCATATTTTTTAGGAAAGAGTATTTTAGTCTTCTGGTAATTAATTAAATATTGTGTATGTTGAATATTTATTTATTTTATTATTTATTTATTGTTAGCATGTTAGATTTATTTTTGGACTTGTGTTAGTGGACCAAACTAGTTAGTTTAGATTCATGGACCATTATTTAATTTTAGTTAGATTTGAGCCCAATAGTAAGCCCATTCATTAGGAGGATGAATTAATTAAGTTAAACCCATTAGACTAGAACCTTTCCTCCTTAATTAATTTCTTCATGAGAGGCCCCAAGGGGTATTTTAGACTTTATATAGTAGCATGAGGGAGGGGGCAAGAGGGGCCTATATAAAGGGGATGAAAACTTTCTCTCTCTTTATTTTTTTATTCTAAAACTAGATCTAGAATTTTTCTCAACCAAATTCCATCAAATCTCCACAATTTTTTTTTCCAATTCCTTCCTAAATCATCATTGTAGGCTATTAGATCAAGGATCTACAAGGAGAAGGCAAGGATCTACAAAGAGGAGCAAGGATCTATAAGTTAAAGGCCAATTTTATCAAATTTGGAGGTTGCATTAGAAATCCATCTCCCAAAAGTTATAATTCAGTTTTTTCCCTTTAAATAGGTTATAAATCTATGTTTTAACCATGAGCAACCACCCAACATGTGTAGGCTACCCATAGGAATTGGAATTAGGTTCATAGGAGTTCTATGGAGGAAGTTATGTGTATTTTTGTGTCAATTTTTGGGAAATTTCGAGATTGGCACATGTTGTGTTTGTCAATTGGTCAATTAGACTAAATTGATATGTGTTTGATTGTTTGTGACTAGTGTCGTGTCCACAATTGGATACGTATAGGCCGTATCCCATCAATTTAGAGATACATGTTGATCTGGGGATTTTTTCTCCGACACGGGACTTTGTGCATGTTACATTTTGACACGGACACGTAGATATGTAATTGACTCTTCGTATTATTCATATATATTATTTTAGACTTGCTCGTGTCCTTCAGGATACGTTTGGTTGTGTGGTGGAGCCGTATCGCAAGCGTATCATAGAATGAGTGTGATACGGGTACAATGCACTCCACGTGTTTGTTTATTGAATTTTAGATTCAAGTTGACTTGCTAATATCTATTAGAAATGGGTAAAATTATATGATGGTATGATATATATGTGTATGTGTATTTATAGGAGTCTCCATATTGTATTTGAAGTGTTGGTGGCCATGAGAATAAGTGGATGTATATGCGTTTACTAGTATAGTAGTTATGTATACTTAGTGGATATATATATATATATGAGAGGAGGCAACCTCTCTCTATTATTCTATCCGATGTGGGACTAAAGTCCAATACACTAATACTTAACAGGTAACTTAAAAATTGATGACGATCATCCCCGAAGACTGATGCTGATCATTCCTGAAGATTTATACAGACTATTTATTGAGTTGGATACACTCAAGGAAGAAGGTTATAGTATATCATTTATCTCTTTATAATTTTGTAAAAAAACTATTGTATTCAGTTGTTAAGTCATTATACTATTATAAATAGATGCTTATCGAAAATTCTGAAACTATTCACCCACTTGAGAAATCTCTCTCTCTCTCTCTCTCTCATTTCTTAATCATTAACTGACTACAACAATTATTAGTTTATTACTACTAGATTTTGAGGTCAATCATTTATTTGCATCCAATTCAATTCATAAGCACGACATAATTAGATTTGGTTGGCATTGATTGATGCTTTTCAAAAAATAACATATAAAATAGTTTTTAACAATTATTTTTTAGTTTGCATTCAGAAGTTCTCTCAAAATTAAATTGGTTTTCTAAAAATTTAAAAAAATATTTTTTACAAACATTTTCTGAACTTTTTTAAAAAAAATTATCAAAAGTGGTCATGAGCAATTCTAAACCCAACCTTAACCGGAGAAATGAATAACCTCAGTTTAGGGGTGAGCATCGGTTCAGTTCGGTTTGAACCGAACCGTATTTCAGCAAACCGACATAAACTGTAAACCGTATTTGTAAAATCAAAAACCGAATCGTTTACAACAAAACCGAGTAGAACCGAACCGAAATAGAACGATTTGGTTCTCGGTTTGTTCGGTTGTCTGGAGGAGCAAAATAAAAAACTTTGCTGATCAGCAAAAAAAATTCCATCCAAAAAACACCATCAGCAAAAAAAGAGTTGAATAAAGGATTCCTAGGTTAGTAATTTATAGTACGAGAAACGCCATCCAAACAAAGAAGTTCATGCTCCTTCCAGTAGACATTCTCAAATTGGAACCTAAAATTGTCTTTCTTCTTAATTCATTTTTTTAGAGGAATCATTCTTATCAGTTTTGAAAACAAAACCTTGCAGTGACTAACTACCTTGGGATCTACATCATTTGGCTCGGTAGGAAGAGCACTGGAATCTACCATTCGTCTCCAAAAGCTTGGCAGATTCCTAGAAGGAATTACAAGACAGAGTCACAGAATTGTAAACATCTGTCACGTCCAGTACCAGAATACGGAGACAGACATGGCCAACTACCCCGTACAAGGTACTATAAGTCATACAACGATCACGGCTGTAATTAGACAAGGGGTGCATGCTACAATCAGGTCACTTAGGGTCACACGAACATCTATGTCTCAATCAATCAAACAAGAAACATAAAACATAGAGCATATATGTTAAAACAATATGGCATCCCAAGCGCTTTCTCAAGATGTTTTGGAGACCAGCTGTACAAAAATAAGAAGCTGACGAAATAATAAAAGTACATGCCAGTATTACAACTGCAGTCTGATTTATATACAGTCATGAAAAAGAAACTAAATGTCCAGACGTGCTGGCTAACCGGTGCATGTGGCTAAACGCCCAAAAGAGTAAAATGCACAATGACGAACGAAGAATAAGAAAATCCACTCGTTATCCTCGGCGGCCATGTTCCTGGTACGCGCCATGAGTCGGGGGAAAGAAAAATAATGAGCAGAGAGAGAAATGGAAATATATAGGTTTAGGTTTGAGATGTGGACCGTTGGATCACTCAAACCCATTCAAGCCACACATGCTACCAACCAAACCAAACCTACTCTCTCCACAACTCTCGGATCCGGTCTAAACAATGGACGGGCTAGCAAACAATATGCGCCAAAGTGTGCCGAAAAAGGGGCTGACAACATCAATTTTTTTGGATTTTGTTACATGAAAAAAGAAAAACTTGACACCGACCTCTCTTCGCCTGACCGGCGTCACCGCCCTACAACTGCCTCTATTCACTGCTCCCGACCAACACCCTGTTGGCTTGCCCAGTGACTTCCGCAACCACCATGGGATCGTGCTTCGGGAGAGAGAGAGAGCTGACGTCGAAGTACATCTGGAGAGAGAGAGAGAGAGAGAGAGAGAGAGAGAGAGCTGCTCCCTCTTCCCAGAGAAGAAAAAGAAGCGGCGGACTGAAAAATGAGGAGAGAGAATATTTAGGTCAAGATTTTTTGCTTATATATAAAGTTGGGGGTACAAATGTAAATACACATTCGGTTTTCGGTTCGGGTTAGAAACCAAATCCAAAAATCGAGACCCGAACCGAACAACCGAATGTTACCCTTTTGAGAACCGATATCCAATCCGCTATATTTGAAACCGATCCGAACTGTTATTTCGGGTCGGTTCGGATCGGTTTTTGGTCCAAAACCGTTATATGCTCACCCCTACCTCGATTCCGTCTAACATAAATGGGTTGGGTTCAAATTGAGCATTTATTGTCCACCCGTTCAATCCCGACAACGGCTCCGACAAAATAAAATGAACCAGTCCGGTCCAACATGTTTGGGCCGGGCTGGGCCGCGCTGCGCTTGCACCTCACGCTGACGCTACCAATGACGAAGCTTTTGCTTTGCTGCTGCCTGCTGGTCCACTTTTCCCGATCATCATATATATATATATATATATATATATATATATATATATATATAATATTATTATACGAATTGAACGCGAATAATCAGCAGCAGCAGCCAAATTATTATATCGAATTATTCAAATAACCGTTCCATAAATATTTTAGGGCCTCAAATTCTCTTCCGTAGATCACGAAATCCTTCCTCGTTGCCCTAATTTTTTTAGGTATTCCCCCCCAATTCATTATTTTTCATTATTTTTTTATCGGCTAATTTGTTCAATTTTGGGAATTAATTGGAATGTGGAGCTATTGCTGTTGGTTCTTTGATCGATTTCTTGTTTATTATTAAGATCCGATCAAGAATTATCATGTATATAGGGTTTCGTTATTCGATCAAGAAAAATAACGATTTTTGAATTGTTAAAGGGATAAAATTTGGTACTTATCATCTGCAACTGTTGCCGATGCCAAAAGGTTGACGACTTCACGAGGAAGATTGATTTTTGATGCTTGTTGAATGATTGTTGGTTAATTATTGACTTATATTAGGATTCTTTTTGATGTAGGGTTTTAGTTTGATGAGAATTTTTGAGTAGTTTTAGTTTGTTCTTCATGAGCTCCACTGTTTCAACATCACCAAGACCTGCGTCGTTTGAGCCGCCTTATTCGCATCGGTCGTCTGTTGCTGCTGTGGGTGGAATGGACTCGAAGGACGGCGATGAACCTGAACTGCTCTCAGTGTCGTGGAATCAGGACTACGGGTGTTTCGCTGCCGGCACGAGCAGCGGCTTCCGGATATTCACTTGCGATCCCCTCAAGGAAACCTTTAAAAGGGATCTAAGAAGTGGGGGCTTCGGAATAGTCGAGATGCTCTTCCGGAGCAACATCTTGGCCCTCGTCGGCAGAGGTTCCAATGCACAGTACCCGCCGAACAAGGTTATGATATGGGACGATCACCAGGGCCGTTGCATTGGCGAATTCACGTTCAGGTCCAACGTGTGGGGTGCGAAACTGAGGCAGGATCGCCTGGCGGTGGTTCTTGAACACAGGATATATGTGTACAACCTTTTAGATCTTAAGCTTCTTCATCAGATCGAGACTTCGTATAATCCTAGGGGACTCTGCTGCCTCTCGCATCATTCGAACACCTCTGTTTTGGCTTGCCCTGGTGTTCGCACAGGGCAGATGCGGGTCGAACACTTTGGTCTGAAGGTGACGAAGATGATCACTGCACATGATAATAATATTGCTTGCTTCACCTTGACCTTGGACGGGCTTATTCTTGCAACTGCTAGTGTGAAGGGAACATTGATTAGGATATTTAACACAATGGATGGAACACGTCTACAGGAGGTACGCTCTACCAGACATCCTATTTCATAGCATTATCCTTATTTGCAATGCATGTTTGGAGTAATATAAATGATAGCTTACTTTCTTACTGAGTTGGTGGGCAAGTTGTTCTTGAATTGTCGGGCATGTTTGTTTCTTTGAGGTAAACCATGTGAGATAGTAATCTATAGAATTAAGGGAAATTAATTGCTTCCTATGTATGAACAGAAGTACATGTAGAAGTTATTGAAATGTGAAATTATGACATGTTCCTACATGGTACTTCCTACCAATTAACAAGTTAGTCGTGGAGTAGGAAAGGACGAGTTGGAAGATCAAAAAAAAGTTTACTATCCGAAACCAGTGATTACTCTATATATCTCCCTTTTCTCTCACTTATTACTTCAAGCACTTCTTGAACTTTATAAAAATGATAACAAAAAAAAAAACCCTAGTAATTGTTTTCTTTATAGTTTAATGGGAATTACTTATTCAATTGATTACTTAAGCTATTTCTTTTATATTTATCTAACAAGAAAAGTCTCCCAAGTAAAATGACATTCGGTTGTGTTCTTGATGGCACTTCTTTGTGAAGCAAAATTTTCAGAATGATTTCTGTAAAACTCATTCGTCATTATTTTTGTAACATCTAACATTCTACTTATAGTCTAGCTGTCTAGGGGAACTTGGAGTAGCATACTTCTTGATTTGATGAGCTTAAATTACTTAGCCAAAATGTTGGGCTCTTACCTGCCAACTAGCCATCTAGCCAACTAGCCATCTAGGTGTTATGGTGTGGCCTTCTCATGCTCATAGCAACCTTGGTTAGGAATTGGTCACCAAGATAGAGGTTGAGTCAGGTCGACAACCGGTCATAAATTTTTTGTCAATTCCTTTATGCATTTTGCTTATGCTCCATACCTGACCCAATTCTGATGGTAGAAGGCCGATGATGTTGATTTAGTATTCTACTTATAAGATGATAAAAACTAATTCCTACATCTTTTAACAATAATCAATGAGATGATCCCTTTAATTGGTTGAGATAATGACACACATTGACATATTTTTTTATACAAATATTTCTCTTTCCAATGCGACCACAAATTTGTAAATAGATAATCTGAGAACCTAGTAAATAAAAAGAATATGTAGTTGGTCCAAAGATGGTTAGGCAAAAACCTAGAGCCTTCACTGAGGGATAAAACAACCTCGGTGCGTGTCTTGAATTCTCTTGATCCATTTTGGTGTATGGCCCTCTCGGACAAATTCTGTGAGATATGAAATGAGGGAAGTTGGAGGCATGTGATGTAAGCAGAGGACTTGGGCCGAAATAGATGTATTGAATATGTGAATTATTTTGTTATTTTCTCCCTTATACAGTATAACAACACAAAGCAATTTAGATGTATTGCATATGTAGACTTGGTTGTATTTGGGACATCGACTTTTGAGCTTTCTTCAGCAACCTTTCTAGTGGATTCTTTTGTATGATAGTATATTTTTATCCAGTCTTCACCAGTGGATGTAGGCAGGAAGAAGGCCAAATCAAGTAAATTTTGTATATTTGCTACTCATGATCTCTGTTTTATATTCATTGATTTCTGGATTTGGTGGTAACACCTCATATCATGGTTCAGAACTATGGGTATTGGTATCAATATCAGACTCTCACATCTGGAGGTGTTCTTTAAAGCTTGTTGTCTGATTGTGTGTAATCAAATAGTTTGAATGCCTGTCCCAGGTTGTTTTCCTTCACCTTGAAGGGTTTCCAAATAAAACAATGTCTTCCTACTAATTTTAATTCGTTTATTGCTTAATTGTGTTCTGGTTAACTGCCCATTCAATAACATGATGAGAGAAATCTGTTAAGAGAGGAGGGGTGGGGGGTGGGGTTAGTCAAACTGGATTTCCATAACACAGTAGCTGTTATTTCATAATCTAAATCAGTATTTTCGAGCAAACCACTGATTCTTATAATCAATGAGATTGTGATTATGATTATGAGAGAAATTTGTTGTGGGGTTACTCAAACTGGATGTCCAAAATAGTATGATAGTATGTAGCTGTGGTTTCATAATCTAAATCACATTATTTTCAAGCAAAACACAATGATAATTACAATCATTGAGATTGTGATTATGATTATGAAATCATATTTATTATGTGTTTTTAATCACTTTCAAAATTCTTTACGAATTTATCAAAATTTTACAATGAGACTACGACAAAGGCTCTCTCCATTTGGGGCTAATATATTGTTATTATTTCAAAAATTATCTAACTAACAAAATCAATTTATATAATAGTTAATGTTGACATTGGATTAAAACAATTTTCAAACTCTTGTGAGGCCAAAGAATAATTTGACATGTTGGAAATGATGGCTTCAACATAAATCTTGCGATGGCAAGATCTAGGACGGAAATAAGGGTCGATGGTGCTCGTTGTTGACCGTTAGATATCAGACTTGTAGACGATGAACCAATGTACTGTATTCATTTTTTCAGTATGCGCCCGTGTCTGTCAACGACCTCATCAAGCTTTTTGAAGTGGCAAAATAATTTATTCAAAAGATTGATGGGTCGACGTTAACAACAATGTAACTACGTGAGTACCAGAGAGGATGGATGAGGAATTGGAGACCATGGGAAAGGAGAAGATGAAGAGTTCCTCGTGGGAGAGGGCTCTAGACATCCTGGTTGGTTGAGATGGCGGAGGGGACACTGATGTTTTTATCAACGCTGAAATCCATGGAAGATGGTGGAGAGAACCCTAATATTAGAAAATGAAGAGACGAGAAAAAAGAGAAAATTATGATTTGATTTTTCTACCAAAGAAGAGAGGAGAAAGAGGGGGAAATGTGATTACAGAATCACATGCCCAAAAGGTATGGCTAATATGAAGGAAATCAATACAAATTTGGAAATAATCACATCATGGAGATTCTAAATTTTCAATGACTAACGAGTGATTATGGAATCTCACTTTCCAATCACATTTGACTAGCAGTAACACCATAGTTAAACTGTTAAACTCAACTCATCTAGATGTTCAATTTGGAATATGACGATGCAGGATATCTTGTACTCTCTAAGTATTTTATTGATCTAATTTATCCAGAAGCAACGATGCCAACTTGTGGTAAAGGTGAGGGAAGAAGCTATATTGTAGGAAAGTTGAATATCAGTATGATTCATGACATATAGCTCACGAGACAAATATACCTTTATTACTCTCGAAGACAACAGGAAGTATGCAAGAGTGCAAGAATACTCAGAAAAGCTTCATGATTATGAGGCATGTGAAACTGAAGTATGGAGCAGGGGGCAATGTGGAATAGATAACTTTAATAAATTCTGAGATGTATTGAAGATGCTGGATACTATGAATCTTGTGGTAGATTATTAAGAGGTGCAGTTATAATTTTTCTTTTGCTCCCAGAATCGTATCTGGTGTCACCGAACAATTTAGCTCCCCTTAGAAACCTAATACTGAGCATGGTTAAGGACACTTCATCAATGCATAGGCCAGAGAAAGCAACATGATGTTGTAGCCATGGTTACCATCTATGTTTTAAAAAGCGCGCTTAAGCGATTTTTGATACCTTGGCATCTCGCTTAGGAGAATCTCGCTCCAGAAAAGCGTTGGATGCTTAAGCGGCGCTTAGGCAGCGCTTAGTAACATCTCGTCTCGCCTTAGGCGTCTCGCCTCACGGATTGAATTTTTTTTTTTTTACTGACCGAAAGCTGAACCTTATGTATAAATATCTATGTATATGTATATATATGTATCTATGTATAAATATCTATGTATAAACTGAACCGAAAGTTTAAACTTATGTATAAATATCTATGTATATATAAATATATCTATAAAGGTGTGTATATAAATATAAAGCTTGTGTATATATAATATTTTACATGTAGGGAGCAAAAAAAATAAAAATTTGAGGCACTAATTAAGTGCTGCTTAAGCGCCATTAAGCGAGGCGACGGCCTCATTGCCTTGCCTCGCCTCGCCTCACGCTTAATACAACATAGGTTACCATAATTCACCGCAGAAGGTGCCATCCCCGATCCGGGTAAGAACGTTTCGAAACACGGAACCCATGCGTATTGGCGTTTTGAGTCTTGCCAACAAACTGACATAGGATTTACTTATCTGGCTTTCCATCCAAGCTTTTTAACTTCCAAGTGCTGACAACCTTTGCTCATCGATGTTGACTCCCATTTTGGTCTTATCCATTGTCATCTACAACCCATCCCAAACGGTTGAAGATATTGTATTCCTGGTGAGGGGAAGGAGGAAGGGAAATGTTGAAGGAAAGGAGGAAGTGGGTGGTTGCCAAGGGTATGATAGAAAGGGAAGAAAAATGGAGAGGGAAGTGGACTATATATAAAGTATATAAGTGGGCAGTTATTGCTATCAGGTCTAAATGGCCGGTCCCATTCTATAATATAGGGAAGAAAATGTAGTTCGTTTTGTTATTTTTCATCACAAGCTTAAGGGAGACTTCTTACTTCTCAGAAAGAGACTATTCCTAGGACTATTTGTAACATATGATTGAATTTATTGATGCTATGATTAATTTTGATTCTTAGGTATAAATTACATATTATATTACTTATTTGTTCCTTAAAAATGTTCTACGCTCATATTGCGTTCCAAATAAGCTTTCCTAAGGAGCCTACCCCCTAACATATAACGGTCCCGTTTTCGTTTCGGGTTCCAGAGTGTTCCAAGTACCATGCAACCTTGATTGTAGCTCAGGATCTAAGGCATGCGTTACGGGATTGTAGGATTGCTGGACAAGAATGATGGGACATTCTCATGAAGGAAAGACAGAGAAAAGTGTAGAGATTGATCTAAGTTAAGGAATAACTTGCTATTATGCAACAAAAGAAGGTTTAGAGGTAGATCAAAGTTTATAAAAGGAGTGACTTTCTATTACATGCCAAACCTGGACTGAAGCGAGTGCAGAATAATCTAAAAGGATCAAGCTGAGAGGGATGAAGAAAGAAGAGATACCATTGAAGTTGTAATTGTTGAAGGTATCAATCACGTTACATGAGACGACGTCACGAGGGTTATGTTAATCTCACATGTTAGGGTTCGACATGGTTAATCACTTCGGTAAAGGAACTTGGAAGCTCAATAATGGTTTTATACTGGCTGAAGGAACTGCAATATCTCTAATCGAGGCAAAGCTTGTCAAAAGAGTAATGCAGTCAAGCATGATCCTCAATTGAGTTAATGACATAGAAGACTTAGTCTCTTGGGTGAAGAGACTTTGAATTATTGTCGAAATAGAGCTCCTGCCAACATGAAAGATAAGAGTATGATATTTTCATTGTTTCTGTGTTTCATACCCTTGACTTGATTATGTGTGCTCAATAGAAATTTCATTAAGCAGTTTCATGCCAAGACTGAAAGAGAGTAACATGAGGTTATTAGTTTAATACTATGAACTGTGGGGGATTATTTTCATACCATGATTTTGTAATACTCTTCAAATGGTTCCCCTATATCTGCGACTACAATACGGTCTGTACAAATGCATCTCAACTGTGCAATGCACGACTTGTCGTGGAATGATTTGGTCAAAAGAAAGCCATTGATTTTTGAAGAACCATTGATTTTTGAAGATATTTTCTTATCTGTGCTAAATATTGTCTGGGTTGCTTTGGGATTCACGACCAGTTTGAACTTGGAGGTTGAACAGCTTGTTGTGAGATCTATGTGAATCAATAATAAGATCTGAAGTTAATGATGATACATGATACACAAGAACAGCGATATTGGTACAACAATCGATTCGTAAATGGTATATCATGGGTACTCTTGGACCAGATTTGATCATTTTGTTTTTGTTAAAAGGATTTTTTCAAGGGATCTCAACATTCCGCTACTTTGTGGATGACATGGGTATAGTTACTGATGATGATAAGGAGATCCGAAATTTGAAGGGAGATATTAGAAAGCCCTTTGGACTGGAAAACAGATTTTTGGATATAAAAAAATCTCCTCAATGGAACATTGTGGCTACATTGGAAAGGTACTTAATGGATTTAGCAAGGGTAAGACAACCAGTGAGCTCTCAATTTTAGCTGACATTAAAGTTAAAACTCCATTTTAGGCCTGAAGTAGCTCTTGTAGTCGAAGTTATTAGCTTATTTTGGCAACATTTTAAGCAGGTTTTGGCTCTGGCCACTCAGATCCCATCCTTTTTGTTCACAAGTTGTTACATGATTTCTCTCTAATCTTGGCAAAGTTCACTGGTGGAAACATATTGTTTTGATCCTCATATATCGCCCTGTTGGAAGAGGATTTTTTAACTGTCTTTTGGAATTGCTTCTTACTCAGCCAAGTCACTTTCAGTAGGAGTTGATATAATTTGACTGTTAAAGGTTAACAATATTGCCCAATTTCAAGTTTTGGCGTATTAAAATACTAAAGTCTTTCTTGGAGTTTGAGTTATACATGAACCAAGCGACGATGATTTGCCCATGGTAGTGGGAGACTTCACATTGCTGGAAAAAAAAGTTATATATGAACCATATAGAAGTGAGTAAGTAACCGGAACTGTTTAACTTGCTTTTGGTCTTGACACCTGATATTGCCCGAGTTAATTGAGCTTGACTTGATACATAAAATTATGAAGCTTTGGATGTACTAGGTGTACTGAGCCTTAAAGTCAAGGAATTTAGGGTTAATTCTGTTGGAGATAACATGATTCAAAAAATGATATTTTCTGTAATTTTTGTCACGTCAGGTTACTTCTTGATTTTTTTTTACTTGTTTGCCTTTAATTTTTGTTGTGTTTGCTTGCTTCCATATTCCTCTTTCTCGTAGATTTGTGATCCTATCATATTCAATTTTCTTTTATGTAGCTAATTTTTTGTAACCAACTCTAAATAGGTGCGTAGGGGGGTAGAAAGAGCTGAAATATATAGCATTGCTCTCTCTCCATCAGTGCAATGGCTGGCAGTATCTAGTGACAAGGGCACCGTCCACATATTTAATCTTAGAGTTCGCTTGATAGGAGAAGATGCATATAGTACTGCTTCTGATCAAAGCCCAAGAATGGCCCATCAGAACTCTTCAAATTCACTCGATGGTCTTATATCCCCGAGTACAGTTGCTAATCCGAGCTCATCATTGTCCTTTATGAAAGGTAAGAGGATAGTATCTACCATAATATTGTCTCTTATTTGGTATCTTTTGGATGGTATAATTAGTGAGACTTTTGAAATACTTACTGTCATGTTATTTTCTTCTGTGGCTTGCATCAGCTGCATAAAGGGTGTGAAATGGTGACATCCTTGACAACTTCTACTGTCTGTGCCAAACTTGATGTATTGGTTAGGTTCCTAGAAACATCTGTAATTTGTCAGAGGTCATTTGAACACGTTGACTATCTTACGCATTGCTTTAGTATCATTAGTCACGAGGAGAAATAGTTTAGAGGCATTATTAACCTTTAAGGGCTTCATGTGATAATCAAGGTGAAAAAATCGAAATCCTAGAAAGATAATTAATATTTCAGGCTTTCAACAGTTATGTATGTCAGGAATATATCAAGTCAAACAAGCAGTATTGACGTACAAATACTATGTAGTATCGGCTGTATTTTATCGTTTTTGGCCTATCCCGATCTGATACTAAGCACTACTGGTATCGGCTGATACTGACATTGGGACTTTTCCGGTCAATTCAATAAAGAAAAAACTACAAAGAGGGAAAAAAAAGAACACGAGGGAAATTGCGTCGACACAATAAGTCCACGTGTCGAAGATCTACATGGTATAACATGTTGATAAGATTCCCTATCGACATGCTATAACCATTTTGTTTTTCGAACTTGTATCTTTATAGATTCAGAACATCCATCAATCTTAACATTATTCCGTTCAAAACTAACACAAATAAGTAATACATAGAATTATGTCTAGATAATATGAAATAGTTTCCAGTTTTTCTAATAATTAACTTTTTAAAATTTTTGACATTCCAAAACGAAGAACTTCGATCCGAAATCTCGGAAACTGCCAAAACCACCAATACGAAACTCATAAGAATTTAATGAACCTCGAGTCAAAGTTTGATCCTGTACATGTACCCTCATGCTATAAGTAAGTTATGACAATTTATTTTGATATTCTCTTTGAGTATGAATTTAATTAACCTTGCAGTATACCTTCTTTGTAGAAAATCGATTATGGTAAGAAAATCTTATATTCACTTAAGAGCAAGGGCGGATCCCAGAGTTTTCAGTTTCCTACGGTTTCCTACTGTATTGATATATGCATATTGTTATATAGTTAATGTTTTATGAATAAAATTACAACTAAGTGCTAGTCCCAATTGGCAAGTGTACATGGTTTTTACCAAGAGGTTTCAAGGTCAATCCCCCAATGTCCCTTACATTTTAATTTAAGCTACCCCACGAAAAAAAGTAATAAATACATAAATAAATAAATACAAATTTCTGGGTCCTCCCTGCTTTGGAGGAAAGTTGATGAACCCTGCATGAAAATTGGACTCGATAAGTTCTACCATCTTGTCATGCAACCTTGCAAGGATTGCATTTTGAATTTTCTAGTGAATTTAACATTAATTTAGACAAACAAAATGTACTTTCTTCTATATATGAAGAAATGGGTTCTGGCTACAAGATCCCTTTCTCCATTTAACTTCATTAGGAGCAGTTTCTGTTAAATTATCAGTTATTATGTGTCCTTTTCATTGTCATGATACGAGATCCTTTTCAGCCATTTAATTATGATTATCCCACTTCCTACCGATGCTTCATTTGTGTCCACTGTGCATGTCCAAATCATCATAACGATTTTGCTTCATCCTCCTTAACTGAGCTACCTCATCCTTCACATGAATGCACCATTTTTATACGATCTTTTATTCTCTTGTTGCTTATTCACGAGATTCACATTTTGGCTGCACGTAGTTCCTTTGACATGCATTTCTTGACTGGTATCTCTAAGCGAAAAATTAGGACTGGTCTGAGACAAGGTTTAAAGAGTTTACACAAGAGTTACTCAAGTATGTCAATAATATTGCTACGGAAAGACTTCTTTGTCTCAATCAACTAGCTATAATTCCATGATGAACGAAATTCCTCTAAACTTTTCCATTATCATGAGCTATCAAACCTAGTGATGAAATGGCTAGTATTACACATTCCTTGGCCCTTTGCAACTGACTTTAATTCCCTGAGGAATATTATGATGAGCTGCTACACCTCAGTGATGAAAGTAACTTGTTTTTAGGTTTTTCATTGCCTACAATAACTAGCTATATTTTCATTATGAATGAAATCCTCCTAAACTCTGCCATTTTTCATGAGTTATTGTTCCTCAATGATGAAATGATTAGTATTAGGTATTTCTTGGCCCTTTGCAAGTGGCGGCTTTAATTCCCTGAGGAATATTATGATGAGCTACACCTCAGTGATGAAAGTAACTTGTTTTTAGGTTTTTCATTGCCTACAATAACTAGCTATATTTTCATTATGAATGAAATCCTCCTAAACTCTGCCATTTTCATGAGGTATTGTTCCTCAATGATGAAATGATCAGTATTAGGTAATGATTCTTGTCCCCCTTTCCCCTGGCTTTAATTTCCTGATGAATAAAGTCCTCAATCTTGCCATTGTGATGAGCAACTGAACCTCAGTGATGAAAATGACTATTTATAGGGTTTCCTTTGCAGTCAAGAATCAAGATGAACTATTTCCTTGTCTCGATCTTTTGCCAAAATTACCTTTCATTCTATTTTATCCACAATTTTAAATCCTTTAATATCGAAAGCTTCTTTTTCTTCTTCTTCTTCTTCTTCTTCCACATATCTACCTTAGAAATTAACCTTTTCTATCTCGTTTAGTAGAATATTGTTAGCAAATGAAAATGTACCATGCAACATGCAACCATGTGGACATCATTCCTTATTCTCCTTAGGAACCTATTATAAGCCTTTTCTAAGGGTGTGAAAAATCATATGACATTCTCTTCTTCCTGTATCTTGCCCTCGTGTAGACTTTTTTAGAGAGTAATTTGTGCTTTGGAAAATGAACATTTATTCTCATAATATTTCTACCAGTCTCTTATCATTTCATCCTTTGTCTTATAGTTAGAGTCAATAGTTTATAGAAATTTCTATGCTCCCTAGACTTAAAACTAGGTGCTGAAGATCATTTCTTGCTGCTTGGGCTATTGAAATTGGGTTAATTATCATATAATTTATTTCTTGCAAACACTTCAATAAGAATACCAGGTCGTACAACTTCTCATCTCCTCGTTAAACCATCCTTAACTTGACTGGATTATTTCTTGAGTTATGGGCTTATGGACTAATCTATTTCTGCATTTATTAGTTTTACTAAATTGTTCCCATTATTTTTTGTGTGTGAAAATAATACATTTTATTTTCATTAGTTTTCTCATCTCTTACTACGACTAAATAGTTTCTAATTCTGTGAGTATATATATGTACATGTGATGCTGTAGCTGAATGTATATCTATGTGTCTATCTTTCCAAGTTAGTTTCTAATTCCTATATCAATTGTCATAAGCCCTAGATTTAGCCTCCGTAACTAATTGCTTACCTTTCTTATTTCCAACATTATAACTTCCAAATGTTTTTATTCTCTCTCTCTCTCTCTCCAAACCTTAACAATACTCTTTCACGTCCTTTTTCGACTGATCATGCAATCAGAACTTTCTTTATTTGATGATATTTTAGATACTCTGATATATTTGTAGCACCACCTGTATTCCTTTCCTATACTTCCAAGTAGTCACAACATTCCTACTCTCACGTGCTATCTTCTTCTTCTTTTTAATAATGTTGTTTACGTGACTGAGATTCCTCTCTATCACAACATCCAAGCACTGATGTGGCATATCACAGTTGAATCTTCTTCAGACCTAAGTGGTGCTGATGCAATTTTGACATTTTCCCTGTAACAAAGATTTTAGAGGACGTTTGCAAATGAAATTTGCTGCTGAATTCATGGAACTGAATAGTACAGCTAAGGACATGCTGAGCAGTTGTTTAGTTATGATTTACGAAGTTGTCACAGACTATTCTTTATTTTCAGTTACATATATGACCTATATTTAGCTTCTTAAACTATTCAAAATGATATTTGCTTACAGTTGATTTAGCTGCGACTGCTAGCTGAAAATTGATACTACTCTTATGACAATTGCAACTTTTCAGGAGTGTTGCCTAAGTATTTTAGTTCTGAGTGGTCATTTGCTCAGATCCATTTACCTGAAGTGACACGCTATATTGCTGCATTTGGAGCTCAGAATACTGTTGTAGTTATTGGCATGGATGGCAGGTAATGCTCTGTTTTATCTTTTCTTCTTCAAGTCAATTCAGCATATTCTTTTATGGTGTCCATATGCCCGCACCCCCCCCCCCCCCCCCTTTTTCTGAAATTTGAATCTTTTGTTCTTTGGTTCTTTTTTCAATCGGTTATATTTTCCTGTCAGAACAGTCGCATGTTTTTTTTAATCTCATATAGACTGCTGAAACAGTGATAGTTTAGCTATTAACCATTCCATCCTCATTTTTATTTACATTGGGTACCTTGAGCCTCCTTTTAGTTTTTTGGTTGGACTGTTTAGTTTTTATTGTTAGGGTTATTTACACTAACTACCCCTAAGTTTTGGGTTTATAACACATGGTACCCCTACTTTTAAACTAATTACATTGACCACCCCTCCCTTTAGAATTTTTTTTTTAAAATATGGGTAGTTAGTGTTATAACTTTTTATTTTTATCCTAAAGTAGGGGTACCCAGTGTAATAAACATGAAACATAGGGGTGGTCAGTGTAATTAGTTTAAAAATAGGGTTACCCTGTGTTATAAACCCAAAACTTAGGGGTAGTTATTGTAAATAACCCTTATTGTTATCATGAGTTCTGGCACTATGGGAGTTGATAACTTTGTCAAAAACATAAATTTTCTGCCTCTCTACTCTCTCATGGTGTTTATCTTTCATGCTTCTACATGTGAGAATGTGAGTTTGCTCACTACATATATCAGTTATGCCGAGTTTTATCATTAAAGTTAATGATGTTTCCACACACGAGCATATAAAGGAATTAACTCATTTAGTAAATAAGGTAAAATGTAGCAACAACCAATTTCTCAAAGATATGGTAGAAATAATTAAGTTTCATTACAATGTACTTGCTTAGTTTTTTGCAATGTGTTTTTAAAATAATGGGATTTTGTATAGGCTTTTTTGCAATCAAATACCATGAACTTTACCTTAGTGCACTTTGATATGGTGACTATTTTGTTCACGTCGATACCGTGGACATTTTAAGTAATTTAATATATCTACCATCTGCCTAACAGATTTAGGACAATCCTACCCCTAACGATCAAGAAAATTTCATCCCCGATCCTAATTCTAACCCACCACCACCGTCTTCTTCCAAAACACCTAAGAACTAACCACCACCAGCATCTTCCTCCTCCCTAAATCCTAACTCACCACCACCATCTTCCTCCTCTTCCCTAAATCCTAACTCACCACCACCTTCTTCTTCCTCTTCCCTAAACCCTAATCCTCAATCATCTTCTTCATCCCCTCCCTGTCACTATTGTCAACCCCCCCCCCCCCCCCCCCCCCCCCCCCCCCCCCCCCCAAATTGTTGACCCGTGTGCCCCGTGCCCTTTCCACCTATGGGAGTGGGTGGGTGGGAGGCGTAGGATGAGAAGTAAGAGGGGGTGGGGGTATATCTTCAACATTTTTCGTTGTCAATTTCGTGGAGTTCATGTTGTTGAAGTGATTATAAATGTTTCAAGGTATTGTTGTGAACAATATTAAGATCATGGTATCAAAGTGAACATACGGAAAAATTCATGGTGTTTAAGTGCAAATAACCCTTTTATATATCGTGCTTTAGGCTGTAGGAACTTAACTGTTGTTCAGTAACAGAAGAACTTGTACTTCTCAAGAAAGTTGACATCTGATAGATGCCAACATACATGGGTTAGTTAGGAGAGACTGGATTTACATAAAATGTACATTTTGTAGAAAATAGGTTAAAGTCGTGAAGCATATCACAAGGTAATAAAGGAGATGCGTTATGCATATCGACTTGATTGTTTTACTCTAAATTTTGTTGAGTTCCCTCATTATTTCTACAACATGGCAGAAATTTGGATGACATTGGAATTTGGAAGAAGAAGAATTTATTCCAATTGGTTCGAAGCAGCATACAAACTCTCCTTTCTTTTTCTCATTTGAAGGGATTTTTAGGAAAAGGGTTGGCAAACCCCTACATTTTTCATTTTTTTAAAGAGAGTTAACCCCCCCCCCCCCCCCTTCCCCCCCTTTCTCTCTCTCTCTCCTCTTTTTTTCCCCTCAAAATAGGTACAATAAGTCCAAAATGACATGTTTTCTTCTTATGTACTGTTCAGATTTTTAGGGAAGTTCACAGAAAGTAGAAAATTTCAGAACAGAGTTACATATATCAGAGAGTTGTTTATGGACATAAGTTACAAATTCTTTCTATCCTATTAGAATAAAGATGATTAGAGAAGTGTCTTCCATTAAATAAAACTTGGCCTGCTTTTGAAGTTTGTGCGCTCCAGTGAGTAAACATACGCCTCGAGGATCTATCTTTTCATAGAAGGCGAGCGAAGTGAGATCTTCCGTGCCTTAGAAATTGAAGAGGGCATTGGACCCGGCAGAGTTTTTCATTTCAATGAAAAGCGACATCGCAATCTAACATCGATGCAAGTCCCGTTAGGAAGGCTGCCCAGCCGAAGCTTTTGGAATGTTTGATTTTGTATTCAAGAGTTTGAGGACAAATTAGTTGCTATGTACATATTGACTTGGAAGTTATATAACATATCTCATTAAGCTTTTCTAACAACTGACAAGCTTGTTCTCACGTGTTACATGACACCTTTTATGTTTATTGTTTGCCTCCTGAAATGCACTGTGCATTGATGCATATATTGCGTCTAATTATTTTTTCTCCCTTTCTGTTTGCTATCATCTGTTTCAATCTTGTTCTCTATGGAGGCGAGTATCCTTATCGGGGTCAGGATACTCTGGCTTCGAATCCAGGAAAACAGCATGCATGCTGTGGTTTTCATCGGTTTGACTAGTACTACTAACCAATATGGACTTGCCTCCGTAAATAATTTAGCGCAGTCACTAGTGCCGATGTTATAATAAATTTAGACTGTTGATAAAAAAATATGGAATTTCGGAAAGCTGTGGAAAATTTGATAAATAAAGGACGCTATGTAGGAAACGGAGAAAAAAAAAGAAGCATCCAGAAAGATGCTGAATATACATGTGAGAAGTAGAGGGACCAAAATGATGGACAATAACATGACATGAACTCCATGTAAACATTCAAAGAATCGTTCGAGATGGGAGTTTTGGAGAATATTGGATAATTTATGTTTCAGCCATTTAATTTGTCATATATTGGAAAGCTATTATTATTATCTCATATTTTTTTATGATTTCTGGAGAAGTATACTGTAGGACACAGGAAATTGGTCTGTATCCGTTTAGTGTCTGTAACTGCTATTGTACCTATCCAAAATTGTCTGTATCCCATATCTATATCAGTGTCTTAAAATGTGCAGCATAGCTGAAGAAGGAAGTTATTGTTGGTGTTGTTTCCTTTGGACTAGTAAAAATAGTCCCACATTGGCTACACCACCAAGTGGGTATCTCAATATAATACTTTGTATTAGTTGAGGTGTGCACATGGGGTATGGTGGGGCACATGGGTGCCATGCGGGAGTATTTTCCTAAGAGAAAAAATGTTTAACTCCTCAATGAAAGCATTTATGCTTTTTGTCATGCTCTTAGAATTATTTTCATAGGAGCTAAGCCCCAAAGGGGCTCAGCGACTCGGACTCAAGGGCACAAAGTGGCGCTTTGTTGGCGCACTTTGCACTTAACAATCAGCATCGACGCAGGCGCTTGTGTGCATTTGATGCGCTCTCATGCGTTCGGGTATGCGCGAGCCGCATGGGCAGGTCTCATGGGCTGTCGCATGTGCTGCCGCATGCGTTGCTGTTGCGGATATATTTGAACGGTTATGAAAAGATATGGTATGTTATTCAGATCCGTTTTTTGTGGAATTTGAAATTAATTCGTGCCTATCTTTTAGAGATTCGTAATTAATTTGTTCCTATCTTTCCGTAACTGATATACGGCAAGGGTTTTCACCCTCTCTCTATAAATACTCTTTTGGTGCCTCTTTGAGAACTAACTTCGAAAATTAGGAGACGAAGTGAGTTGTTGCTGCCGCCACCATTGGAGTCCAAGGAGTTCGTGCGAGTCCAGACAGAGGTGACGACGAGCGTTCCAGAAGTTCTTCGTGAACTTGTTGGTTCCTGGAAGCAGATCGTGTGGGGGCGAATCTTGATTTGAGCAACGGTGATCTTTATCACCCCAGCAAACAAGTCTCTTCTTCTTCTTCCTGCTCTCTTCTGTGACTTGTAACTCTGTTCTGTCCGTCTGCAACTGCGATTGCAAGGAAGAACGAGAGGTTCCTTTTCTGGTTATTGTTGTAACAACAGGTTGTAACATGATCCTTATATATAGTTCTTCGTGGAGATCGAGAATAAGTCAGAGTGGGAACTTTTGTGTGAACCTCTGATCTCGACAACGCGGTTTTCCATCGTTGATATAGCCTCGGGAATAACAATCTCAAAACAAGATCCAAGAAAGATGGAGAACAATTGTGCGAAACTTCTCGACACAAGTTTTAACAAACTTGAGAAGTTTGACGGAGATCATTACAACGCTTGGAAGAGGAAGGTCTGTCTTAATCTTCAACTCGCAGAGATGGACTACGTTTTGACAGAACCAGAGCCGGTTGTTCCAGACGGTGATGATGCTACTGTTCGGACAGTTGTTACTACAACTGCTAAGCAGAACAAGTGGAAAAAAGACAACAACCTTTGCAAGCTGCTGATTCTGAACTCCATGGAGGATACTCTGGCGGAGTCATACAGCAAGACGGACCATGCTAAGGTCGTCTGAGAGTAGAGTCTCTAGACAAGCATTACAAGGCGGATGAGAACCGCAACAAGATACATGTGACTGAAAAGGTCTGGAACATGCGATTTGAGGACGACAAAACTATGATACCTCAAGTCAAGGAGTTTTTCAAGTTACGTCAAAAACTTGAGGATGATGGCATGCCCTTAAACGACGCCTTTGTCGTGGAGGGTATTATGGCCAAGCTCCCGCCAGGATGGAGCAATTTTGTCTCGGACATGCACATGAAGAAGATGCAAATTAGCCTTGATCAACTACTGCACAACATCCATGTTAAAGATGAGTTGATGGCTCGAAACAAAGTGGACACGTCCAAGCAGTTGGCAAAAGCCAACTTGGTGCATGCGGGCGACTCCAAAGGAAAGCAGAAGGCTTCTAAATACAAGGACTTCAACCATCTCAAGGTGAAGTTGGCTTCGTTCAAGTCGAAGCCAAAGCCCAAGTCAGAAGTGACTTGCTTCAACTGTTGCAAGAAAGGGCCACTATCGGAGAGATTGCAGATCTAAACCCAAACAAACAGAGCAAGATGAGCCTAACAAGGTTGCTATGATTGCGCAGGTTGTGACGGCTGGTGTTGACACTGACTGGTGGGTGGACACTGACGTATCCTGCCATGTTTGCTCGAAGGAGTTGTTTACCATCTACAAGCCTACATCTGAGAAGGTCATGGTGGCAAACCAGGCACAAGCTGAAGTACTTGGGACCGGAACTGTGGTACTGAATTTGACTTCGGGGAAGTTACTGACGCTTCAGGATGTGAAGCACGTACAGGTAATAGACAAGAATCTGGTCTCGAAAAGTCTGCTATGCAACGTAGGCTTGAGGATGAACATCAATGCTGGACAAATAGTGATGTCGTATAAAGGAACATACTTCGGAAAAGTATTTTGTACCGAAGGAATGTTCAAACTTCAGCTTGTAACTCCTGCAAACAACATTAATGCAGTCTCTTCTTTTGGTTACTCTCTTGAGTTATGGCATAATAGACTAGGACATGTTCACTGTAAAAGGATAAACAAGATGTCTAGTCTAGGGTTTATCTCCAAATGTGGGGGTAAGGAGGTGGAGAAGTGTGAGGTCCGTGCGCAGACAAAGATCACAAGAAAATCGTTCAAACGGGTTAACCGAAGCACATAACTTTTGGAGTTGGTGCACTCAGATATTTGTGACTTCAAACAGTTCTCCACAAATGTCAGGATGAAGTATTTTATTATATTCATCGACGACTACTCGAAGTATGCGTTCGTCTATCTGCTCAAGTCAAAAGATGAACCATTCGAGAAGTTCAAGGAGTTCAGGGCTGAGGCTGAACGTCAAATAGGGCAACAACTCAAGGGACTCAGAAGTGATCGAGGCGGAGAGTATAGGTCTATTGAATTTGCATCGTTCTGCAAAGAACATGGAATTGTCAATGAGACAACTGCTTCGTATTCTCCTCAATCAAATGGAGTAGCTGAAAGGAAGAACATGACATTGATAGAGATGATGAACTCAATGCTGTTAACTGCAGGTCTTCCAAACTGCTTTTGGGGAGAAGCTGCGCTTACGGCTACGTTCATTCTGAACAGAGTGTCGTACGCAACTTCCGATGTCACTCCTCATGAACTCTGGTTCAAAGTCAAACCCAACTTGAATATCATTCGAGTGTGGGGGTGCCTGGCTTATGTGAAGCTTCCGGACTTGAAGATTTAGAAGCTGGGTACGAGGACTACCAAAACCATCTTACTGGGATATGCTGAAAAGAGTGATGCTTGGAGGTTTCTTGATATTGAGTCAAATCATATCATCGAATCTCGCGACGTAGAATTCTTTAAAGATAAGTTTGCAAGGCACAAGAATATTGTTATCGCAGACATTCCGGAGAATAGTGTGAGTGCACAAGAGGGCAACACTTCCAATAAAGATGTAGTCCAAGAAGAAGTTGTCATTACAGAGACAACGTTCGAACCAGAACTCGCAGAACCGGTGTCTAAGCGAGTTAGGAGACACAAGGACTAAGGAGATAATTTGTCACCTATCATGTGGAAGCATTTTCGCTTACCTATGATGAGGCGATGAAGACCAGAGATGCTGTCTTCTGGAAAGAGGCTATCAATGATGAGTATGAATCAATAACCTCGAACAACACTTGGATGTTGGTCGATCTACCTGAAGGAGCAAAACCGATCGGATGCAAGTGGATCTTCAAGAAAAAGATGAATGCCGATGGAACTGTTGACAAGTTCAAGGCAAGACTGGTTGCTAAGGGATTTTCTCAGAAGCAGGGGATCGACTACTTTGACACATATGCTCCAATAGCACGGATGACAACCATCAGGATGTTGATTGCTCTAAGTGCAATTCATAAGCTAGTCATTCATCAGATGGATGTTAAGACAACATTCCTGAATGGAGAATTGACGGAAGAGATTTACATGCAACAGCCAGAAGGATTTGTCATCAAAGGGCTTGAAGACAGTCTGCAAGTTGGTGAAATCATTATACGGTCTGAAGCAAGCTCCAAGATGTGGCACGAGAAGTTTGATAAAGTCATAAGATCAAACAGCTACATGGTCAGTGAAATGGACAAGTGCGTTTACACTAAGTTCGCTGACGGGAGATGAGTCATCGTTTGTCTATACGTGGGCGACATGCTTGGGTACGGATCTAGCACATGTCACTGAGACAAAGAAGTTCCTCTCATCTAAGTTCAGTATGAAGGACTTAGGGGAAGCTGATGTTATCCTAGGGATAAAGATCATCCGGACAAACACTGGAATGGCGCTGTCATAGTCTCATTATATCGAGAAGATGCTCACACGCTATGGATATCAGGATCTTCCAGGGATCGATACTTCGTATATGTGTGACAAGAAGCTGAAGCCAAATCCAAGGAAAAGTGTCAGGCAGCTGGAGTACTCAAGCGTCATCGGGAGTCTGATGTATGCAACAACTGCCACTAGGCCTGACATTGCTTTCGCCGTGGGGATGCTGAGTCGGTTCATGAGCAATCCAGGAGTGGAGCACTGGAAAGCTGTGAAGAGAGTGGTGAGATATCTCAAGAGGACTCAGAAGTATGCACTGCACTACAACGGTTATCCGACAGTGGTGGAAGGCTTCAGTGATGCAAGATGGTGTTCAGAAGTAGAGGGCGAAAGGTCCATAGGAGGATACGTCTTCTCCATGGGTGGAGCTGCTATATCGTGGAAGTCGAAGAAACAAACAATGCTCTCTCATTCCTCGATGGAATCTGAGTTCTATGCACTGGCAGCTGCAGCAGATGAAGCAGAGTGGCTTCGGGAGCTCATGTATGATCTTCCAATGGTGGGCGTGCATATTTCAACGGTATCGATTTACTGCGACAACCAAGCGACTGTAGCGGTAGCATCAAATGATCTCTTCAATGGGAAGAAGATGACTGTGCGACTAAGGCACATGGCAGTGAATGATCTTATCAAGACTGGAGTCATTGTCGTGATTGATGTTCGGAGCCAGAAAAATTTGGTCGATCCGTTCACCAAAGGTCTTAAGCGCCAGCTGGTCGAGGATACAACAATCAAGATGGGCTTGAAGACATTATGATAGTGTCTTTGTAATCTTACCATTTAGTTTATGCTATTAGTTCAAAGAGAAATCTACTAGGCATGTAGCTACTGGTTCAAGGGAGGATCATTGACTGAGAGAATATCACGAACAGTGGGTAGTCCTTCGAGACATTGAGGGGTTACGGACCCAGAACCACTGTTGTCTACTAATTGTTCTACAAGTCCTGTGGGATGATGTCTTAGACGCCTTAATGAGTTCTCAGGTGTTTTGAATGTCTGGTGTGCTTAACAGGAAGCACGGTAGCGCAGCACTACAAAGGAACGTTAGGTCTCCATGCTACAGTGGGTGACACCACCAAGTGGTTCCTCGGTAAGGGTAATGCCTCGGCTTCGCGAGCCATGTCACAGCGACGTAGCACCGCATATAGGCAGGTAGCCTAATGCTGTAGAATGAAGAGTGTAGGCAGCACTACAAAGAGGCCGATGTCCTCATGTTACCGTGGTGTGACACTACAGAGGTAAAAGATGTAAATCCTCGGCTACGCGAGCCATGTCATAGCGGCGTAACACCGCAAGGAAGTGCAAGGCTTCATACTGGGTAGTTTGGCACTACAAAGAGGCTGGGACCTCATGCTACAGTGGCATGACACCACGATGAGGTATAGCCTCGGCTCTGGGCTGTCATAGCAGAGTAGCACCGCAAAGAAGCTCGAGGCTTCATGCCAATGCCTATTTACAAGAACTCACCTAGAGTGTATGGAAAGAGATATAGGCCGTCTCTTGAGAGAAAACTTGTAGACGCCCAAAATACATACACCGAAATCAGGCGTGCATATGGCCTTTAATGTGCAACCGGAAGCACAGCTGATGTCATTATGTGAGTGAAAATAATTGCAGCTATGGTGCAGAATTCAAGGCTTAGTCCATTCTTGTATCATACTGTTGTTCGATCCATGCGGGAAGATTCAAGTCGAAGCGACATTTATTCTAATGTATGATGGGCAGTCACTGTGGGGAACACTCAACCTATATATATATTGAGATATGTAGGGGATTGTTGGTATTGTTTCCTTTGGACTAGTAAAAATAGTTCCACATTGGCTACACCACCAAGTGGGTATCTGAAAATAATACTTTGTATGAGTTGAGGTGTGCACATGGGGTGTGGTGGGGCACATGGGTGCCATGTGGGGGTGTTTTTCTAGGAGAAAAAAATGATTAACTCCTTAGTGAAAACATTTATGCTTTTTGTCATGCTCTTGGAATTATTTCCATATGAGCTAAGCCCCTTGCGACTCGGACTCGGCATCGGGCTCAAGGGCGCAAAGTGGTGCTTTGTTGGTGCACTTTGCACTTAGCACGTCAGCATCGGCGCAGGCGCTTGTGCGCATTTGATGCGCTCGGGTATGCGCGAGTTGCATGCGCGGCCGCATGGGCGGGTCGCATGGGCTGTCGCATGCGCTGTCACATGCGCTGCCGCATGTGTTGCTCATGCGCTGCCGCATGCGTTGCTGCTGCGGATATATTTGAAAGGTTATGGAAAGATATGGTCTGTTATTCAGATCCGTTTTTTGTGGGATTTGAAATTAATTCGTGCCTATCATTTAGGGATTCGTAATTAATTTGTTCCTATCTTTCCGTAACTGATGGGCAGCTAGGGTTTTCACCCTCTCTCTATAAATACTCTCTTGGTGCCTCTTTGAGAACTAATTTCGAAAATAAGGGGACGAAGAGACTTGTTGCTGCTGCCACCATTGGAGTCCAGGGAGTTCGTGCGAGTCCAGACAGAGGTGACAACGAGCGTTCCAGAAGTTCTTCGTGAACTTGCTGGTTCCTGGAAGCAGATCGTGTGGGGACGAATCTTGCTTTGAGTAACAATGATCTTTATCACCCCAGCAAGCGGAGTCTCTTCATCTTCTTCTTCCTACTCTCTTCTGTGAGTTGTAACTCTGTTCTGTCCGTCTGCA
Source organism: Iris macrosiphon (assembly GCA_036927795.1). NCBI lineage: Eukaryota > Viridiplantae > Streptophyta > Magnoliopsida > Asparagales > Iridaceae > Iris > Iris macrosiphon. The sequence continues at coordinate 18,229,819 of JAYESA010000004.1, forward strand.
ACTGCGATTGCAAGGAAGAACAAGAGGTCCATTTTCTGATTATTGTTGTAATAACAGATTGTAACATGATCCTTATATATAGTTCTTCGTGGAGATTGAGAATAGTCAGAGTGAGAACTTTTGTGTGAACCTCTGATCTCAACCACGCTGTTTTCCATCGTTGATATAGTCTCAGGAATACAGTTATCTGACATGAAAATATCTATTGGGACTTCGTTGCTATACATTTCTATTATGTGTTTTTTACTTTCCTCAGTAGTTGATGGATTTCTTCCCTGCACCATTAATCTGAAGTCAAGTCTTTCTTTCTTTCTTTCCAGTTTCTATAGGTACAGCTTTGACCCTGTGAAAGGTGGGGTGATGGAGCAGCGGGAATATGTGCAGTTTCTGCAAGCTCAAAGCCACAAACCAAGTCTAGCCGCAACCTGAGGTTAAGGCAGAGCAAATTGTATCCTCAAAGTCGATAGATGTACAAATGGAAGAGGGCTGCCACTCAAATATTGTTCATGGTGTATATAGACGTGCATTACTCTTCTTTTTCTTCTGTTTCTTCCTCCTCCCCTCCTCTTATGTACATATGCACATGCATTATTTCGTCAGTTTTAAGGTGCAATGCATAACTACTGATGCTATTGGTTTCAGATTGTGTGTTAATGTGCCTCCCGATACAAGCTGATCCTGTCTGGACTTCAGCAGTCAGTATACAAAAATCATCATCAGGGGGTAGTAACCCATATATGATGAAAGAACGGATTGCATATGATGGTTGCTTTCGTTTAATTTTGGCTTTTGATAAGGGCACTGGCAATTTTACTTGGGGCTAGCCCAGGATTGGGGCTAGCCCACTATAGAGCAACTTTTACTCATACTAGCCCAAGTTAGTTTTTACTTGGGGCTAGCCCAGGATTTGTTCTCTTCATTTGTTCTCTTCCTCATTTGTTCTCTTCCTCCCAAGACAACTTCATTTGTTCTCCCCCTCCCGCCGACCCCCTCCCGCCGGCCGATCTCCGCTGTCCTCCTCCTCCTTGTCGATGGCTCCCAAAGTCTCGAAAGTACCAAGGTAGAAATCATCATTCCCCTTGTGCTATTGTATTTGAAAAATTGTCCAAAATTTTTAAGAAATCCTCTTGCATGTTGAAAATTTTAAGTTATTTTCTTTCAAATGAGGACATACTAGTCCTTGGCGGAGTCTAGGATGTAGTTTAGACATAGAAGTCGTTTGGAACATGATTTTAGGACGTACAATGTCGAGCCTGCTCAACATTGTCGAGCAGTATCGAGCGGGACTGTTGAATTTCCTACAGTCCTAAATCTATATGGGACTGTAGGAAATTCAACAGTCCTAAAAGATTAGGACTGTTGAAAAATCTGCAGTCCTGTATACTTACAGGACTGTAGAAATGGCTACAGTCCTGAAAAAAAATTCAATTATTATGTTAAAATATAAATTAATTTTTGTCTGTATATATTAATTTTTGTCTTATAGTCATGCCCCTGGAAAGGACACTGTGGATGAAGAAATGAGAAGACGCCCTACTGCGTCGATGCGTAAGGAACGCACAGTTTCGCAAGGCGTGACTATCCGCGAGGCCGAGGCACGCCCTGAAGTGAGGAAACGTCCATTGACGAAGAAGATTGCCACAAAGAGACGTGCTCCTCCTAGTTCTTCCGGTTCTTCTTCCTCCTCCGATGAGGACATGCCAAATGTTCCAAATCGGCCTACTGATGGTTCAGGACCTTCTCAGCCTGCAGATAGTCCTGTCGAGAGTCTTCCACAAAGTCTCGGAAACCGGCCTACTGATGGTTCGGGACCTTCTGAGCAGGCAGATAGTCGAGTCGACACTCGTCCAAACGGTTGCTCTATGTTACCGTCGATCGAAAACCATATTGCATACCAAATATGGAACAATCCGGTAAGTACATTACGTTATGATAAATTTATATATAGTTGTAAGTTCAAAGTTTATTTTACATGGAGGTTTAATTTCATCCAATTGTTGACTTTTCAGGAGAGTAGTCGTTTGTTGACGGTGATCAACCATGGCAAAAAGTGCAATTCATGGAGGTATGCATTATTGTGAGATGAGGTGAAGGCAAAAATCAGTCCCACCGGTCTACAATATTTGGGTAGCTACTCATATACGACGGTGGATAATGCACTGATTTCAGCATTTGTAGAACGGTGGCATCCAGAGACCAACACTTTCCATCTACCCAATGGGGAGTTGACGATTACCCTTGATGACGTCCATCATATATTGGGACTTAGGGTTGATGGTCGTCCCATGCAGAATCATACTTTTGATGACTCGAGCATCGACTATTACGACAATATTGTGGATCATGTATCAGGGTGTCTGGGAGTTGATTACACTAGTTTTACTAGTCTTCGAGAATTCAAGAAGTCCTATGGACTTCCTCTAAAATATTTGGAGGAGATATTCGCTGAGCCGGCCCCCGAAATTGATAATAGCGATAATGTGGCCCGCGGATATATGCAGTTCATCTTAGGGGCTGTCGGCATTACCGATAAGTCTGAAACGTCCATAAATGCCAAATATCTCATCGATATGGACAACATTGAAACGGTGGACGAAATTTCTTGGGGAAGCGGTATACTGGCATACCTTTACCGCGAGCTTGGTGCGGCATCCCGTGTGGGTTCGAAGATAATTTCCGGATGCCAGACTCTACTCCATGTATAGATATATCTTTGTCAACTTGTTTACATAAATTGAAATTGTGTTGTTTATTTTTGGACTAATATATTTCCGGTAACGTGAAGGCATGGATATACGAGCACTTTCCAACCCTGCAGCGGGCGAAGCTGAGCCAAGGGTATGACGAGAACCTGCTTAGAATGTGCCGATGGAAGCCGACTAAAGAAGATGCCAAACGTTCTCACACATTGGCCGCTCTACGGCATGCACTCGAAGATATGACGACAGAAGAGGTAAATATAGACCTAATTTTGTACTTAATTGGTATTAATTTACTACGTTATGCTAAATGACATTATGTTAAATTTTATGTGGTGCAGATTGTATGGGATCCATACCGTGATTTGCGACAGACTACCCGTCCGTTGCAACCAGTCGCCTTATATCATGGTGTTATCAGTTGTCATGAAATCAATGAGGCTTATATGCCGGATAGAGTGCTACGTCAGTTTGGCTACGTCCAAACTGTCCCAAGGCGAACTTTGCAAATGATAACTCCTCCGCGCGGTACAAAACCGCTAAACTATATACCTGCACATTTCAACTGGGTATCGCACTTCTTCACCGAGTGGCAACGCCACGTCATTAGAGATACCGACCGGCTAGCAGCAGTCAATATGGCGGAGTGCAGCGACGACTACCTCGCCTACTACGCCGGTGTCGGACTACCGACCTTGTTCCAACGCGGAGGGGATATTGTGCGTGTACCGTCAGATCTTCCTCCCAAATCGGTCTTATATACTGCACTGGTCAAGATGGTGAGCCTACTTGTAGAGTTTAAGTTTGATATTTGTAACTATGGCTAACAATTATTTTCATTTTTCATGAATAGGCAAGAAAAGTTAAGAAGTTGGGAAGAAGCCTCGTCAGTTGCCAGGGTTCCAATTATATGACAATCAATGACGAACTCCAAAATATCGACAACGCTGAAGAATATCCTTTCTTGGATACTAGAGAGCAACGCACGAAGAGACGCCATGACGTTTGAACAATCATTTTGAGTTGTAAAAGTGTGACTGAATATGACATTTGAGAATTGTCAAAATTTGACCTGTAAACGTTGTAAAAGTTTGATTGAATATGACTTTTTGCCTACTTGTGACACTTTGACGATATTGAGGATTTGAGTTGTAAAACTTTAAACTATAATTTTGCCTACTTGTGACACTTTGAGTTAATTTTGCCATGTTGTGACACTATGAGTTAATTTTGCCTTGTTGTTACTATTTTGATCTGTATACTGGGTATATTGGTCAGTGGGTTAACTGTATATTCAATCCTAGTTTACACTAGGACTGTCCAAAATTGACAGTGGGTAAACTTAAGGACTGTCACAATTTTGACAGTCCTAGTTTACACTAGGACTGTCAAAATTGTGACAGTCCTAAAGTTATATAAATGTGCATATTTACAGTGAGTAAACTTTAGGACTGTCACAATTTTGACAGTCCTAGTTTACACTAGGACTGTCAAAATTGTGACAGTCCTAAAGTTTACTCACTGTCAATGAGTAAACTTTAGGACTGTCACAATTTTGACAGTCCTAGTTTATACTAGGACTGTCAAAATTGTGACTGTCAAAATTGTGACAGTCCTAAAGTTTACTCACTGTCAATTTTGAGTAAATATATAACTTTAGGACTGTCACAAAAAAGTTTACTCACTGTAAATATGCACATTTATATAACTTTAGGACTGTCACAATTTTGACAGTCCTAGTTTACACTAGGACTGTCAAAATTGTGACAGTCCTAAAGTTATATATTTACTCAAAATTGACAGTGAGTAAACTTTAGGACTGTCACAATTTTGACAGTCCTAGTTTAGACTAGCACTGTCAAAATTGTGACAGTCCTAAGTTATTAGTAGCAATGCGTAATATACAATCAAAATCTTCATAACTCTTTTCATTACACAACATACAACATATGGTTCAATATACACTTAGACAAACATGGATCAAAAATTTACACATTTTCACTTGGGGCAGTATCAATCGATTAAAATATCAAAGTAGTCGTCCGACATGATTTTTGGATCCTCCATCTTCATCATCTTCTTATAGGCCGCCATTGCATCCATGTAGGGTGTCGTCCATGCGATCGCTTCCTCAGGTGCGTGTTTATACCAAAGCGTAGAAGGTGACGGAATAGGAGAATGAGCGATCAACCTTGGGATGACGAAGTGTTGTCCGACAAGCCCAATGCAACATAGATTGGATACTCGGTGTTCGGCCGGGGGGGCACACATTGGAAAGAAAGTATTGTTAATACCATGTGAGATAATTACAATAGGTAACTTATACCTATTAGAGAAGACGTAAGCAGCAGGCGGGACATCCATGTAATGCTCTGGTCCGGTAACTGTTTCCGTACAAGGTATGCTTGCCAACAAATCCCCAACAATTTCTTCGCCAAGTATCTGGCTATAGAAGGCTAGTCGCGACTCCAACTCCTCGTACAGCTCTGCCCTAATCTGTCGCCATCCTGCTTCCACTGAATAGCCTAGTTGTCTTGCTAGTGCATGGTATCCACAGTGGCCATCCGCCGGAACATCATCAATAGACCAAATGAAGTTCCGTATCTCAGGTAGGAATTTTTCAATGTATAGACTATAAGAAACAGAAAAGTTTTCAACACCCTTCGCCGTGCCTGCATCTATCGTTTTCTGTTTCTTCCCCCTTCGAATAGTTAGCTTAGGAGTTCGAACAACGGACTTTGCCTCCAAACTGCGTTCGATATGTTCAAATAAGGATGGATCTCTTTTAGTTGACTCCTCCTCCTTCTTTTTGGCTCTACTCTTTCTTGAGTGTGGTCTTCCCTTAGGAGTTCGAACAACGGATGGCTCTTGCAATCGAGTAGTTGCCGGGACTGCAATCTCATGGATTTTAAACTCAATGGATCTTCTCTCCGGTTCCGTTGCGCCACACCACCTTGCGTGAAGTAGTTTAACTTGGGATAACGCAAAGAAATCATCTTGCACTTCCACCGCCGGCATTATCGACAGCTGTCGCCAACGTTGATCAACAACATCTATTGGAATAGGTATAGATTCACGACGGTATTCGTTGATTTCATGTGCACACGGAAGTCCGAGTGAATGTCGATATGAACAACCGCAAACCTCAGGATCATAACCCACCGACTTCGACCTTCGAATCTCCTCAAGCAATAACCCCAAGGCCTTGTGAGATACCACATGAGTTAAACCATCCAAGAGGTGTTCTTGCTTGTATTCATGCTTTGCAATATTGAGGCTCATCTCAAATGATGCTACAATATCGTTCACCGTGGCAATAGTCATCAAATGAATCGATTGCCAAACAGAGACAAAATTACCGACCGATGAGCGTAGATATCTTTTCAAACATGAGTGTGCCCCTTCGACCCGGTTCGTAGTGATCGTGCCATAATGTTTCACCATGTTGGTCCATGCTAAGACGAATTGCTCTTTATGTGGTCCTAGCCAAGTATCTTTGATATAAGATATGCATGTCGGGTTACTTGGCTCCCACTTTTGTTGGAACATGTACCATGCTGCGTCGTAACTGTCTGTAGTACTTGCTCGCCATACAAGACTCCAATCACTGTAGAATTCTTCGAAGCGAAGCATGTCAATTTTACCGTCCACAGTTTCAATTTTTTTCTTGCATTGAGCATGGATATTTCTATTTATATGCCAAGTGCATAGTAGTCTATGCGCATGAGGAAATACAATATCTATAGCATTTATCAACGCATATTCTCTGTCAGTAACAAAAACAGACGGCTCTTTGTAACCTGTGTAAAGGGATTGTAGTTTCCTCAACGCCCATGTGTAATCCTCTACTGTCTCACTCTTCATAAAACAAAAAGCGACTGTAAATGTTTTTCCCGTAGACGTAAACCCGACAACATGCAAAAGAGGCATCTTGAACTTGTTGGTCTTATATGTACAATCAAGGACCAACACGTCTGCGAATGACCGAGCCATATGTGTGCAATCAGGATGAGCCCAAAACAATGAAAGGAGTTCATCAGTTTGTGGATGTCTCTATGGTACTCCACGTAGTGATGCTCCCCAAGCAACTTCAATACTTGCTGCATCGCCATTCTTCCTTTCATACTATTGCATTTCGCTCTGGCCAAACTATTATAGATGGTCCTCATGGTAGACTTGTTCCCATCTTGTTTTTGTCGCATAGCAGAATAAATTTGTTTCGGTGCAACTCCAGAAAGGAACATTTCTTCAACCAACTTTTTCTCATCCTCCTTCAACCGTGCCACGTAGGCATGACCCGTAAGTGTCCCTGGAATAGGATGATTGTGTCTTCCATTCTTAACTTCGATTATCCACTTCACATCTTCAACTTTTACAATCAACACCTTCAATGGACAACCACATTTTCTCGTCCCAACATTTTTCTTAGGGATTTCTTTTTCAACAACACCCTTCTTTTTATGATGCCTAAACACACCTCCTCTTTCGCATCCAAGCTCAAGATATTTTTGGCCCGGCCGAGATCGGATGGATCTTGCAATGACAATAACTACGTTATGTCGTCTCCCAACTTCTCTGCACCACTCTAATGCTTCTTCATGGCTTGCAAACTCAATATCCGTTGAGAAAATATCATCCACATCAACACCAACAGCAGGATGTACCACTATATCTGAACAAGCTTGGTCCTATAACCAATATAAAATAATATAAAAATTAATAACTTCATATAATTATCCAGGACTGTCACTATTTTGACAGTCCCATTTTTATATAGGACTGTCAAAATTATGATAGTCCTACTTTTACGTAGGACTGTTGAATTTATGACAGTCCTATATTTATATAGGACTGTTGAATATTTGACAGTCCTATATTTATATAGGACTGTCTAATGTTTACAGTCCTAACTAGTGACTGTCAAATTAGGGTTGTCGTTTTACGTACCGTACGTGCTTCGGAACAACCAACTTGTACTTCGGAACGTCCGGAGTGCATAATTAGTGAATTGGACGATCCGACTTCGTCATCGAACATTTTTTCATGCATTGTTCCTACATTAATCAAAATAAACTAAATCTTTTTCGCACATTTGCAAAACTTATTCAACGTAGGTTGTCGAAGACATACCGGAAGAATATTCCTTGGGGTATCACCAAAGTAAAATACTCCTCCAACCACAACTAGCTATTTCCAAATTTAGGTTTGGGCTTGGTGGAATGAGGGTTTCTTAAGTCTACGTGGAATGCCAAAAATAGAAACCCATTTGACTTTTATACTTTGGTGTGGGGTAGCCCCAACTAACTATCAGAGTGGCAAACTTGTAATTTTGGGAAATGGACTGTCAAATTTTTGACAGTCCTAACAATTTGTAGGACTGTCAAAATTTTTACAGTCCTACAAAATGGGTAGGACTGTCAAAATTGTGACAGTCCTTCCAAGTGGTAGGACTGTCAACATTTTGACAGTCCCGATTATAACTTTGGGCTAGCCCCGACTAACTTTCATGATGGCAAACTTGTAATTTTTTGTAAATTTTCAATGGGCTAGCTCAGAGTCAAATGTGCAGTGTCCTTATAAATGGGACTGTCACATATTTGACAGTCCTATCTATTCGTAGGACTGTCAAAATTTTGACAGTCCTTCCAAGTGGTAGGACTGTCAAAATTTTGACAGTCCTGAGTATTACAGTGGGCTAGCCCCGAGTAACTTTCATGATGGCAAACTTGTAATTTTTTCTAATTTAGAAATGGGCTAGCCCCGAGTAAAATGTGCAGTGCCCTTATAATTTACCTTAATTTTTTGAACAGTTTTGAGTTAAATTTTTGTGCCACTTTTGAGAGCCGATTCTTCTAATATTGCTACTGTTTGTGAAAAGTTGCTTATGATATTGCTACTGTTTTCTAACGAGCATAAGCAAATCCCAATTCAGCGTTAACATATATTCAAAGATATCGTAGGAATCACTGGACATAAAAAACAGTGAAACTGGAAAGATAAATGACAGCAGTGTGGGTGTATTTGGAGCAGACTGAGGTCGGATATGTGTATTACCATATATGTATTTATTTTAATAACGAATATGAACATTTTTTTTAATTTTATAATAGCGAATATGAATACATATATATAATTCAGATATAAAAATCAATAACTATATCGCCAATAAGGTGGATTGTATCTAAAAGTGAAAAAATGAAAGATTTTGGAAAAATTAAAATCAAAGTTCATAAGAGGTGATGATTTTATTTTATTTTAGTTATGTATTAAGTGTTATGTTAACATGTGTCTTAAGAATACATGATAACACATCGATAAATATACATTTTATATATGTAATCCTACCGTCACATTGATAAATGTATATTTTAAATGAAAGTTATTTTATTTGATGTGTTGATTAAAGTACTCATATAAAATACACATTCATCGATGTATTATTATGTCTTTCGGGCACACATGTTAACATAATCCATGGATTAATCAACTTTTGTTTGAGATTTGTATATAATTTAAAGATAATAAGTTTAGTCATAAATAAAGTGTTTCCTAGTGTTACAGACAGATATATCAATATCATTTACATATTTATATAGGAATCACCATAGATATGTCAATATCATTTACACATTTATATTGGTACCACGATAGAGTGAAATTTTTATTTGGATAAATTAAATTTGGATCCGAATGAATTAAAATGCAGAACATCACGAACAATCCAAAATCTAAAATATACTAGGACAAACCAAAACATAGAAACATTTGTGTCGTCACATCGAAAACATGTCTGTGTCATGTCTTATCGTATCTAATGTCATGCAACAACAAAGAAGAAGATATCCCAAAGATAAGTGGGTAGGTTGATATTGGGATAAAGTGCATAAAAATCCTCGCAATATTCACATTTTTTGCAAAAAAGAAGAAGACATACTTTAAAAAAAACTCCTGTATTTTTTAATTTGATACAATTTGTACCCAAATTGAATGACGACGTCAACGGACTGCCGATTTACCATCAACAAGACTTATTTGGATTATTTATGCAAAAAAAAAAAAAAACTAATAATATACAAATGTATAACAGAGTGAGGAACGAATTGAAACATGAGAGAGAAGATGGAAAGAGTGAAAAAACACGAGTAAACCTATATATGGAAGGTTGGTAAGATCGTTACAATCTTTAATAACCACATGCATTAGTATTTAAGATATTTCAAGTATTTTTTCAGTCAAAATTTGATTATAACGTTCAAATTGTAACGCCTATTGATCAGAGGGTATAATTTGATCAAAGTACCAAGAATGCGTAGTTGATAAAAAAATCTAGGGTTATTTACACTAACTATCTCTAAAATTTGGACTTATTACACGGGGTACCCTTTTAAACTAATTACACTGACCACCCCTCCCTTTAGAAAAAAAAAAAAAAATAGGGGTAGTTAGTGTGATAACTTTTTATTTTTATCTTAAAGTAGGAGTAACCCGTGTAATAAATATAAAACATAGGGATAGTTAGTGTAATTAGTTTAAAAATAGAAGTACTTTATGTAATAAGTCTAAAATTTAGAGTGAGTTAGTATAAATAATCCAAAAATCTATTGAGTTTTTTTCCTTTTTCTTTTCAATTTACCCTTTGAAATTGCATCAGAAGAAGGGGAGAGCTAATCTCCACCACTAGATGACCTCCAAATCTCCTCTCTCCACCATCATCACCCAGCTGAAGAAGTGCCAGCACCTCCCCACAGCGCAGCAGATCCACTCCCACCTCATCACCACCGACCTCCTCTCGTCGTCCCCGTCCCTCACCACCTCCCTCATCACCCTCTACTCCCGCCTCTCCCTCCCCCACCTCTCCCTCTCCGCCTTCCTCTCCTCCCCCCACCCCCCCAACCTCTTCCTCTACAACGCCCTCATCTCCTCCCTCTCCCCCTCCCCCTCCCTCTCCCTCCTCTTCTTCCGCCGCCTCCGCCTCTCCCTCCCCCACCCCCCCGACAACTTCACCTTCCCCCCCGTCCTCTCCTCCTTCTCCTCCCTCGGCCTCCTCTCCCAAGTCCGCTCCCTCCACTCCCTCCTCCTCAAGCTCTCCCTCCACTCCGACCTCTTCGTATGCAGCGCCCTCCTCCGCGCCTACCTCCATTTCTCCCTCCCCGCCGACGCCGACAAGGTGTTCGACGCAATGCCCCACCGGGACCTCGTCCTCTGGAACTCCATGCTGACCGGGCTCGCTCGGAGCGGAGACTTCCCCCGCGCCCTGGAGTACTACATCCGGATGGGGAGGGAAGGGGTGCGACCCGGGAGGTACAGCGTCACCGCGGCGCTCTCGGTCTTCACCGCTCTCGCGGAGGTCCGGAGCGGGGGGGCGGTCCACGGGCTCGCGGTGAAGGCCGGGTTCGAACGGGCGGTGGCGGTGGGGAACGCGCTGGTGGATCTGTACGGGAAGTGCCGCGAGGTCGGGGACGCCGCGGAGGTGTTCGAGGGGATGCGGGAGAGGGACCTGCTGTCGTGGAACTCGATGCTGTCGGCCTTCCAGTACTCGGCCGAGCACGAGAGGACGCTGGGGTGCTTCTGTAGGATGCGGCGCGCCGGGGTGGTGCCCGATGTCGTTACGGTCGCGGCAGTGCTGCCGGCCTGTTCCCAGGTACGGTGTCGGTTTGTTAACATGTTGTAGGAAAAACCTATATTATGTCACTTGAACTTTTAAATGATTGCGTATAATAGAGGTTAGTGAAGTATTATTATCAGGTAAACTCGTATAATTGCAATAAAATGCTGTGTCGAATTATATGGTGAGCGCAATTTAGATGAATCAATAACTCAGTGATGTATAATCATCGAACAAGAATCCTACTTGGTTTGTGAATGGTTAATAAAATCTTATGCTTCATTAACATAAATGTTGCTTGTGGTAGAATTTAACTTTTAACTATAAGAAAATATGCATCACCCTCTGTATAGGTGTATGACGATTTGTTGGGTACTTGCTAAAAATATGACCATATGAGATGGTATGATCTCCCTAGAAATATGCAGATTTAATCCAAGATCTTCTTGGATATGTATATACATTTAGACATGCATCAACAGATGATAAGTTTCTCATGGTTGAATCTCAGAAGAATTGGAGAATTTAATGATTTTATTATCATACAATTGCATGGTGCATTGACAATTTGATATATCATAGTATTATACATAGTTTGCAGCATCGGCCGATATCGATCCGATACGGTTTGGTATGTCCCGATCCGGTACTAACCGATATCCGTTACTAACTGATACCAATCGGCAAGGGTGATTATTATTTTATTCAATTTCAAAGCTACTAAGAAACAACACTGAAAATACTTAAAATTATGTTTAAATGTATAAAATATATTTTCTAAAATATTAATAATTTATTAATAATTATTTACTTTCCAATACCAAATATTCGATACTCCGATCCGAAACTGCCGATACTTATAGGAATGGTCCGAAACCGATATTACGAACCTTGGTATTATATGATAGTGTTCCTTGGTAGCTTGGAGGATTATTTATCTGAAGTTCTGAACATTGTATTACAATAAAATAAGTATCACTTCTGATTATTTGAAGTTGTTGAATAATGTAAAAATTAACCCTGAACAACACTCTAGAGTTAAGGACTCTAATATGGTATCAGAGTAAACCATGTTCGAATCTTGTGGATTAATTTCAAATGGATTAAAGAAAATACCGAATCATGTGGATTAATTTCAAATGGATTAAAGAAAAAACCGTTGCGTGAATCCATGACCTTCGACCTGCTAAGGACGTATTGAATAATATAAAAGTAATCCTTAACCTTCACCAACATTCTAGAGTTTTGGTACAAGTGACAAAGACTTTAAGAGAAGTCCAGTGGCCAGGAAGTGTTGTTTTTCTACAAAAACAACAAAACCTTTATACCAAATATTTTTGGTAGACTGCTTGAATCCTCTTCTTCCATTCATCCGTGCTAAGGCCTATGCCCTTTGTAAGACTAACAAAAACATATCCTCCTTTAAACTTCAATCCATGTTCGGTTAGGTCTACCTCTTGTTATAGAGGCTCCATTAATTACTATGTTATCGTCCCTCCTTATTGGAGCATCTATTGGTTTGTGTTGTTCATGTCCAAACCACTTAAGACAATTTTCTCACTTTTCCCCCCTAAATTGGCGCCACCTCTTACTTCCCCCATGAGTATGGCTCATTTCTTTCCTACTCTTTTAATGAATTGTCAGGTTACCACTAATCCATCCTCGTCTGACTACACTAATTTTCTGAAAATGTTTTTTGTATGCTCAACATCGTGTAATTGATGGTATTTCTGGTAGGTATGACAGAGTTATCATATCTTAAATTTCTTTGGGCTGCAGGCAGCAGCATCGCTGATGCATGGTCGTGAGATCCACGCGTACATGGTAACAAGCGGGATGAGTGATGCTGCAGACAGTGACATATTCATCCACAATGCTCTTATCGACATGTATGGAAAGTCTGGTGCATTGGCTGATGGGAGACGAGTGTTCGACAGAATGGTTGCCCACGACACGGCTTCTTGGAACATAATTATCCACAGTTACGCAGTCCATGGCCACGGCTCAGCTGCACTGGCCCTGTTTGATGACATGCTCTCGGCGGGGATGACCCCTGATGAGATTACCTTCATCGGTCTCCTCTCTGCCTGCAGCCATTCCGGCCTAGTGGAGCGTGGCCGAGAGATCCTCCAGCAGATGGATGCGGTCTACGGAGTGGTACCTGCCATGGAGCATTACTCGTGTGTGGTGGATCTCCTGGGTCGTGCAGGAAGGCTGAAGGAAGCACGGGAAGTGGCAGAACAGGCGAACGAGGCAGGGGTGTGGAGGTCATACTTGGCGTCGTGTAGGGTCCATGGGGAGACCGAGGAAGCCGTGGATGCGGCTGATAAGGTGGTGGAATTGGAGCCGATGGGCAGTGGGGGTTACGTGCTGCTGGCAAACGCGTATGGGTCGGCTGGTAGGTTTGAGGAGGTGGAGGAGGTGAGGGGAGAGATGTGGAGGAGGAGAGTGAGGAAGGTGGTTGGGTGTAGTTGGGTGGAGGTGAGCGGGTTAGGGGTTCATACCTTTGTGATGGGGGACTCCGATCATCCAGAGGCAAAGGGAATTTACGGGGCGTTGCATGCGTTGGTCAGACAGATGCGAGGTTATGGTTATGTTCCTGACAGCTTGATGCTTGCAGAATGATGAAGTGGATGACAAAGCAATTTGCGTCGGACACTCGGACACCACCTGCAGTAGTTTTGGAAGCCTAGATGATAATCTGAAGCCGGTAAGTGAGAGATGGTGACAGGAAGCTAACCAGGATCAAGGCTGCGCCAAGCAATGTTTATTCAGTGGGCCGAATTCACCACGTGGCAGTGGTGAGACATTGCTCTTCTCCAACACCATTTTTGTTGTGTTATTGTTATGTCATGCTGCTTGCTCTTCCCATGGTGTGTGATGTTGTTCGATACATTGAAGTTGAGAAGAAGATGGGATGGACGCAGATCCAAGCAGTGCTAAAATACTCTATACTATGAAGATGGGATGGACGTAGATCCAAGCAGTGCTAAAATACTCTATACTTGGATATGACATTGTGCCTAGACAAGGATGATTCCCATGTTGGCAGTTGTGCCAAAAAATATTAGCCCTCAAGCGAGCGTGTCGGATGTTTAGTGTACAAATACGTGCCTGTGGTAGAAGGAAGCTTGAAGATGAAAGTTCTCGAAAAGGTGGTTCTCAATTACAATTGATTCCTATTCTTTTTATACTCTAAAGAGTCTAAGCAACTGAATTATTTCTAATTCTTTGAAATTAATAACTGTTATGTGACTTGCTGATGCTTTTTTTTTTTTTATTCCTTTTGGAACAATAAGGCATTCTGTAATGGTTATTTATGCTTATGGATTTCCATCCCATGTGTAAAGTCCTTTTAAGAGGACTTTTAATGTTTGCGTGGTATAAGAAAAAAGTGTCGATTGGTTTTTCTCTATATTTATTTCTACGTGTTATTTTAAGAAGGGTTTTGTGTCAGAAACCCAACTGTAAGGCCACAAACACAGAGAAATTCTATCCAGCTCCTCTACCTGTAGAGCACCTCACATCGGATCCTTTATTTTATTTTATTTTATTTTTCTACCTAGGATGAGCCTTATATATATAAATTTTTATAGGAAATACCTACTATAGATAGAAGTCGTCTTTATGAAAGAATTCTGCATTTGGGGAAGTCCTAACCCAGTTGATATAATTTTTATCTCTCCACTATCATCTATATAATAAAGAAAAATGATAAATGGGCCACGGACCTCGTGGGATCCGACCGCAGACGTGCCTCCCCCCCCCCCCCACTCCCCTATCTCCGCCGCCGCCACCACACACACACATTTGCCCACCACCCCTCCCTCCCCCAATCCTTATGGGCCCACTCTTGCAAAATCCGCTCCCCTCCCACGCCCACCCCACCCCACTCCAATGGGGGCCCGACGAGTGGCGGGCTGGCCCGCACGCGGACAATGTAGCACCCCTCTATAATAAATTTTTTTGAGTCGAATCATTTACTTATCTGAGATGCATTAAGTGGCTGTTTGGTTCGCAGGAAATGGACATGAAATTGACTATAAAATTGGATTTGGGTCAAAACTATTTACACCCATTGTTTATTAAAGATGGAAAATTGATGGAAAATCAGTGGTTGGATTTTCAATTATGGGAGACATTAATTCATGTCCTTCGTATTTGGGTTCTTTCCACTTCCTCTTCCTTCATTAGGAAGTGGAAATTTCAGAGGAAAATCTCTCCACTTTTCTTTTATTCTCTCCGTCTTGTGGTGGATTTTGAAAATTCCTGAGCGATTCTGCTCATCTAAACCGTTCGATCCTTTCTTGCAGTCCCCCTCCTCCACTCAGGGGTGGAGCCAGGATTAAAATTCTGCAGGGACCATGTTACTACACATAGAAATTCTCAAAGTTGCCATCTTAATTGAACTTCAATAACAAAAAATATACTAAAACTCAAAGAAGAACAAATAAAAAAGCAAATTAAAATTTTTAAATTTGTTACAAAAGGGAAAGCCAAAAATTATATGTATATATTTTTTAAATATGTAAAAATTTAGAGGGAGAGATGATTCGAACTCATGCCTCTCAATTGAGAGCCAAAGCACTACTTAGCTAGTTTATTCTTTGTACATTAGAGGGCAAAAATAATATATATTGTAACATTGCCAAAAAAAACTACATAATAATCAATATATTTTTTAAAATATTGGGGGATGGGGGGAGCAGATTTTGCGGGAGTAGGCCCATAAGGATGAGGGGGGAGGGAGGGGTGGTGGGCGAATGTGTGTGTGGGGTGGGTGTGTGGTGGGGGGGAGGCACATCTGCGGTCGGACCCCACGAGGTCCGTGGTCCAGGACTTCTCCGAATGCATGATTCTTCCTTTAAAAAAACCTCTTTAGTAGGTATTTCCAATAAAAAATTCTATATATAAGGCTCATCCTAGGTAGAAAAATAAAATAAAATAAAATAAAATAAAATAAAATAAAGGGGTCCAATGTGAGGTGCTCTACATTAGAGGCGCTGGATAGAATTTCTCTATGTTTACGTGGCCTTATATATAGAAATTTACTTTTTTTTTATACCACGTAAACATAATAGTCCTCTTAAAAGGACTTTACACATGGGATGGAAATCCATAAACATAAATAACCATTACAGAATGCCTTATTGTTCCATAAGAATAAAAAAAATTATTTTATACTTCTTCCACATTTAAGGACTCAATTTTTTAAGCGAATAAAGACAAATGATTCTTTCTCGACTCGTTCTCTAATACCTCAGGCTGATATTGTTGATAGTACACAAACATCGACAGAGATTCATCACTGTCTTACTCAGTTAGAGCTCCAGCTCCGGCTCCAGCGCCAGCCTGTCTTTACTTGCTCCTTTGCATCTGTCTCTACTGGTGCGTCTACTTCTTGGATATTAGACTCTGGTGCTTCTCATCATATGACGTCTGACCTTAGTCTCTTATCTAGTATTACACCTTTACCATCTCACTTTCCCTCTTTACACACGACTGATGGTTCTCAGTTGGTCATCACTCAATCTGACTCCATTATTTTTGACACTTTGAGTCTTCCTTTTGTCTTACATGTTCTCCATCTTACTTTGCATCTCATATCAGTCAGTAGCCTTTGTGAGAGTGGATTTATTGTTTCTTTTGATTCCCTCACATGTTCTGTGAGAGTTTCTCGTACGGACCAGACGATTAGTCGTGCTTGTAGGAAGGGGCGGTTGTACCACTTAGAGTTTCTTCATCTTCCAACAACTCAACATTTGAGTTCTAGTCATGTTGCTATCGTCACGTCTACTGCCGACTTGTGGCACAGACGTTTAGGTCATATTTTAGATCCTCGTCTAAAGACTTTATTCCATAGTGAAGCTCTTGGACGTGATCCATTATCTTATCTATCCACATGTATGGGTTGTAAGTTGAAAAAACACTTAGCCCTACATTTTTCTAAGAGTTTATCAAAATCTATTAGCGCTTTTGAACTCCGACATATGGGGACCTGCTTCTATCCCATATTTGACATGTTTTCTCTAATATGTTAGCTTTATTGATGATTATACTCGTTATACTTGGGTCTATCTCATGCGTCACCGTTCCGATCTTCCTACTATCTATAGAACGTTTACTACTATGATTCATACTCAATTCAATGCTAGGATTAAAAAAATCTGTTCTGATTGTGCTCGTGAGTATCTCTCCACTACCATGAGATATATTTTGCCATCTCACGGTACCGTTTTTTAGCAGTTCTGCCCTTACACTCATGAACATAATGGGGGTAGCTGAGCGCAAATATCGTCATATTCTTGAGACTACTCGTGCTCTCTTGTTATCTTCTTATGTTTCACAAACGTTCTGGACAGAGGCCATTTTCACCCTTGTTAATCTTATCAATATCACACATCTTCTGTTTTCTCTGGTCGAACACCTCATGAGAGTCTTTTTTTTTCGTATCCTCCTAATTACAGTATGCTTCTCACTTTTGGGTGTACTTGTTTTATTCTTCTTCCTGAGACAGAACACACGTAGTTAATAGTTCGATCAGCCAAGTGTGTCTTACTCGATTTTAGTTTCGAGCACAAGGGATACCGTTGTTATGATCCCTTGGCTCGTCATCTTCGTATATCTCGTCATGTCACCTTTCTAGAGGACTCTCCTTATTTTACTATCCCGGATGTCCATTTTTTGTACCCTCCATCTTCGTCGTCAAGTGTTTCCACTGATCCTACTGTTTTGCTTCCCTCTCCTGGTACAACTCCTTCTACGATACCTCTATCGCTGCCTCACGAGGATCCTCCACATATTCCACTAGCATCTACTACACCATCATCTCCACCATCTATGCCTCCACCACCACCTCTCCGTCAGTCACAACGTACTCATCAACATTCTGCTCGTTTTACTTTCGATTATTCAGGTCCACCAGACAAGTTTGGTTTTGCTACATTAGCCTCATATTCTCCACAGTTTTATTCTTTTCTTATTACTACTCATACTACACGAGAGCACACTTCTTATCAAGAGGTTGTCCAGTACCCTGAGTGGCAGGAGACCATAGCAGAGGAGTTTCGAGCATTTCAACATACAGGTACTTAGTGTTGTCCTATTGGTCATGGTCACACCTTATTTCGATAATCATCTAAAACTCGAACTTGATATAACCTACGAGAACCAATGATACGAAGACGATATGCCGCTACAACTACAATTTTAGAGTATAGGATGCGACTTGCTTTCAAGTATCGATTCAATATAATTTTTCTATTTATTTTGAGTATAGGAAAAATGTACATCGAGTCGGACTTGGCATTTAGAGGCTACCCCAAAACATTTTCTAAACCCAGATTATTTTAGCCAAAATATTTCGTATTTTGAAACTAGCCCAAACCTATGTTTCTAAAATCGAGTTAGCCCAAACCAACCCAACCTAATTATGAAATTAACCAGGTTTAAGAGAAACGAAATTGGAACAAACTCGGGACGAGTTCGGTGCGAGTTTGGGCCGAATTCGGTTCCCTGACTTAGTATTTCCTGAAAACTAGTTCCTCCTGCAGACTCGGCTCCAACGTTCAAAAATTCGAACGTTTGGCATCCGAATTCGCCCCAAACTCGGTTTACAAAAATACTATAAATAGAGAAAGAATTCAACATTCTTATTCACTCATTCACTCTTTCTTCTATTATCTATTACTTCTGTCATGACCCAATCTCCCGCAAGCTCAATCGTCCCCGATGAACGTGAATCACCACGTTGCAGCGCTCCCGCAGGACAATCATTCTCATCGGGACGTGATGTCGTACGAGCCTGGAGTTGCGCTCGCACAAGGTGATGTTGTCAAACACCAAAGTTATCGTCGAAACGACCAAGTTGCAGCGAAAGTTAAGTATTGTGTACCAAGCACACATCAGAGTATACGCAGCGAAGCTCTCAATAGGGTCCGAATGAAAATGCCACAAGGAGAATGCCACAAAGGCTAATGTAATACTCTTGCTCTTTCTCTAGCCCACAAAGGTGCTTACCGTTCAAACATTATGTCCCGTATATCCAAGTAGCACCACTACACATGCGTACCTGAAATAATGCCTACAAATATGGGTCAGTACACAGCCGTACTGGTGAGCAGGGTAACCCACTCGTCTAAAGCCGACACTAAGTAAAATAGTGAATGCAAACAGTTATATGGTGATCTTTCTACTTGAATTCTAGATTCATTTTATGGCATAGGTATGACATGTTAAGAAAAACTGTAAAGCAGGTTAAGCATGCAAGCATTCAACTCAAGCCAATATACAAGCAATGATATCCAACTCAAAAAGAAACTAGCATGCAAACCGTCCTACTCAAACCCAAGCAAAATAAGAACGTATCGAACCATCATCCAAGCCTCAATATCCATCCTCAAACCAAGCCACAATCCAAGCTTTATAATCCAATCTTCGATAATGCACACTCTTGCTGAGGCAATGTGGCCGTCGCCTACGCGAAAGCACAAACCCAAACCAAAGCAAAGCAAACTAACTCTTATCTATATGAAGTCACTGGCCAAGACATAAATGACTGTTCAACTGCAGTTCTACCCGATCCAGACTGGGTAGCTAGCCCGCCTGGTCGTATCGAACTGCCGGCACCGCGCCTAAGGCACGTTACCATTGTTTCCTCCATGGTCGAACGGTCCCGGTGCTCCGGAGCCTATCCCGTTCGAGGAAACCAAACCCTGTGTGTAACAGATTATCCGTGACCGATGCAGACACCAAGTAGGTATGACGAGATGATCGAATATTCTCGTCCCACCAAACGATCCTAGACTCATCCAACCAACTATCCATAACCATTCTCCAACTTAGCCTAAGGCACAAATCTCAAGTTATCCCCATAGGCACTATGCCGCTTTTCGACACAATATTCCAATTGGTGCAACACCCCTTGCTCAGAATAATCTCGTGGCACAATGTCCCAACAGTGGCACAATGCCCTCACCGATGTAGTTGTTCAATTTTGAACCACAACTGCACGCTTTGCATGACAAAGCGCCCAAGTGATACTCGTGCACGGATGCACGCTCGCTTGCCCGAATTACCCGATGTTCCAACCAAGATGTATAATTCCAACTGTTTCTCCATCTGTCCCAAATATAATCCAACTCTTACTCCAACTATCCAACGCGAAAACCAATTCAAGCCATAAATCTATCCAAGCAAACAACGTATACTCTATGCACGCCACAGTGTAGTAATTTCCAAGTTCCAGTCCAAGTGTTCAAGCCTTTACGTGTGTTCCATATTATTAGGCATGAAGGAGTAGAGGAGAAGGGACAGAGCCCACTCACCAAGTCTGATTCCGTTAAGAATCATGCCCTGTCGATACGGCCGATCCCTTGAACCCATGGTCCAATGCAAAGCACAATCTACTCAATTGGTATGACCGTGCAAGTAGGCCGTGCTCTCCAAATCATCCGATCGATCAGACTAAGAAAGACGGCATTATCGCTCCAATCCTGCTATCCCAGTACTGCTCTGAACGAACATCTGTTTCCATCGAACTCCGCTAGCGATCTGCACATGAAACCAACTCAATCAATACTTGTTTCCAAATCCAACAAATCAAAATGTAACCAGCTATTGTCTCGTTCAATCCGACTCAGCGTAATGTACTGTGCGGTTGCGGGGCGTTACAACTTCAGTTCAAGAGCCTATTCAATTTCCTATCCCAAGCTAATTTACAACTCCTAAGCCTTAAGTGCCAGTACGTGCTCAATTAGAAATTTTTAAGAGCTATAAAAATGAGCTTGTCAAGAAGTTCAAACACTTCAAGAAGTATTCGAGCCCTTCGGATCAAAGCTCGTGTCTGTACGAAGTTGCAAGCCTTCAGATCAAAACTTAAGCTAGAGTTCTCGGGCCTGGACTAGTCTTCTCAGAGGAAAACCAGGATACATCGTTGTGTTTGCGACTGCTGATCTCTCTCTTTTTATTTACTTACTGTCATTTTATATTTAGACTGTTAGTTAACTGTGTTTATTTTTATTGGATAATTTTTATTTTGCTGCATATATACACACTCTATTCACTCCCCCTCTAGAGGTGCTTATTTGATCCTTCAATTGGTATCGGAGTAGGTTATTTTATACTTATGCTTAGACTATACACTCTAGAGTAGAACACATGGCTAACGTGAAATCTATCTTCACAGGAGAGGGACAATCTACAAATAGACCCCCACTATTTGATGGAACCAATTATACTTATTAGAAGACACGAATGAGCTTTTATTTAAAATTACTTGACTTTGATTTATGGGCAATCGTTACTGATGGCTACAAAAAGCCACCAAGAATTGTTGTAGATGGTGCACTTGTAGATAAGCCACATGACATGTACACTGATCACGAGAAAAAAATAAGCTAGTTTAGATGTCCGTGCTATTAATGCCATATTTTGTGTTGTAGACAGGGCAAAATTCAACTGGGTATCCACTTGCACAACGTCACATGAAGTATGGAAGCTACTTGAAGTTACACATGAAGGGACGTCACAAGTCAAAGAATCAAAGATCAGCCGGCTTACTCAAGAGTAGGAAGCCTTCAAGATGAAGCCCAACGAGACCATTACGCTAATGTTCACTCGGTTCCTTGACATTGTAAATCCTTTGTCATCCCTTGGCGAAGAATACAACAACCACGAGAAGATTCACAAAGTTCTTCGGGGACTCACCAAGAACTGGAACCCCAAGGCTACAATGATCATCGAAGGGAACTACCTTACTACAATGTCACTGGAGACACTCATGGGCAAACTAATGACACATGAGCTGGACCTCCAAGACCTCGAAGAGTCAGCAACCAAGGAGAAGACGACTGCATTTAAAGCGCATCACAAGAGAAGCGTCGATGAAGACTCCGAAGATGACGACTCTGACAGTAAAGAACAAGCTCTCATGGTCAGAAAATTCAAAAAGTTCTTGAAGTTCAACAAGAAAAGCAAAGACTACAAAAATGATGACGAAGAACAAATCTGCTACGGATGCAAGAAGAAATGACACATCAAAAAAGACTGTCCGTCAGCAAAGAAGGGAAATAGATATAAAAAATTCGCAAAACCACCTTCCTCCCGAAAGTATGCTAACACAAGCATTTGTCACGAAAGTGAAGCCAGCGACTCAGACGATGATCAATCACAAGATGCAGCCAATGTTTGTCTAATGGCTTTCGGTAAGGTATCAGACAATCCCCTTTATGATGACTTTACTTTTGATAAATTTGGTGATGATTTTAGTGATCTTCTTAATGACCACAAGATACTTTTAAATAAATACAAGGACACTAAGAAGGAACTCAAAGTACACAAGAAGGAGATTAATAGATTGTCTACACTTTTAGATGATATTATAGAGACACAATCAACAAGTGACACAAAAGAATTGCATGCTATTAGATTAAATTTGCATGAAGCTTTACTTAGTATTGAACAAAAAGACAAGGATTATGCTAAGCTTCTGGAAGAATATGAGATAGAGAAGAAGAAAAACAATCGTGCTCTTATTAGATTAGATGTTTTGACTGCTAAATATACTAAATTTTATGACACATCCAAAAAATTAAAAATTAGATTAGGAAAATAGCCTGTACAGACTGCTTTCAAATCCAACACGAGTCACTCAAAACTCAAGGACACTCATAAGACACAACACAAGAAGGCCAAACCTTCTAATCATGCATTCTATTACAAATATCCACACACTTCTCATAAGTCCACACAACATGTCCATTATACCAACGATATATCCATTCATTATGTCAATGCTAAATGTCATTATTGTGGTACTAATGGACACATCTCTTCATTATGCAATCTTAGAAAATTGGTTGATATGAATATATATAATTGTGTACCAAAGACTAATACTTCAGGACCCTTCATAAAATGGGTACAAAAGGTTACATCTGCAAATTATTTTGTAGGTGGACCCTCCTTCACATTCTAAAAGCAAATGGATCCTCGACAGCGGTTGCTCATGGCACATGATCGGTGACACATCTCTATTTGCAATACTGTCGATGAAGAAAGAAGAATATATTTCTTTCGGCAACAACTTGAAAGGGTACATTATAGGTAATAGTGATGTTGGTATGTCTCCCTGTCTAGTAATTAAAGATGTTTGTCTTGTTACTGAATTGAAACATAACCTACTTTGTATTAGTCACTTAGCGAATCATGGTTATGGTATCAATTTTGCAAAAGATAAATGTTCTATAATTGATGGATCAACAGATAAAACAGTATTTGAAGGAATAAGGGAAGACAATATTTATGTATTTTATCTTTCAGAAGATACTAACCACGCAGGTAGATGCCTATATGCTAACAAGGATGAAAGCTGGTTATGGCACATGTGTCTATGACATGCTAATATGGACACAATTGCAAGACTTTCTACTAAGAAGCTGGTGAGAGGCTTACCAGAAATTGTTTTGAAGAAGGATATGGTGTGTAGTTAATGTGAAAATAACAAAGCTACAAAATTCTCCTTTAAATCAATTAATTATGTAAGTACTTTTCGACCTTTGCAACTTATATATATGAATTTATTTGGACCTAGTAGAATCGTCAGACTTGGCGGTAAATTGTTTGTCTTTGTAATTGTGGATGATTTCTTAAGATTTATATGAATTTTCTTTCTTGCAAATAAAAATGATGCACTTTCTGAATTTGTAAAATTTTGCAAAAAGGTACAAAATGAAAAAGGCTTGATGATTACTCGAATCCGAAGTAATCATGGTGGTGAATTCAAAAATGCATATTTTTTAAAATTTTGTGATTCAAATAGTTTTTCGCATGAATTTTTCTGCCTTAGGACTCCGCAACAAAATGGTGTTGTGGAACGTAAGAATAGAACTCTAAGCGAGATGGTTAGAGTAATGCTTAATCAGTTTAACCTTCCTAAATATTTTTGGGCTGAAGTTGTAAATACATGGTATTATGTGTTGAATAGGGTTCTGATTCGACCTAAATCGAAAAAGACTCCCTATGAATTATGGTTTGATAGAATTCCATCTGTTAAGTATTTCAAAGTTTATGGTTGTAAATGCTTTATCCGTAATATCAAAGATAACTTAGGTAAGTTTGATGCTAAAGCAGATGAGGGTATCTTTGTAGGATATGCTGATAAAAGTAAGGGATATGAAGTTTTTAATAAA